>CM031870.1:13448287-13664030 GCA_018697195.1 Certhia americana
CTGCTGGCTCCCAAAGTGGCTGCTGGCTCCCAAAGTGGCTGCTGGCTCCCAAAGTGGCTGCACACCACTAGAGAGCCTGAGAGCAGAGCGTGGCTCGCTTCCACAGCCCAGGGATTGTGCATGATCTCACCTCAGCACAGCATTGCCAGTCCTGCATCAGAACCATTTCAGCAGCACTGAAGCTCAGTAATGTGTCACCAAAACTTCCAACACGAAAAAAAAAATTTTTTCTTTTGGAAACAAGCCTTTCACTCAAGTTTTCAAGCTGCCCATTCTGTATAGGGAACGGATTCTGTAGTAGCCCCACAAAGCAAGAGCTAATATGCTGTTTGGATCATCATTAAAACAAAACAAACAAACAAAATCAATCCATCCTGCTGGCACTGAAAATTAATACCTTAATGCTGACCTCTTAATCATTTTAATACCATAAGGTTTGTTCTTCTTTTCTAATTAAAGAGATTAATCCAAATGTGCTTCTCAGGGTGTAGTGTAAGGTCATGCCTGGAACATGGGCTGCAGTGAACTAACACTTCAGAGACCCAATTTACTGGGCAGGCGGGGAGGATGGGAGAGTGCTGTTCTTAGGAGAATGGTTGCCTGAATTTGGATTAAAAATCCAAACCCATATCTGCAGCACATTTGTCCTGGCTGCCAGGGAAAGGTCCCTGGCAGCGGGAAAAGTTCTGATTACTGTTGAGGACAGGGGTGTCACACAGTAATGGTTAGAATAATGTGGGTTAAGAAACTTAATCATCTTTTACTTTTGCAGCACACATATAATGTGCAAGTCTAAAGACTGAAAGGAGTATTAAAAAATACTTTGGTTTTCAGGTCTTAGGGGCCTTTAGACAATAGCTGCACCTTTCTGCTTCCTCTTCTCTTGCTTAAATATCCTTGTGGTAACCACAATGTTCAGTGCCATGCTGCAATCTGGCTTCCTGCCTCAGACAGGCCACACACCACCAGTGTTTTCATTCACATGGGTTTGTCTCTCACATGGAATAGTACTTTGGGGGCCCTTTAAGATAAGGATAGTATAGAGGGCTGGTTTAGCAAGATATGTGGTTGCACTCATCCCACAAAGGACCCTGAATGGGTTTTTTTGGGGTTTTTGAAATATGCAGCTGTCTTTCACTTGCTGTTGTAGATAGAGTCTGAACTGATCCTCCACAGGTTCATTTTTGAACAATGTTAACAGAACACAATACCCTTTTCCACATGACTGCTGCCTCCCTCAGGGAACAGGACAGGCCATGTCTCCAGGCCAAGCACATTATTTAAATAAACCATCATCTCCAGGGATCTAAAGCATTCCAGGACATAGAAATGGCAGCAGGATTGCAGCAAGAACGCACAGCAGGATTGCTCAAACACTCCAGCTCTGCTCTGGGGACCTGCCTCTGTCACAAGCTGCTTTTCACAAGAGCCATTTGGGTCACATTTTGGTTGCCCAATGTGAGTGACAGATGTCACTTAGATGTGTGTTTCTGTAACTCATGGAACTGCTGTGGATGTTACTTTACCCTTAGGTAATGCCTTAACATATGAAATAAGGTTTAGCAAGCCAGAGCCTACAAACCTCAGGTTCTGAGTCAGCAGATTCTGCCAGTCTTACTCTCCTTGTGCCTCTGTGCTTAAAACTGGGGCAACACATCTTTATCTCAGAGAGGTGCTGTGAAAATGAACTAATCCAAAGTATAAGCCTGCTCCAGTGCTGACTGCCACAGGAAAGAACATTTGGAAATGACCAAGTGAGATATATTACAACACACAGCCAGCAATCCCCACAGCTACACACCGAGCTGCAAAAATAGAACTAAATGTTGACTGTGTGCTCTTTCCAGGGGCTCTGTTCATATTGTTCACTGAATAAAGCAAAGTCCCTGTGGAAGGAATAACATATGGCCATGGATGTGCTATTACCAAATAACTACACTGCCTTACCCACTGTTGCCAAATAAAGGTTAAATTCTAACAAGTATGACATTTCTTCTTAAGTTCTTGGCTTTGCAATAAAAATGTTTTGATGGAAATTCAGTTTTTGAAGTTACACCCTTGTCAGGACCACTGTGCCTCTAACCCCTGTGTGAGCTGAGACCTTTGGGCTCCACAGTACCAATGTCTGTGGCTGAAATGCCCATTACTCTGTGTTAGTGAGAGGGAAAAGAAGATATATTGGACACCCAAAGCTTCTGACACCTGAGAAACAAAGATAGACAGTTCTGATTATTCTCTCAGTTGGTATTTTTGACATTTTAAAACTGCAATTGATACTACTGGGAAAGTTTCCCTTACTTTCCTCTTTCTCTTGGACAAGATGGGAGAAAGAAAACAGCTTTTGATTTTATTTCTCTCCCGTTGTCTGACAAGCCTTGATGGCAAATGCCTTTTTTATTCCACCTGAATATTGACCACCACATCCTATACTAGTAAGTGAGTATATTAAGATTAAGACTTTCCCCAAACCTGGCTTTTAAATGAGCACAAAATTAGGCTTCAAGATCACCCAGTCCCTGAGACGAATACAGCATTTTGGAGAGGCCTGCAGGTTCTCTGCAGCATCAAGACAACAACTCACTTGCTTTACACCTGATCCAAACACTTAATAAACACAATTAGAGTAGTCATGCAGCAAATTGTCTTTTACAAATATTCTGCATGAATGCAAGTGGTGTTCTGAACATGGTCTTAATCCAGTCAGAAGCTCCTTTCCATAATCATAAACAGTAAATGACAGATGCTATTAAAGAAAGATTTCACAGCGTAACTAGAGGAAAATTAGGAAGTGGTTCTCTAAAATCAGGAGAAAAGAGGAAGTTTATTGAATCCTCTTAGCTCTCATAGAGAGACTATTAGTGACAGGCAGGTAGTAAAAACACTAATGGAAGAGCAAGCATTGGTTGTGCCAAAAAATAGCTTTTTTTGATTTAAATTAAAAAATAAGCAATTTGCATCTTAGGGAAGGTCTTACAAGTTTCTATAGAAACTGCTATCATGTATAAGAATATAAAATGCAACAAGCTGGAGTTTCCATAGAAACAACACAAGCAGTTTGATTAATACGCAACATCCTGAGACGAATGGGAATATTTAATTTAACTTTGTAAAGAGAACTCTGTTTATCATACTATAAACTTGTAAGGTATCCTAATAACAACTGCTCTTGCAAGCTTGGGACATGCAAGTCATGCAGAGCATAAAGTGGGAAGGATCTGGGGTGTTTACCACATCAGTTTCAAAGGATTTTTAAAGGTGCTATTTAGTTTCAGAAGGTGGTGATGTACCCAACACATTCTAATTGACACACAGAACTTGAAGAAGACATTTTTATCTGGTTTGAAACTAAACATACCAGCCAAAATGCAGTTTTTATAATTGTGATTCTTGAGACAGTAAAACCACTGCATAAAAAAGTACACAAGTTTTATATACACACTGCGGAGTGGAAGAGAGGAACTGTGGGACAACTCTGATGCTTAAATGACTGTGCAGAAGTAATTTGATCATGTTGCAGAAAGCTGGATCACCCAAGAGTTTAGAAAGCACTAGGAAGAGGTAAAGAATGCTGGGAGCAGCAGGTCCAACTCACCATGTTTGGCACACTGGTGACAGGAGTACTCTTGATGTCGGCAGGGAAGGGAGACAGACTGTTGGCCATGCCTGGCTTGTTCGGCAACTGAGGATTCACTCCTGCAGCTCCCATCTGCTGCCCTCCAGTTTGACTGAAAGGCTGCCCAAAGGGAGTAGTGTTACCTGTCATTCCCAGCTGGAAAAGAATGAATGAATGAATGGAATGATTAGAATTTCCACGATTGCAAAGAGAGATTAAAAAAGAAACAAAAAAAACATACGTCAAATATTCATATTTGCACTCGCAGAGACTGAATTCCAGTTTAAGTTTCTCAATATTAAATCCTCAGTATTAAATTCACAATTTCACGACTCTTACCAAGTCAAAATATACCCTCAAAACAAATTTGACAAATATATACTGCTGTGTGGGGCTGAATTCTTGCAATTCAACTTACAAAACCATAGAAAAACCCAAGATCATCCTTCCCAATCCACACTGACAGAAATTACTTTTTCCAACACTGGAGGAACTTTGGAAGACCAAACAAACTTCAAATCCTGTGAAACTTTGTGCATTCTGAGCACAAAGCATGACTTTGTACACAGACAGATGGGAAGGGAGGGGAATACATAGAGGCATCGAGCAAATGGTTATCAACTTATGTTTTGGTACTTGAGGAGAAGTGTCTGAGCAAAAAGATGTCTAAGACTGACAGGCCTGACAAATGACACCCCGAGAACTCCCCAAGACTAGAAAACAGAAACATGACTCCTCCTGAATGACTGGAGAGAACACTGTACATGTAAAGAGCCACTTGGCCTGCAGAGTCAACCACAGAATCACTGAGGTTGGAAAAGACCTCCAAGACCATGGAGTCCAACCTGGGACCCATCACACCTTGTCACCCAGCCCAGAGCCCTGAGTGCCACATGCAGGCTTTCCTTGGACTCCTCCAGGGGTGGGGATTCTACCCACCTCCCTGGGCAGCCCCTTCCAAGGCCTGACCACCCATTCTGGGAAGAAATTCTTCCTGATACCCAACCTGAACCTCTCCTGGCCCAGCTTGAGACCATTCCCTCTCATCCTGTCTCTTGTTCTGTGGGAGCAGAGCCTGACCCCACCTGTGTCCACCCTCCTGTCAGGGAGTTGCAGAGAGTGAGAAGGTCCCCCCTGAGCCTTCTCTCCTCCAGGCTGAGCCCCCTCAGTTCCTCCTCAATAGATCACATTTGTTCACTCCCCTGCCTCACATTGGGAGGATTTCTAGGTGACTTTATGACCTGGCCCTAAACATGAATCCAACCACTGAGAAAAGTCTTTATTTGAAATAGTAAATCCTATTTTCCTTTACCTCTCCAGCCTTTCCTTCCTCAAGAGAGTCGTGTTCTAAGGTCCTGGTCTCTTCCCTTCCCTTTCCAGGAAGGATTCAGGAGAACTATGCCCATAGCTGGGAGAAGGACTGTTCACATCAGCTTATCACTGAACAGTCTCCTAATGAGGGATTATTCAGGGTTTGCTTCTTATGCTTACAGGAATCGGGCAGAGCAGTTGAGGAAGCACCAGTTATTAGCAGCAAATTACACTGGGGCAGGGTCCAATAAACACAATTTGACTGGGCCTTGTCCTCTTTGTCCCTGTACTTTGTACCCTCTGGTTTCAGACAGCTGGCCCTGCCACTCTCCAAGCAGCTTTATGTTAGGAAATGCTCCCTTTCCCTGCATCCTGCCCAGTGACTGTTGCCAGATTTGGGCCTTTCTTCACTGTACAAGACGTTCTATCTTTACACATTAAAAAAATCCCAAAAGCTGTTACTTTGCAATATATGAGGTTATCAAATATGTGCTGTGTCCCAGAGTAAAGCTGAATAATTCAAATAGCAAGTAAGACCAAAAATTAGCATCTAAAGTTTAGTCCCAAGACTGCCTTTAAAGAGAAGTGGTGTTAGCTACTATCACATTGCACAAATATAAAGAATTTAATTTTCTCTATTTCTGTGTTTGTTTTGCAGACTGCATGTTCAGAGAAATTAGTTTAATTATTATTTATTACACCACAGATTTTGGCAGCTTTCTCTGAAGAATTAATAGCAAAGTATTTAATAAAATTACCCACTCAACCCACTATTTCAGACAAGGTATGAGAAAGTGTCATCTGATAATGACAGCTGTTCATTAATGCTGTAGGGGTCTATCAGATCAACAGTGAAGAAAATTCTGAAACTAAAAGTGAGATTCTGAGAAAGTTTAGGAGAACTACTGAAACCTTTCAGAAGCCAGAAATAGGAACATTAACTCTGGGTCTGTTATTCAGTTTCCACATAATTCCCAACTACAATCTTCATTTTTGGAAGGACTTTGCCCTTCTAGTCTTCTTCAAACTTGCTTGAAAGTTTAGAGGAGTTTTTGGAACGGAATAATATAAAGACTTCTCTGACAACCACCACTGCACTTCCTGCAGACCTTTACAGTCACCAGCAGCACTGGGAGAGCTGTGGGGAGCCCAAATTGGGTGACAGGAATGCTGCTCAAACAGGAACCTCTTCCCATGGCTTCCCTGAGCCACCTCAGCCTGCAGAACACAGTGCAAGCAAAGCCCTCCTGGACCTGGCAGCTCATGGATGGAGCAGGCTCAGACACCAGGGAGGAGATGGAAAAGGCTCAGTGCAGACAATGAATGCACAACATGGATGTGCTGAGCTTGGAAGCCTGGTGTTAAAAATCTTAGCTGAATTTTCAAAGAGCAGAAGAGAGATTATCTTTGGGCAGTGAGAATGCTGAGTAAATTTTACCTCGAATTTAAGTTCTTGCTCCGAAAGAAACAGAGGTGTTTTCATGTCATTATCAGGAAATATTAACACTTTTTTATTAAGTGAAGAATGTTTAAAAATAGATTTTTAGGAAAAAATATTAGAAATATTTTGGTCTCAAAAGGTGGTTTCAAGTTTGTTAAAACTCAAAATACCTAGAACATCCCCAAAGCACTAAGACTCTGCAATCCTAACAGGTACCACCACATGTTTGTTTCATTTTATTTTAACATTTCCTGTTCAATAGAACTTGTTATTAAACAGATCGCAACTCTGTGCAACAACAAAGCAACCTTTCAAATCTTCCAAGCAGAGTGCATGAGGATGAGAATTATTTTTCCTACTATAGGTGGTCATTATGTAATAAATACTTGATTGAAATTTTAAGAAATGCTTTGCTGTTCTTTGAAATCCAGCCAAAAGCAGAGTAGCTTTTGAAACCTTGTGTTTTGGGTAACCTTCTCTCTGACACATTGTATTTCAGTGTCCAAATCTGTGGTTTCATAAGGGAAAGGAACCTAAAGCTAAAGCATTACACCAGTCTGTAACTTTCAAAAAATAGGATAATTTGATAATATAGTAAAATGTTAGACATGCCTTTTAATCTACACTTCATTTTTGTAAATTAATGCCAATGAAACAAACTAAAAGACTGAAAAACTAAAGACTTTTTTTTTTTTAAGTTCATCTTTTTAAAAAAAACGTCTGAAGAAGTGGGAAAACATTTCTTAGGTGGGAATCCCTGAAATAAATATGGAGACAAAAATTAGGGATCATCTACAAGATGAGCTTATTAAAACTGATAGATGTTTGTGGTTTCACGGGGGGGTTTAAACTCAGTTTTTCCTGGGAAGAATTCAAATTAACAGGACTGCAATTTCCAGAGACTAAGAAAGCACAATACAACGTGAGACCTGCTTGAACAAACTCTTATCTATTTTTAACAGTTTCCAACCATGTCTGGGATCAACGAGGAGTTTCAGTGGCAGAACAACCTGCTGACAAACAGCATTAAGATCCACAGCGTTGCAGAGCTGTTCCTGGTACCCTGAGGAGCAGCTCGGAATTGATTCCAAACACAGCCAGGTAGGGATTCCAGCAAAGTAAACCCCTGTCAGCTCCTCCCTGGTGGGAAGGCAGCAAACAGGAGGTGGAAGGAAAGGAAGAATCAGGCAGATCCCTGAGTATCACACACTGAATAGACAACTGAGAGAGAGAGGTATAAACTGCAATTCCTGGGTAATTATCTGAATGCTGAGCCCAGTGACTTCTGTGGAACTTTAAGCCATGGCTGACTGAAATCTCTAAAAACAACTGGTATAAATATATGCAGAAGATTGAGCCTACACATTGTAAAAACTTTTATTCTGCTTGTTTATTATACAAATGGAAACTGGAAGCTCCAAGCAAAGGACCTGGAGGGCTCAAATACTCCAACTCCTGCCTCTGCTTCCAGGTTTTTTCCAGGCAGGTAAAAGAAGGCAGATACTCAGAAGACCTTTGTTTTTATATTTCTGAAACAGAACTCTGATCCCAAAATAGGTAGTTCAGGGGAAGATTACCAGGTAATTAAAAGTCAGCAAAGAAGATAAACCAGCAAGAACAGTGGAGTTTGCAACCTGGTAAAAATGGTCATTTTCATGGGGAACTCTGAGCCATCACAAAGATTTGTACTTGGCTTAAAGTTTGTTAAATTTATTTTTCTAAAAGGAAAGAAAGGAAAGAGCAATTCAGTGTGAGCTGTTTCTTTTTCCACCTGCATGGAGCAGGCATGGATGTGCATCACATCCGTGTACTCCACCTTTCATCCAGTGCATCTCAATTACACCAAAAGCTGAAAGCTTCTCTCTGACAGCGTGGGTTATGTTGTCCAATCCCATTTTGTTCTAAAATCATAGACATTGCCTACATGTTGCCTTTGCTCTCCTCCACCATTTCATCTCCTTTCTCTTCCTGCCACCATTTTCAGCAGCCCTGTTCCCTGCACTCCATCCCATGGTGGCTCCTTTCATCCCACCTCATCCTCTGCAACTCAAGTCTTATATTTCTATTTCTGTGCTGCAATTTTGGGCAAATCTTGCTTCTTCTGCCCAGCTCTTTGTGGTCACAGCTGCATGAATTCTGATGGAGTCGAGCAGACTTTCCCAAGAAAGGTGTTGTTCTGTTCCACCAGCTGCAGTGGGGGAGATAAAGGGGTGGATCCCAAGTGCAAGTTAAGGCTAGAGATGCCTCAAGAAGGAACACGATTAATGCAGGACACCACCTTAAACACATTATTTCTGCTCTAAAACAGTTCTCAGAAATATGATAATGACACTCTCCTTTAATGGAAAAGAGGCATTTAATTTAATAATTCTGCTATCCCAGGAAGACAAGTAGATTCTGTTCCCTTTTTTATCACTATGGCAACTCTCTAAGATACTGGAATCTATTACTGAGTGTGGATAGGAAATAGGGTATTTCACTCTACTCTCATAAGCCAAGGAATGTACAAACTTCCAAGCTGAAAAAACCACCCAGTACTTTAAACCTTTGTTCAGCTGCCTTGGACTACAGGAGCCATCACACTGCAGTGCTCTGAGCAGCAGCTGTGGGAGGTGCTTCTCCTGTTCTTAGCTCTCTTCTAAGCAAGAACAGCAATTCCGTTTCTTCTAGCTCCTAGAGTTTCACAGATTTTATAGAGGAAGCCTGTGACCAAACCTACAAACCTCACCTGAGGGTGCAACTCAGAGGTGATGAAATACAAGTGAGAAGTTCCCCAATCTAATCCTGAAGGCACCTTTTGGAGCAGACTGGAGCTCCACACTACGTTGTTCCTCCTGCTTTTAATGCTTTCTTTCTTCCTCCCTTCTTCAGCAACACTGACACACCACGGTACTTCCTCCTTTAAGCCAGCATCGAGGAGATGGGTTATGCTCCCTCTTGTACACCAAATGTAAATAAACTCTACCCTTCCCTCCTCCTTTAGGTTTTTATCATCTGTCCCCTGACCTCCACCACCACAGCTCTCACTCCTGCAGTCCAGGGTATTCCATCACCACATTCCTCCAGGGCTCCCAGGACATGCAAACAACAGGCTGCAAATCCCCCTCCCTGTTACAGGCACATCATTCCCTACCCCCTTTTTTAGCTTCCTCTCCAACACACTGTCAGAAACCTCACAACTCCATGCAGCTATGTTCCTTGCAATCCCTTTTCCTTTGGGAACTTCCGCTCTCCTCTGTTGCCCCAGCCCACTTTTCACTCCAGGGTTTCCAAATTTAATAAAAGGTCTGCCAGACGTGACAGACTGAGTTCAGCCTCAATTCTCCTGGGAGAGGGAAAACACCTGCATTTGTAGGCATGTGCCAAGGAACAGCACCCACCTCTGATAATGCCCCTGGGTTTGTACCTTATACCACCACTACCTACCTAAAAACTAAAAGTCTTTTTTTTTTTTTTTTTTTTAAATTAGCTGGTCCAGACAGATTAGTCAAAAAAAAACCCCAAAAACTACCCAAACCAAAACCCCAACAAATTTAGCTCCAAGTCAAATGTTGATTTTCATTAGATTTTGAAGCACTAACTCTGTACAAGAATGGAAGAAGGTTATTCTGGCCAAGTATTTAAAACCAAAACAATACCATGAGATTTGGACTGAGCTGACATCAGAAAAAATATTGAAAGGTTGATATGAGAATCAAAGAATTCAAAGCAGCATGGGCTCAGTGGAAAATAAGCCTGGCTGAAGTAATCTGATTATGATCCAATCCTATAAACTAAAAATAGTTATCGTTAATATTCAATTCAGTATTTGCTGGGTTTTCTGACTAGAAAACAGCCCAGAAAGAAAGGAAGCAAATGAGACAAGCTTGGCCAGACTTTGAAAGCCATGAATCTGCAAAATGCTTGAAGAAGAACAAATGTGAGCTCTCAATATGCCAACAGGAGGGATAAAAAGACAACTGGATAAGGGGAAAGTGCCATCGTTATGTGTCTGGAGTGATGGGAATGCTGCTGCAACAACGACCAACATGCTGTAGTAGCTCAGCAATGACAGGTAAAAATGACAGAATCCAGAGAGGCCTCAAGTAGTGTTCAAAGGACTAACGGGCATGGCCAAAGACAGGCTAATTGCAATCTAATAGCCTAATTTATTTAGCTTACTATTTAAGCTTATTAATTCGCTTAGCTTATTAAGGGAAGGACTGAAGTGATTTTAAAGTACTTGATTTCGGGAATAAAAAGGTGATAACACAAATATTTTTTATTTAGCAAAGATATAAACAGGTAGGAGCTGAAGCTCTGGAGCTTCAAAGAGAAAATTAGAAAAAAATGGAAGCAACTAAATACCACTGAAATCGTTAAGATTATATTAATGTTTTACTTAAATAGTGTGTGCTTCTACTCATCAACAGGAGTTAGTTTACAAAAATCCTAAGGCCTCTAATCAGAGGTATCCTGTCTTTGTACCACTGTCATTTTCATACACTTTAGTCTCTATAAAATAGAACCTTATAGTAGAAAGATAATTACAAATTCTCTTCTGGCTTGTCCAGAGACAACACAGAAAGATGAGAAGAAAAAATTATCTCTGGAAGCAAAAATAATCTAAGACCTTGACTAGAGTCCATTAATCAAACCCAGGGACCAAAGTCCAGGAAGGCAGAGGTGCAGAACAGAAGCTAAAAAATGAATCAAACTATTGCACCCTCCACTGCATCCCAGAACTGTGTTATTGAGCGTGGCTGAGTGCAGCTCCAGGTGATGGCTCCTGTGAAGACATGAAATCACAGACAGGATGGACTGCAGCACAGAATTCCATCCCCTCACTCAATCCTGCAGCAATTAAGTCGCCTCTTGAGACTGACATTGATTGCAGGATCACAAACCAGTCATATTGTTAGTTAGGCATCCTAGGGAAACTGCACATCTCCTCCCCCTCCCTCGGATCAATTTTTCTCTAATCACTTCGGAAATCACTGGTCAATTTGACCCATTTTTCTTAATGGCCTCACAGATAATTAAGTTCCCAAGATTGCTGAGCAGAGAGATGGACAGGTAGATTATGACACAGTCCTGGCTCTGGCCAGGACAGATTTATTTTTTGCAGTAGCTGGGAGAGGGCATGTTCAGGACACAGAGGTTATTCTGTAGCACCTCCCATCACTGCTGAGGGCAGGGGAAAGGGAGTTTCTTCCAGGGAGAAGGGGTGTTCTGAGCATTTTGCATGTGAATCATTCGACTCTGTTTTCTTATCTCATTGCTGTTTCTTGCTCTTATCTCAAACCGTGATGTTTGCCTTTTGTGCCTCTCTCGCCCACCGAAGGGGGAGGGGGTCAGGGAAGAGTCTCAGTGTGAGCACTAAATTGGGGAATACCATTCTTAAACTGCAACAGCCTTATCTGGTGCCCAGCATGAGGCTCCAAGGGCTGAGATAACAACAGATCTGCCCAATCGGGTTGGAAATAAATTTATCTGAGCATTTTCTGTATTGGGTAGGGAGGCACTGATCACAGTGCTGCTTTGTCTGCTCATGTGGGTGTGGTCCTTAACCTGTTTCTTTAAGTGCCCATCATTGTGCTCTTTTTCAGAGCAGGGAGAGGAGCAGGATGGCTTTGTTGCTGTAAGGTGGGATATCAGTTTATGACATGATAACATCGAGAGCAATGAGGTAATTTGGAATCAGTGTTCAGTGCTGCTCTCCTGCCCTTACCTCGGCACTGCCTTTGGGAATCCATTAATAATCGTACACTCTGTGGGAGGAACAGGAGAGAATGATTTACTCCAGCTTTCCATCCCCATTTCCTCCTTCAGACCTGTTACCTGTAGTTTTTGAGGACTTTTAATTTCCCTCGGATGTTAATTATGCAATCCACGTGGCAGAAATTTGTACGGAGTGCGACAGGGCCATAGGCAAACTCACTGGCAGTGACACCAATGAAATGGTGGGCTTCAGGTGACACCTTAACTCTGGCAATATGAAGACCATCTTTTTTCCTCCCTACCAACCTGTGGAAAGACTGACCAAGACAGTGGACAGATCAGACTGAACAAATTAGAAAGTAAAAGTCCCATGTGAACACCAGTCCGGACCACAATCTCTGCTACTGGGAGTAAGCTGCCCCCACCCTGAGGGGGACACACCACAAGGAAACCTCTGGTTTAACCTGCGTGGTCACAGAGAGGACATGAAGAAATGGGATGAAAATCCCAGCTCTGGCAGCATGAGCACAAGAGTTGAGAGGAAGAGCAACTACCACAGGAAACTCTTGGAGGATAAATGCCCCTCTGGTTTCCTGTGGGCATGTCCTCAGACAGAATGAAGGGCTGATGTTATTTCACATCCTCTTGGAGAGACCTCTGGTTCATATTTGCAAGAGAGAAACAAATATCATGATCAGAACTAGAGGGGCCCTGCCCCTAGCCAGGCGGAGAAAAGGAACTGTTGGATCTCTTGGACTGTGTGGATCCATGGCCTAGCACATCAGACACACAAGAACATAAGGCTTTAGTTGACACCTGCACACAGAATGTCCCCTGATGCCATTGAGATCTGTAGGGGCAGAATCCATCTCTGTTTCTGGGGTGGCAGGGAGATTCCAAACAGCTGATGGTACTGAAAGCTGAAGTGAGCCTGACTGGAAACAAATGGCAAAACACTCCTTTGTGACTGGCCCAGAAGCCCCAGGAACCCTTGGCATGGATCACCTCAAGAGAGGGTATTTCAAGGTCCCAAAAGGGAATCATTGGGCTTTTAGAAGAGCTGCTATGGAGACAGAGAGAATTCGACAGCTGAATTCCTTGTCTGGTCTCTCAGAGGACCCCTGTGCTGTGAGACTGTTGAGGGATGAAGAACAAGTACTGATCACCACCACAACAGTGTCCTGTTGGCAACACTGCACCAGCCGGCCCTGCAGGAACTCATCACTGGGATGGGCTGTGGATTGGAGAGCTGGGAGTGCACAGCTCACCCTTTAATAGCCCTACACAACCAGTGTGTCAGTCCAGTGGAAAGTGCAGACTGACAGTGGCTGGAATGGAGTGACATTGTCACTGAGAGCAGCTGTGCTGGGTGTGCCCCAGGGGGAGAAATACAGCTCCACTACTTGTCATGGACTGATCCAGACTGCACTGGAAAAGGGTGAGCCTCTGGAACATTTACAGCACATTGATAACATCATTGTATGGGAGAACAGGGCAGAGGCAGTTTTTGATACAGGGAAGAAGCTATTCCAAATCCTCCAGAAGGCCAGTTTTGCCATAAAGCAAAGCGGAGTTAAAGGATCTCACTGTAGGTTTTTGGAGGATGCACATCTCAGAGTATAGTCAGATTGTCAGCTCTCTCTATCTTGTGACATGAAAAAAAATATTTCAAGTGGGGCCCTGAACAACAAGCTTTGAACAGATCAAACAAGAAGTTGTTAAAGCAGTAGCCCCGTGGCTAGCCAGGCCAGGCCAGGCTGTAAAAAACATGCTCTACAGTCCAAGAGAATGGTCCTTCCTGGCCTGTCTGGTAAAAAGTACCTGGGAAGACCCAAGGATGACCCCATGGGCTCCAGAGTTGGGGATACAAAGGATTCAAGGCCTGTTACCCAAACTAAAAAAGAGGTCCTGGCAGCCTGTGAAGAGGTTCAAGCTGCTTCCAAAGTGACTGGCACTGAAGCACAGCTTCTCTTGGAACCCCAACCACCACTGCTGGGCTGGATGCTCAGAGAGAAAGTGCCTTTCACACACCATGCCATGTGAGCTCCTGATGCAGTCTGCAACCAGCCAACAGTACACCAGCCCTGGAAAACATCTAGGACTGCTAGAACGCACAGCCATGGACTAAATGAACTCAACAGACATCCTGGAGGAATGGCCACTGACTACAGAAATGATACCTGTGCTTATGGGAGATGTTTATATATATATATATATATATACACACACACACACACACAAATACAAATGTATGTACCTTGTTGGAATAGTTGGAAGGTGTAGGAACTGGACATGGTATAGAATAAGGGGTAATGCCCTGGTTCCAACCAGGACAGAGTTAATTTTTTGCAGTAGCCAGGATACCGAAGTTATTCTGTACCACCTCATGCCATTGTCAAAAAAAAAAGGGGTCTCTTCTGGGGAGAGGGAGTTCCTCCTGGTCGAGTAAGCCAGCAGGAGGGAGTGGGGGGTAATGCTGTTCTGAGCATTTTGCAAGTGAATCACTTGCCTCATATACTTTCGTTATTAATATCATTGCTGTTCCTATTCCTTATCTCATTGCTGTTTCCAGTAAACTGCTGTAATCTCAGCCTGTGATCTCTGTCTTTTCTGCCTCCAATTCTCCCCTCCATCCCACTGCAGGGAAAGGGGGATGGAGTGAGTGGCAGCGTGGTTTGGAGAATCTAAGTGGGAGCACTAAATTCGGGAATTCCACCCCTAAACCACGACAGACTGACAGATTGACATCTCCGTGAAGGAAGGTGCAGAGACCTCTGCCATCACCCACTGCATTTAGCAGCAGGCACACTACCCAGGGCTCTTGAGGAGCCTGACCACCATTGCCAGCATTGTCCTGTCAGCACCTCAGAGATTATCTGAGGACATGGGAGGGAGCTGAAAGCTCGACAGGAAACAGTTTGGAAGACCCCAGTGGTGGGGGTGCTGTAAAGAACTGCAGCTTCGACAGTGGCAGTGTGAGGTCACACAGTCAACCTACTACTGGGTGTGCTACTCTGATCTTGTTCTGACAACAGAAAAACAGGAAGGTCATAACCACCTTTTTTTTTCTCACAAAATTCATCCCACACCTCTGAATCTGACAAAGTAATTGTAGGAGGAAGTCACAAAGTCAGCCTTTTAGTGAGCTACCACTATCCTCGTATTATTCTGGACTTAGTCTATGGTATAAAAGCTAAAAACCAATCTAAAGCCCAGATTAATAATTTAAATTATTTCAGAAAACAGAACATGCCTGTCATAGTTAAAGATGAGAGAGAGCAGAGGCATCCTAGATGTGATCTGTTTTGATAAGAGGCCAGATCTTCACAAACTAACAGCAGTGTTGAAGAGTTGCATACGTGAGAGCCTGGCTGTTCAACAGTGTAAATTGTTCTAGTAAAACACATGTGCCATTCACTACTGCTTTCTTTTAAATCCCTGGATTTGTAAGGAAGGAAGTTCTCCCTGCTTCCTCCTGCTGTATCATTGACACGACAGAGTGTGATACAAAATGCTAAGGAGAGAGTAACTATTTCCACCCTGCAAGAGCTACTGTAAACTCCGATGCCATTTCCTGAATGCCTGAGCTGGAACTTTAGGGTTCCACTTCATCAATAGCCTTAGGCTAACTGTTCACAAACACTCCAACCCTCACAGAGCCACAGTAACTCAACATTTCTCATGCTTCACCCAAAATCCCCAGTTACGTCACTGAGATGTTAGGGACAGTTTTCTTCTCTCTCTCTCTTGTTTTTATTTTAGAAAATAGAGCAAGCTGGCACAAAATGGGAATTCTGCATTTCCCACCGTGACCTACACATCCAAGCAGTATCTTTTGGGTGCAGCATGAAGAGGATGACTAGGTACAGACCCAGTACCCTGCTCCTGCCTCCAGGCAGTCGCTGTCCAAGCCACTACAGGACAGGGATGACTCAATTTCCAGACATGCTATCTCAAGCACCCTTTACCTCCTTCTTTTATTGGCCTCACCAAAATCAACCACTTCATACTCCACTATTAGATTAAGCCTTTAAATCCCTTGCCATCAAATTACCACACCTACCCCAAAACTGGGCTTTCGACACACGAGTTGGTTAAAATGCTCAGCATTTTGTTCCCTTTTTCTCTCTTCCCATCCACTGAAATGTTTTTACAAGCAGCACACCACCTTGCTTGGCTTAAATAGTTTTAACTTTCTTCCTTTGGATCTTTATTCTCTCTCTCAAGACAAGGAAATCTAACAGTTGGGTGTCTCAGATGCTCAGAAGTTACGAACTGAAGTCTACAAAGTACTGTGAATGAAGGAGTAAATCTGCTAGGTAATGGAAGACCTAAGAAATTCAGACTGACAGGCAATTCAGCTGCTTTGAATGCTGTTAGTGACAGTGAAAGAGGACAGGACTGCTTTCATAATGCTTACTTCTGCTTCCCAGAGAGGTAACACACAGAGACAGGGACCTGTGCCTTGCCATCTGCACACTTCACCAGTGGATCCCAGGTGAGCAGAACACACACGAGCTCCAGAGCTGCTATGATCTGGCATCAACCCTCTGGAGTTAATCCCTCCTCAGTCCCTGTGTGCTGCTGCCACGAGTCCCAGCAGTGCTTTGCTCACAGACTCGGTACCAAAGAGCAGCTTTCCAGCAGGCACAGGCCGAGGACTTCGCTCTTTGGACTTTTGTCTCCCTCTGGAATGAGGCCCAAACCTCCAGCACAAAAAGCAAGGTCCACCTCAACGATTACAGCTCCCGGAGAAGCACAAAAGACATGTCCATTAGGAATTCACGTTCATTTGTGAAAGGAAAAGACAGGCTTTCTTTACTACACTGGCATCATCTTGCATCTGTTTACTGACAAAAAAAAAAAACAACTAAGACTCTACTAATTGCTATTTCATCCTATAGTACCGTGCTCCAAAAGAAAGTCACCATGGTGCTTGGAATGTATATGCCAGAGGGACAGATGGAGAGGCAAGGAAAAGATTAATCATTTTATGGCAGAAAGCCAGTGGTGTTACCGAAAAAGAAAAAAAAAAAAAAAGTGAATTCAGTCTCAGTGCAAGAATGGTGGCAATGATGTTATCTGAGCTGAGAGCGCTCACCTAAACCAACCTGCAGATTTGGCAGTTTGACAAAACGTTCAGTTAAAAATACTCACTTTTAAGTCAGTAACAAGAAAGCCTTACAATGTAATATTTCAAGAATCAGTTTTGAGAATTAAATCATGATCTGGCTATCACTGTTCAGAGGAAGCCAAGCTCCAAGTCTCCCATCACTTTAAGCTAATTGCTATAACCAAGGCCTACCACAACAGATTCACGAAGCAATTACTGTCTTGTTCTTCAGCAGTAAATTAACTCAAATTAAAATACCCAAATGTCCAGGAATAACTGTGATTTACTTCATCCTTTATTACTAAAATTTGGTAAAACTAGAAATAAAATTTTAAAAATATCATTAAAAAGAAGCCAGGTGTTTTATTACCACTTGTAATAAGATGTGAAAATCCCTTCTAAGCATTTCACAGAGGCCAAAGAAGAACTTCAGTATTCCAAGGCCTTAAAAAAAAAAATTTAAAAAAAAAAATCAACCCATCTTTCCCCACAATTACTGAAATACAAAAGACAAAATTTCATGGGAAAACCTTCTTTACAAATGACTGGATACATAGAGAACAGGATCTTTATACATTTAATTAGAAATCAACTTTTCCCAGGAAAAGAAAATCAAGTGATCATATGCTTCCACTGCATACATGCCTGAAGAAAGAAAACGTCTCCAGAATTCTGCACAAGCCTGAATAGACACACAATGAAATCTACTACAATTTCTGCACTCAGCATCACTGTTTTACTTATGAATCAAAATAAAGCTTAGAAGGTTTACTTTGTAATGAGTGTCACCTCTGCAAACAACAACTTCAAAGCTCTAATGGATAATTAGCTGCAATTGATCAATGCATTCCAATTGCTTCAAGAGCTTTTATAAGTGCCAAGCAGAGCAAGTGCCTTTCTTCAGATAAATAAGAATTATTCTCAGTATACAAGAACAGAAACTTAAGCAGAACCACACAATTAACTGTAGATGTTTCAAAGGTTTGTTTCATCAAGAAAATCTAGTTTGGACATGAAGAGTAATTCAACTTAGAAAGAATCTTGAAATACTTTAAAAAGAGAATTTTGAAAGGCTGAAATTCAGTGAAGATATGCCTCAACAGATACTCAATTGTATATTCACAGGCCAAAATTTTTATGAGTTAATTCCACAAGAAGCTTCAGTGTGTACTAAAGCACATTTATGGTTAGATCAAAACAGTTTTCTAACTCAGGCTCCCAAATGAGCAGCCCTGTCCTCCCCCAGTTCCTGCACTTCATCAACATTACACTGAATTACAAAAAGTTTAGGAACAGTAGTGATGGGCAAGGGTCAATGTCTCCAAACTGAAAGAGGGGAAATTTACATTAAATATGAGAAAGAAACTCTTCTCTGTGAGTGTGGTAGGCCCTGGCACAGGGTGCCCAGAGCAGCTGTGGCTGCCCCTGGATCCCTTGGAAGTGTCCAAGGCCAGGCTGGATGGGGCTTGGAACAGCCTGGGACAGTGGAAGGTGTCGCTGTCCATGGCACAGGGTGGGACTGGATGAGCTTTAATGTCCCTTCCAACCCAAACCATTCCATGAATCCGTGATTCTATAAATGCAGATTTCTATATCAAATTTAACCCAAAGTCTGCACTCCTTCCTGATTTCCTGTACTGTGGATATCAGCCTTTCAGACTGTACCCAACAGGCCCCGTAAGAATTGCCAGCTGTGTCTGCCAGCACCTCAGCAGTTTGGAAGTGCCTATAGTTGGCTGGAGACAGCCAAGAAAGGGAGAGCACATCATGCTCCAAAAATTTAGTATTATAAGAAATAAGCTGTTTTGGTAAGAGAAAACAGTAGCACTATTTAAGAGGTTCTTTCCCCATTTATCTCCCAGAAGCTGGCCAAGGATACATTATCACGCAGCCCATGGAATGTGATATTCCACAGTGGTGGCAGTAAAGGCAACAGTAGCTCTGAGAAGGAACAGCAACAGGAAAAGTATCACTAAAATATAAAGAAAAGAGATATTCTGTGTCCTTCCTTTACTCTCCTTGACAGGCATGAATCCTAAAGCAAAAGGGGAAACACTGAAGGGAGAGGCCATTACTATGAAAGTAACTATTCTTTTTCAATGCAGAGCAGGGAGAAAAGTCAATCAGACAAAAACCAAACTCACACTACAGGTTACATTAAATACATTGAAAGAAACAAACAACAGCATTGCTTACTCCAAACGAGTACTTACCACAAATATCACAGCCTGACATTAATTAGAGAGAAGTGCAACTATAAATAATTTACACTGTTAAAATAATTTTTAAATACCTTTAAGAGCCAAATATATTTGTTTTGAAACACCACAGTGACTTGAAGCGCTACTGTGACATTTCCAGTCCTTCTATAAAACGTGCTCTCCTTGAAGATTTAACAATATCCATGAAGCTATTGAGACAATTCTGACCAGGCTTTTAAACAAGGCAAGATCTGATGGCTGTCCTTAAACAGGACTAAAATTGAACAGTTTCACAAACCAGGCCTGCATACACATTGCTCCCTGACAGCAGCTGCACAGAGGATGATCCAGAAATGCTTTTTAACCCAAACTGCCTCATATCAAACTAAGGGAGCCACCACCGTTTGTTCCAAGAGAGAAATCTCATCTTCAACTGGTGGTGTTCCAACGCTCGTCCATTACCAGGGTACAAAGATCCTCCCGTCCTACAGGCAGTTATTTAATTAAGTCAATTTGCCAAAAGCTTCAAAGGGCATTTGTTTTGTTTCCAAAACTCCCCTGACAAGCAGAGCAGCCACGCAGCCAGGACAGCATTGTGCTGCAGTCACTCGGAGAACACAAATCCTTTCTATCCAGAACAGCAGCAGAGTGCTAAAAAAATCTATTTAGCACTCCAAAAAATCTATTTAATTTCTTTTTGGCAAGGATGGTCTCATATTTAACATGCTGTATTTTCATTATGATTCATTCTAAAACAAAGGCACCGTTGAACCCTTTTTAGGGCACAGGACACTGTTATTTCCCAAACCTAAATAGGATTTGTACCTAGATACCAAAGAACACGTCCATCACTTTGGGATTTGAGCATCTTCAGAACATTTAAGTACGGATATCTCCAGGTGCTACTTACAGGTAGTTTTTGTAGCACCAGGAGTTCAAAAATCATCTCAAGTCCCTATCCATTTAAATCTCATTTCTGCAAAGTGTTCCTGGCCTTACAATTAGATCCATTGCTCAGATTACACACGAACAGTTAAAACACAGGCAAGCTTAGTGTGCCACTTCACAGTCACAGTAATTTCTGGAGTAAATAAAAATACTCTTTACTGTAATAGCAAGAAGGAGGAGGATGAGGAGGAGAAACGAGCACATACTATTTACAGCCCATGGACACAGTTACAGCAAACTGATGTCACACACAAATGGACTTCAGCTTCCAAACAAAAACCAACAGGTATTTCCTCCACACATTCAAAGAAGAAAGGAAAATGCCATCAAATTCTGCCATTCCTTGTACGCAGCCCATGTCCTGGACTGAGTCTTGGAAAGTTTTGTTTTGGCACAGTAAACTAGCAATTGTGCCAGTAAGAATTCAAAATTATTTTTTTGGCATATGGAGGGAAAATGCATACTGAAACCCCTTTTCTAGTTTAAATGTTAATCGAGGTGAACAATAATCTGCCCACTACAAAGTAGATTTGGCATGCTTTGTGTAGCCTCTTGTATTGAAATTTTAACCCCCTATGGAAACGAGTGAATTTCAAAATTCCAAAGTGCAACTTTCCAACATAATCTTATTTTTTGCCTGATGGCTGAAGTGCTCTGTTTTCCTTCAACAAAGTGTTTTTCCCTTGCAGAAGCTGCAAAAGGAGAATCGTCTCCTCTCACTGCTTCACCCCAATCCCTTTCTCAGGAAGGCTGACACAGTTTATCAAACTCTATGTAATTTGGCAAGTTTCTTGCAATGCCTCTTTTCTAAAGGAACAGACCACCAGCATTTAGTTTCCAGACCATACCACTGCCTACTTTGACACATTTCTGTATGTCCTTCCAACTACAGGATTCCCAATATAATCACAGCTCACTGTCAAGCACAAGTATTAAGTTTATCTTTTAAGTAAGAGCAAGCTTTGAGACTTGCTAAAAGGTCTTTTCATCAGAAAGGTTCCTGTGAAATCATATCTACATGCATGATTAGAGTCTATTAAGAAAATTACTGTGACAAAAACATTTCCTTCTGACTGAAGGATCCAGGCATTTCGTAACTTCTACACACCAACGTTTCAGTTGGCAGATTTTCCTCCCTCCAAACATCTGCGTCATTTTTTACCCGGGTATTAAAAACCCCAAACTACAAACAGCAGCAGGAAGACATGTGAAAGCAGTCTAAAAACTAGAAAGATGTCATCTCAGTTACATCTATCAGTAAGGACCTGTGAGTTTCTGTCATTCTGACTAACCTGAAACAATACTGTAAATCTTGCTTTTAATCAATGGCTTCCAAAGCAACCGGTGGATCTATTAGTTTCACTCCCAAAACCTTCTTTCAGATAAACTTCTTAGAAATAAACCCCACTCTAATAACAAAAACTGAAGAATTACAAGACTCTAACCAATATAATTGATGGTTAGTGGCAAAACCATTAATGTTTGTGGTGTGTTATCACAGTAGAAGATAATGGCACAATTCTGCTCTGAAGAGATCCCATAACACTTAACTTCTGTCAGCTGGCTGATAAGCCAGTGCAAGTGCACGGAGAGGCTTTTGGGTGTGAAGCAGGAGGAGAGGAAACTGAGCTATGGTTTGTCCCCACCAAGGCTGAGCACTCTGTTTCTTGCAATCCTGGAGCCAAACTGAACCTTGATACCTGCACGAGCCCCAGCCAAGTGACTATCGCTGCAAAGATCTTCAATGACATTGCACAACTGCAAACAAGACTTAACTCATGTACTAGAAACAGGAAACAACTCAATTTCAGGTGCCAGGAGTAACAGTTGTGGGAAGTGAGCTTTTTAAGTCACTAAATCTCTTTGACGTATCAGCAAACTCATCTGTGGAGCACCACTTTCCACGGTTCATGTTTCAAAACAAAACTGCCTTGGAGACTTTCATTTTACTACGAGTCAGTGAATTTTGCTATTATTGTTATTACAGAATGTTTCTCTATTTATAGCTTTCTTCTGTTGTATTATTACAAAAACACATATGTCTCTCCTCAGTAAAAATGCTGTTCTGGTGTTCCTTATTCATCAGAGAATGGAGCAGCTATGGTCGAGTCTGTAACATTATTAAGAGTCCCCTGGAACTGGGAACCAGCACTGTTTGGAATGTGATTTCGACTGGCTACTGGTGTTTGCCAGAGGCATGGTCTGCTAGGAGACAGGCAGCTTGGCAGCCGAGCACGGACAACTCCGTGGATGAGAAGCAAATTAACTGCAAGTCATGTTAAAACAATTCAGGCAGAATTCAGACAGATTGAGAGCCACCACAGAAACAAACAGCACCAGCAGTTCACTAAAACACACAGAGCTGCAAAGGAATGAGAACATCTTCAGCTGACTTAATTCACAATCAGCAAGCGTATCTAAATCTGGTACTCAGCAAGAGCAACTGGGGGATCTGTTTAAATAAATAGTTGGCTTCATTTTTTCTCATCACAAATTTTCCTTACCACAGTTTCCTCACAACACCGAGACAAGTAACGTAACCACATACACTACGTAAGCCTTGCTCTCTTTAACACAGCTCATTGTTGTATTTAATTTACTCAAGATTAATTTCCAACATCAAAACACCACTCAGTGAACAGCACAGGGAGCAAAACTGTGAATGTGCTTGTCCAAGGCACATGTATTAGACAGACACCCTGCCTGGAAACAACAATAACAGAATTCACTTCTTTTACAACTCAACATTAAAAAGCCCCGAGACAACGGGTTATTCTCTTGGTAGAAATAAAAAATGGTTTTACTGTTTTCTGAAGTTCACTTCTGCTAAGAGTTCCTCCTCCTCTTTAATCAGAACCTACTCTCACTGAAGCATACACTGCCATGTGGCTATTCTGACTAAAATAAAGTTGAAAACATGCACTGTCCAAACAAATTAGGCCAATACCATTTAAAAGGAAAAAACTGTCCTACACTCATAGGCAAAAATCCAGCAGACCAGATCTAGTTTTGCACAGTTAGTTATTGTTTTGAGTCTGTTCAAGTTTTGATGCCAATCCCACTGGTGGTACCAACTTCCAGTGGGGTTTAAATACATACACAGAAGTAAGAGAAACTCCCTGCTTGCACACAGCACCTGGAACTCTGTATCTAAACTCCCTGCTACCTCCTGCAATACTGCACTGGAAGATCTGCCAGCCAGATCAGCATTTCCATCAGTACCTGCCTGCATGCAAGTTCTATTTCCTATCAATGTAAGTATTTTCCTTCAGAGTTTTCAAAACATGTAGACTGAAGTTACTTAAAATCTTCAATCTTCAAAAAAGGCGTCCCAAAAAACCCCCCAACAAACATTAACGCTGTAAACCTCAAGGTTTAACAAGGTATGAAAATAAAAAACCATTTTTGACTCATCTCTTTATAGATTCAGTCTGATCAAACGATTTGATCTTTTTCTGAGGCATACAGAGCCCAATAATGTTTGATTAAATTCTGCCTGCTTTTCAGAAGGAAAGCTGAACTTGGGGTAGGTTTAATGGTTCTATAAAGAAAAAATACTTTAAAAGGAGCCCCCAGAAAGCTTATCTTCACTACAGCTTAACAGCAATACCTTCTGCAGATCATCAGCCATGCACAACTCCAGATTTTTTTCCTTAATTTCTGCTGCTGGGTACCAGAATATCCTTGTTGGAGTGATAGGACTCTGAAGGTACTGAAGAAAAGGTGATTCTTTTTACAGAATTGTATGATGAGGCATTATAGCTTGGAAACACATGGAAAAGAAAACACTCAAAGAGTCCTCTCATCTGAATGGGACTTCACCACATCTTAAGGGAAAGAGCAGAAGCACCAGCTAGGGAAATCACTGTCCAAAACTCCTAACACAGGGGGAAAAGGAAGCCTGAGAACCATACAAAATAAATGGGAACTTCCCAACATTTTCTTCTAACTTTCCACGGGCTTTGATGGCTATGCTAGTTCATGGGGAATGCATCTCAGCAAGAGATTCTCTAACAACTCATCGAAACACAACTTCAAGCCCTCGCCAACCACAACATCAGGAAGGTTTCATCTCCTTCACTTGAAAAATATGAGCTCCCACAGCAACAGGAGAGTGTTAGGCATGAGCATGTCTCCAATGAAGTGCTCATTCCTATGGAAGCACTGACCATCTGCTGAGCTTTGCTACTGCTTATCACATCCAGCAACCAACAATCTTAAAAAAACCCACATCTAACAAGATGTTCTAGATGGTTTGAACACGTGTTCTGGACTTAATGGATTCAACAAAAAACATGGTACAACACAAAAGGGCAATTCATTACTGCTGGAAGTGACTGTGACAAGATGATCTGTTCCTCTACTCCCACCAAGTAATAATTGTTCAAAGACAAATCCTTTCCTCTTTAAAGCTGATTTCCTAAGGAACTCCAACCCAGTTCAATAAAAATTCTCCTCCTAGTGTCATCCAAGTAAACAGGGCCACAATGCCACAATTGCAAGCAGAATTGTTACAGGAAAGGAGACTGGCAGTGAAGGGAGCAGAGATATATACACAGTATCATGGAAGAGAAGGTTCCTCAGGTTTCCAGGTTACCTCAGTAAGTCAGAATCACCAATCTTTGGGAGTATCATGTGAAATCCATGAAATCTTTGCTCACATCTCTACAGACTGAGGAAGTAGTTTACTTAAATCTCTCCCTGCCAATGAAAGAATCATTGTCTTTATATCAGCACCTTCTTGCCCTCTGACACTGGGAATTAGTTATTTTCCACTCCTGTTTGAATAGGTTAGGGGTAAGGTTTATCCCCACCTTTGGCTCATGCAAGCACAGGATCATGAGCTTCAGTCACCCTGCTCAGTTCTGCCTTAAAACAGCAAGTCCAGACCAAAACTAACAACCATGGCTGATAACGATCCAGACAAAATGAATCCTTGCAATTTCTGAGATAAGGTGAAGGGCCCAGATTCTGGATAATTTTCCTTCTTTTTCTCTTAATACAAAGAATGTTTATATAAACATACCACAAGAAACAAAACCAGAAGAAGGAATGGATTGATTAGTCACATACTAAAAAAGGATTAGGACCAACCACCACAGAAGCAAGGTCTCGCCCAACAAAACTGGTTCCAAACCATAAAGGGTCACGAGTTCCCCACACTGCATATAAACACACTGAATCAAGAAAAATGGGCTGCTGAGCTGTACTTGAACAAGGTTAGTCAGAGATGCACATCACTTATTTTTAATGTAATTAGAAGATCTTGCTTTAAAAAGTTCGTTTAGGTGTCTTTTCTGCATTTGAATTTCACAGCTCTTTCTTTCCCTTAGGATATTGCTACAGTCATCACCTAGAGAATTTCCCTGCAGCCCTGATACAGCTCTTCAAGCAGGATGGCAGCTCCATTTTAAGCTGTTGAGTCAAGTTGGGCACGTTTCTATTAGGTAGATCATCTGCCTCACCACTTTTATTACAGCTCTTTAAATCTTTTAAGCTGTACACATTAAGTGGTAAACACCAGGGAATCAGGAGGTGAAAAAACAAACTAACCCACATTTTCCTTCAGCAGAAATTTCTGTTTCAGAAGAACAGACAAACTCACTGAAGTATTTCTTTACTTTTCTTAAAAGCTTTCCTGGAGCATCAAAAAGAAAAAGCTAACACACAATCATGGCTGATAATCCTATCAGGACAATAAACTGGGGGATGGGGAGAGACTGCAAAAGGATACCAACCCTCAAATGCTGACTAAAGAAAATGGCAAAAACAGAGAACACTGCTGCTTGGCACAAGAAAATTCAAGGAGCAAGTGGAAACATAAAATCTTTGTGTAAAACACTGAGCTCACCTGGTCTCTTTAAGAGAAAAATAAGATGTATATAAAATGAAACTTTTTTAAAGAAACACAATGCTTTTAAGCTTCATCTTGCTCAAGAAGAAATGGAGCCCTGGAAAACACCACTTTTCCTGATTTACTTGGCCAAGTATTTAAAATTATCGTAAGTGCACCTTCAAAGAAGCACCATTTTATCATTTATGCTCTGTCATGAAACAGTCCTTTTGCTATTCTTTTCCAATGTATTCCTTGCTCAAACCAACTCTACTTTGCTTCTTGCACATCTGGAAAGTCCTTGAAATCTGGAATATGTCTGAGATCTGGCCTGTTCTTTACCAGAGGTGGGTTTGTTTAAAAAAAAAATCAAGACCTCACAGAACCTCCTAGATCAGGCTCACACAGACTGTCAGCAAGTCCTTTGCTTTGGGGTAATTCTACTTCAGTTGGTTCACAGAGAAAAATTAGTGGTTTCACATAAAACTGAGTAGTGACTTGGAAAAGATCTACTCCCCAAACCTTAGGTATCTGTAAGTTCACAGAAATAAGCCAGATAAATGGAATTCCTCCCTCTTTTCACAAATTTCAAAGGAAACCAAAAGAAAGATAAGCTGACTTTCTTTCAGTGCAGACCAATCAGCTTCCACACAACAAAATTAAATATCTCTAGCCTCCAAAATAGTTATGTCAACTTTCAGGTGCTCTGACCTTCACTCATTACACAAGTATCTCTTCCTTAAGCAGAAGCATCTCTTAACTGCAGAGAGAATGCTTTCCATGGTTTTTATTTTTTAAAAAAATTAACTACATAGTACTCCACAGTGAAGTGAGCACCTCTTCAGAGTACAGGACACACTTTCATGTCAGACAATGCGATTTGTTCCACAATTACTAACACATCAATGAATTAATATTTGCATGTTAATAAACTACAGTGACAACAGCTACTGATGTATGAATAGATAAAATATCAGAGATAAAAAATGACCTTTTTCTACAAAGCAGAAAATGGTGGGTTTGCCAACAAAATTTCATGAACTGTACCAAAACAATCCAGACAAGAGATAAGGCACAGGAGGAACAGCAGTCAAAACACTGCTCTAAGCTCACACCTGGAAAATAAAGAACTCCAAAGCAGTACCTGTATCAAACAGGGAGCCAGGGCAGTGCCCTGGGACAGAGGCAGATACTCCCAGGTATATATTCCCTGCCCTGATCCACAATGGCCACCAAATTAGGCTCTTGCCCTTCCTTTTCACAGTTTGCATTAGCTTGGCAATCTATGTGAAATTCAATGTTTTCAGATCAGTTCCTCCATATTTAAAAAACATTTGCTGCACAGCTGCTGACAGTGGTCCTTGACAAGAGGAGCAATTGCTACACCTCTCCCTTCAATCTCCAAGTGTTCACATTGCTTTAGAAGATGGCGTTGTCTGGCAGCTAAATTGAGATCCTGCACACGAGAAATCATCTGCTTCCTTCCTGCAGGATTATGCTACTCTTTTCTAATTCACCCTGCAAAAATACTCTCCAACTTTTAGCTTTGAGGGTGTCTTTTTCAACAAGTGCTTTCATTTTTGATTATAGGAGAAGTACTGCTTCAATTATCTCCTTCACACAATATCACTGGTGACTGAAATGGGTAACTACGGACTCAAGAAAGCACATCCTTTAGCTCTGTCCCAAAAAAGGATCTACTGTGTTTCCTAAACACCTGTATGGAAAAAAACAAGAGCAATAAATAGAATACAGTAAATGGCATGTACATACTTTAGTAATTGCTCCTGTCTGTGCTGTGTTCAGCCCGGTGTGCCCAGCCATCTGTGGAGATACTTGGGTTAAAGTCTCTGCCAGCACACTGCCTGCATTCCCCTGCATGGCAGGGGCAGAATATTGCATTCCTGCTCCCCTTCCTCTTCCAGCTGCCCCAAGAGATCCATTCATTACCTGCCCTTGTCCTTGCTGAGGCTGATTCATTAAACTGTGACCAGAATTACTGTTGAGAAGGCTCTGGTGTGTCTGACTGAAATTAGTATTCATACATATCCCAGGTCCAGTCTGTGATGTTGCAGGGCTGCTCGTCACCATTCCCACTTGTTTTTGTGCTTGAGAGTTCAGAGTTTGGGATGCAGGTGTGGTAGGTCCAGAGGTGCTGGCTGCTTGCTTGGCCAGGCCTGGAGCAGAGGAGTCTCCTGGGTTCAGCGGGCTCTTCCCCATGGCACCCAGATTCCCGATGTTGGCGCTGTTCGGCTGCCCTTGGACCTGAGCACCAACTCCCTGCTGCACGGGGCTGCTCGAGTTCACATTGCCAATTCCTGGGTTTAAGGAAGAGCTGCTGCTTCCCCTCAGAAGTTCAGAAAGTTGTTTGTGTTTGGAAGCCGCATCTGGAACGAGGTTCCCGCTGCTGTTTAAAAGGCCCAACTCGCCATTGGGGATCAGCTCATCAGGAAGATCATTTTCCAAGTCAAACAAAGATCCGAAATCTGCAAGTTAAAATAGAAACATGGGTAAGAAAACATGACAAACAAGTAGCTAAAATATTTATCTTTGCTACTTTGTATCAGTGTTAACAATGACAGGCATTCAGGATGTCTTTACCCAAGACTAAGAAGAAGTGAGTGAAGGTGCCTGTGACACAAACTCCTGTCATCACACACTCTGCACACACAACCATGCAGGAGGATACAGCACTGGCCAATAAACAGGTTTTCTGGCAAGAATTTTGACAAAGCAAAACTTAAGAAAACTAAGGTGGCATAAATACAATGATCTAATCTAACGCCTAAATTCCCCTTGTTCTGGCTAAAAGATGAAGGCAGAAATAACAACAGATTTTTTCCTATTGATTTACTCTCCCAAAAGAGCAATTACATCACCTTTTCCAACCTCCTCTGTAATCCCAAGCCACCGCATTTCACCCAGCAATTCTACCTCAACCCTATCATTTATGTGTGCACATGGCCAAAGAACATCTTCCAGCACTGCTTCTAAACTTCTCCAAAGAACAACAATTTCCTCAGCAGTTTGATCCCAGTCTCACAAATAGACAATTAAGATCAGTTTCTAGTCATTGATTTGTACCACGATCTGCTACCTCAGAAGATCCCGAAAGGCACTCAGCATTTTCTCCTTGTAATGCCTCTGGAATCGAGTCACTGCTCAATTCCTGAACAGCTCAAATAATTCAAATTGCTCTCTAAGTGCCCAACCCTCATTTATCATGCCCAATATTGACAGAGGTAATCCACACACTCTCCAGATGAGCAAAATAAATCAATCAATTCTTCATTAAGCCACTTGAAGGAACAGCTCTGCCTAGCTGCAACATCCAGACTAATAAAGTGGTGGGGCTTTTTTTTTTTCCTTTGGTTCACTGAAATATTTTATTGCACATCATAAGCAGCATCTGTGTAACAAAGTTACTTGAGTATGTAACTAAAAACCAGAATGGTACTTCACAGTATATAGGTACCTCCACCTGAAAATAAAAGTTACATATTTGAAGACATAAGGACAGGCACACGTTTATAAACATCTAAGCAGACCAGCCTCAATACACCGGAGTAGCTGTTCAAACATGCAACACATCTTGGCAGAGTTTTCCAGTTCAAGGGTAAGAACTAAAGCAATCACTTCTCACCGTAATATCAATGTGTGAAAACTTTATTTTGCCCCCCAAGCCAGCCCTGACAAACCCCAGTCCTTCACACTGAGCAACAAACCACATTTTTTCCAGGTTAGAGCAAGGAAGAGTTCTTTATTAGAGAAGGACATTCCAAAAGCTTCATTGTTTTAAAGTTTAATTCGCTCTTCAACCACAAAAAGACCCAGACTGCAAAAATTATGTAAGATAGTACACTGAAAAGAAACAACAAACCTCAAGCAACACATAACATCACAAAGCACAGGTGCATCACCAAGCCATCTCAGTACACTTTAAAATCATGCATTTCATCTGCACGTGCATTTCCAATTCAACATAACTGAAGAAAACTTAATAAAAGTAGTCAGTCTTGCAATGTCTAGTTCATTACACAAACAGGCACAGTAAACAAAAACATTAAATTCTGGCTGTTTTGAGGTGCTCAAAGCACCATATCCTTCAGGGACCCACACCCTGCCATCATCACCTACTGGTGTCAATAATCCTTCCAGGACTGCATGATTTCAGCTGTGACAAATACACCCTGCCCAGAACAGAGCCCCTGCTCCTTCCCCTTCAAGCAGGCAAGGAACAAACTATCATTGCATTTAGCAAGATTCATTGAAGTACTTTTAATTTCTCTTACTTGCTGCCTTTCCTTTCAGGTCTTTAGTTTATCTTTCCTGCTTGTCTTCTAGAAAAATTCCTGGTGTACCTTTCGCTCCATGATCGCTTCATCTCTCCTCGTATTTCCCACACGACCACTCGACACTGACCATGCTGCAGTCTGCCACATCCTATACATTTTGGTTCTAGTTTCCCCCTTCCAAGATTTCTCTATTTCAGCCCAGAAGGCTCAGGGAGGCTCTGCCACTGGCAGCAGCTGCAGCCTGACCAAAGCCTGCCCGTGCATCACCAAGGGTGGGACACACAGGGCCAGGGCTGAGGCTTTGCTTTTGTCAAACTGCTCTCACCAGCCCAGCTCTCCCCAAGTTCAAGGTTTACAGTGCTCGTTCACACAGCTCCTGTAAATCCCACAAAAAGGTGTTCTTCCAAGCTTCTGCACCAAAATTGTTAATATTTCATGGGCAATAGATGTGTGGGTGAGGGGATAGGGGCAGAGAAGAAGAGACAAAATGTGAAGGGAGAAGATGTTGCTGTGATTTAAACAGTAGTTTTTTCCAGCTGTATTTCAAAATGGGACGCTGGAGTATAAATGCTCAATTTGTTTTTTTGCTTGGCTGGCTGGACTCTCGCGGTCTTGCCAGAGCCAAGAACTGGAAATGTTTTTGCAGTTTACAAAAAAAAGAGTGAAGAAAGCATTTGGGAATACTGCCACTTAAAACCTGAAATAATCTACCACTCCTAAGCTCCTGTAAGAAGGCTGTACATTAAGGTTAGACATGGAAAATGTACAGCTCTGCCAGCAGGAAAATAAAAAGCAGGTAAACAACTTAACACAATGGTCCTGTAAAAATTCACCAAGAATTCAATTGTTCATGCAATGATTAATCATCTTCTTTTATATTTCATCAGAGTCATGCACATTAAAAACAGCAACACAAGGCACATTTTACAACGGTTATAAAATACAACAGAAAACAAAAATCTACTTGAGCATGTCTGCAACAAATCCATAAAGATAAGAGATTGTCTTGGCAGTTATAAAAAGAATAAATATATTTACACACATATAACAATCTGCCATATTAAGAACATGGCCCATTTCTATTGACAGAGAAATGAAAAGCAACTGCAGTCCCTCCATCCTCACAAGAAGAACAGAACTGATCCCATTCTCAATGCTTCAGCTGTTTCTCAAAGGCAGCTACCAAGAGGCTAAAAACCGAGGGATGCCTTTGCCTTTCCCAGCAGTTACCTGAAGCAATGGTCAGGGAACACCTTTGCCGAGAAGTCCCACCGAGCTTTAACCTGCTCCATCCTCAAACCCACCCAGCACACATCAGAGCAGGAAAAGTGGTCTGGATCTTAAAGGAGAACAGATTCCCTAAACCCATAAGGCACATACCTCTAATTGAGCGCTCAGGAAGCAGCAGAGCTGACTAATTCACCTCGTTGTGTCTTGTCTAACATGGCACTTCTGATCCTAAACCTCATACCTTTCATTACCTCTGTCACATAAACCCAAATGTCCTCTTAACAGCAGAGCACCAAAAAAACAGAGATTACGTTTTCTGCAAGGCATGGAAAAGTACCACACCCCCACTCTTTGCAAAAGGCTCCTTTTCCAATTTGAGCATTCTGCATTCTTTGAGCAGCTATTTTCACACATAGAAGATAACCACACTTGAGACACTTTCTCTCCTGATTTCAGTCTTATGAGCTTAAATGTCACATTTTTCTGCCTTCCTGGACAACACTTTCAGCAACCAAAATTAAAAAAAGAGATGTTTGTTTCCTTCTAGGCCTTCTCAGAAGAAAAAAATGCGCTGCCTGCTGAAGGCAGAACATTCTCATCTGTACAACTGCTTGTGACTGTTACCGAGAGACTTTCCTAATATACATATTCAATCAATTAACTTGTTTCAATGTCACCATTTTTTCCCCTTTAGCTAAGCCTGGAAAGGTGACAAACATCCTAAGGTGTTTCATTATGTGACTTATTATCTCAAATGTATCTCACAGCAAGCAGCAGGAGAACGATCAAATTCAGCTTCATTTTTTACAGCATAATCTTTGCTTGAGATGTGACTGGGAGTTTTCCTGTCACAAACTGACTGCTCGTGGCACGGAGCAGACACTGAAGTCCAGCATACAAGCAGTATTTTCACCGTGCCTTTCTTTCATGCCAACATAGCTGTTACATTTCAGTGAGCCCAATTTTGTTTTGCAAGGCTTCTTTCAATCACGCCAGACCCCAGCAGACAAAGCCTCAACAGTTCAGAGATCCAGCCATTGCCTAAAATTCACTGTCAGGTAGCTCCTCTCAATAGCCACGCTGTGTGGCACAGTGAGCAATTACCTCGTCCATTCCGACTTCCTTTCGAGGTTTGAGGATTCCGTAATTTATTGTTGCACGAAAGACAATTATTGCATTTAACGTTTTAGAACAATTAAACAATGTTTTTCATGGAAAATCTAAAAGTTCCAGTAAAGAAAACTTTAGACTTGCGTTTTTCCCTAACAAGACATGGAAAGCTTGGGAACTGACATCCATCTGACCTTGACTGTCAGCAGAGCAGCATCACCTCCTCCAAACACCACATACAACAACTGGGTTCAGAATTATGGGGATGATGGACCCAGCTGGGTTAAGGAGACTCTGATGGTTGGGTGGAGGGTGGTGAGAAGGAATGAGAGATTCAACATCAAGGATCTGGATGAGTCTCAGCAATTTATGGCTTGAATAATATGAGATTTGAATATTCACCTAAATTTCTACCTGCCTGATAATTTCAACTACTTGCACTTGGGATGAGAAAATAATACAGTCTGGAGTGGTCAAAACTCAAATATGTTGATATGAACCTCACCTTTTGGAATCCTTGGGAATTATCCTAGAAAATTCATTGGACTCATCACCACGGCCCTCTCTTGTTGACAGGCCCACAGTCACTCAGGTTGGAAAGGACATCAGGTCAGTCTGCAGCCCAGCCCTCCACCCCCGCTCAAAGGGCATATGCTCCAGCCCCCAATCTCCTGAGCAGCCCTTCACTGAACTCACTCCAGCTCCTCCATGACCTTCCCAGTGATGCACAGGAGGCTGAACGGTCTGTAGCTGACTGTACTGACTTTTAACCCGTTTTGAAAATGGGACTAACACTTGCCTTCTCTTGCTTTCCTGTGGCAGGGATTTTAGAGACGGCTCCTAATTATCTCCCCCAATCCGTTTTGGTAAGGCTTCAGCAACTAAGTGACTTTTCCAAACTGAAGCTTGTTACACAAACAAATCATGAAACTAATGAAAGAAAATCAGTTCTTTTCTAACCTCTACTACAACACTACCTGTATTCCTGACTCAGTTCCTGACACCAGCATACACACGAGCAGGGATGGGGAAAATACACATATCCACATCCTTTATACCACCACTAAGGTGTAACAATTACCACCTGATATAGGAAGAGCCACTTGTTCTGACCCTGTCCTCCTCCTCACCTCCATGAAAAGAGAGTAATATAAACTGAGATCCTTCCTAGGTCACACCAGGCTAAGTCCCCAGCCTCTTCCATGTTTTGTGTAATGATATCATAACCTCAAGGTTCTGTCTGCTGTACTTATCCAAGTTATCTCCACCATCTCTCTTTTGCTGTGCTCATAGTGACAACACAACCTGTGTTAGAAATCTAGAAAAACCTGAGATACTGGTTTATTTCAGAAATAATTGGTAGGTTTAGGGATTATTCTACCCTTTCATAAAAATAAATCACAGATTACTTGAATGTTTCCCTATCAATTACAAAGTAGTATACGAGAGCACTTTAGAGGGCCCTTGCACCTGGCACTGAGGTTTATATAAAGAAGCAAATCTGAAAAATATCCAGCTAAGAAGCCAGTCTCTAATCTCTTCCCAGAGGCCAGAGGGCAATAAAGCCAAAGTAACCCCAAAACACATGGCATAAGCAGCCCAGCACGAGTGCACACTCTGGTCTGTTCTTGGAAGCATCAGACGGCAAATGACGGATGTTTTTGCCTTCCTCTGCCCCTCTCCAAAGCCATTCCTCCTCTTGTTTCCCAAGGTATCTTCACTATTTTGACACAGTTGCCATGTCTACTCTTGCGAATAAGTATGGCACCCAGGAGCATCCACAAGACACACATGGCTACTGTCCCAGCGCACATGGCTACCAGGCAAACGCCCTTACAGACCAGAAGGTTTCAGTAAATTTATTTACCATAAGAAGAGAAACCCGGACAGAAGGAAGAAGAGGCAATCTGCCTATGGACTGGAGACGCCACCCTGGGAACCTCAGCTTCTCATTCACAAGATCATTCTGATAAAGATTAAATACTTAAAGGTTCTTGGAGCACATTAACATTAACAGAAGCGAGACTGCCTTCTTATCATATCACAAACACACACATCGTGCCTCTTGCCCAAATTTAACAGCTGACAGAACATTTAAGTTCAGAATGACCCTTTTAAAAGGAATCATCTGAGAGTCTGGTAATTAATAGTGGGCACTTGCTTAAGTCAGCATGAAATGCACAGTCTGTACCAAGCCAGTGTTTGCTTGTGTCTGCCTTGAGTTGGCTCCCACAGCTGCCAGACCCACAGCTTTCCTTACGGCTGTGCCACCCTCACTGCCCACCTGGAAAGGGAATCAGCACGTCATGCACAAGGACAGGAATTATGTTGACAAACAAACTTTAGCCGTGACATTCCCTGACCAGAGACTTCTTAGCAAATATATTGCCAACACAGGTGGTTCAGGTTTTGAAGTGTTCAGTTCCTTATGCTCCCCACAATGACTGACAGTGTCAGTGGTGAGAACTCGAGTTCAGTCTGGCTCAGGAGCTCCCTTCAGCTACACAAGCCCTTCTATGAAAATTCCCACCTTAACACAGCTTCTCCAACAGAACCACAGAACAGATCTATTCTGGGAAAAGTGAAATACATAAATACATGCTTGAAGTAATATTACGAAACAAGGAAAAGACTTTGCAACTTTACTATGAAACACACAAGACTGAGATCTCCTCTGTGATGTATAAAAGCTGCAAAAAGTACATATTACATTCTTTTTATTGCCACTTTTTCCTCCCTATTTCTGATACCAAATTTAATGGAACTGTCTTCTGCTTGGCAACTCAAATTCAGCTGCGCAAGGGCATACAGCCCAAAGCAAACCAAACATACATGAGGAAGCAAGACAGGCCACTTAAAACTAACGATTTTTGTATATTTATGTCTAAAAGAGTTTCCAGCCATAACTGACATTACAAAAAACCCCAACTCCCTCATAGATTTTTTACTTTAAAGAACTGATTTCAGTGAGACGAGGCTGGTTTAAACTATTCTCATTAATACTTTCCTTTAGGGAGTTTATGAACTTAGGAAAAAACTTCACAGCTATTCCAAACCAGACTCATACTCAGTACTTACTCAACTCAAGCCACTTGGTAATTTCCCCATCTCTTTTCTCCATGAGATGACACAGAAGTGATGTCATCAGCAACACCCACTAACCCAGCTACTGAAGTACCCGTGGTGGCAAAGCTGGGCAGACCAAGGTGACACACACACAGACAGGGGCTGCAATCTGATGTCCCATTTTCCTTCTCACTCTGCAGTAGAAAGTCTTCAGCTCTGATTCCTGTCTCTGCCATGTCCAACTGCAGCAGGAAAATGCCGTGTGCCCAGGAGACTGGGAGGAACAGTCATCCAGGGAAGAACGACTCCTTTTCCCAATGCTGTCTTCCCAAGGAAGCTTTCACAGCACTAAAGGTGACCAGCAGGAAAGTGGGGAATTATTTTACAGACTTACAGATGTATAAATAAAAAACGTATCCACACACAAACTGCAAACCAAAGATACTGTATTTATCCAGTGTCATAAATAAGATCCTTATTTCTCAATGGTGGCAAATAAGAAAACAGGAAAGGGAGAGTATGGTAAGAGATTTAGATTACGAGTTATAATTATCACTGCTAATAGAAGTTGCAGTTTTCTTCTAATTCACACTTCTGATTCTGCAAAATACCTAATAGCATTTATTGAAGCAACTTTATTAAAGAGTTTTCCAAATAAACAATTTAGGTCTCTCTGTATCTTAGACATCTGACAAGACAGATGGAAAACATAACATATGTAAAAAGGAAGACTTACAAAGCAAAAATTCTTCAAAGTGTAAACCAAATTAGGGTGGAAGTGCCAGATTTCTAAGTTATCCCTCATGTTTTTTCACTCTATAAGAACAAACTCCAAATCGTGTTTTTCAACTGCCCCCTCCACCCTGATTTCACATTAACTTGCAGTATTTTGTTAATAGGATGAGGGTTTTTTTCATGTTCTTCTCTCTTAGCAGGTAGCAACAGTAAGTAAAATATCTAATAAAGATAAACACTATGAATATATGGGGGTTTCTAATGTGAAGCTGTAGGTAAAATAAAAAAGCACAGCATGTTGCTGTAGGAATAATTAACGGCACTGGACAATGACTCCAAGGAATGTCCAGCCAAAATAGAAAGTGGATAATCTGCAGTAGAAAACTGGGAATCATTTCACAAGCTACCAAGAGATCTCTGGAGTTGCAGAAAAGACACAGCCTCTATTCCTGCCTGCTGCTGGCAGGGCTTCTCCAGGAGCTCTATGCCACAGCACAAGACAGCATTTTCCTAGTTAACTTTAAGTCACTGGACAGGGAATAAGTTTGTGCAGAACATGTGCAATTATCAAAGTATGAATTTCAAAAAAAAGTAAGGAATTGGAAAAATGGTAGGACTGTGGACTGTCAAATATGATCAGGCTAGCAGATCATCTGCTCAACTTTTCGTCCCACAGAGACATGAGTGTCAAACTCCTTGGAAAAACCTGTAAAATCCCACAAACATTGAGAGACTACACAATACCCTGCTATCAGCAATGCCTCAGGAACTGCTAAGAATTAGCTGTGCTAGACTCTTATAAATGAGCCCATTTCTAATCTCACAAATCTCCTGTCCCAGATCACAAATGCTGGCATCAAGTTATGCAGGTCAGTCACTTCAGGTGAAAAAAACTCAAAACCGCTTGTATCAAACTTCTAACTCAAAGTAAACATCTTCCTTGGCATCATCCTCTTCCATCCACCACCCTCATGGTCCCACGAGTCTTAAACAATATAACCATGAAGTATCCCACAAGAAACAATATAGCCATGAAATATCCTGCCCCATTTTTCCCATCCCAGAGAGTTAGGGCACAAGTACCACAAAACAAACAAAAAAAACCAAACAAAAAGCAAAGAAACAAAAAGGACATTCCCGTGGAATAATTACAACTACGCACACTCCTTCTCCTACAGCTGTTCAGAAAATTAATTTCTTCCCTAAATTTTCTGCCTATAAGTGTGCTCACTTAATGAAATAATCCTTTTCCTTGTTCCAGGGAGAGAGGAAGCGTGTGTGTAACTGTGATTCTTGCTGCCACAGCACACACATGACTCTCAGGTTTTGCAGGTATCACAAAAAACGAGAGCAGACCAATTACACAGGCTTCCATGAAGCTTTTCAGCCACGAAGGAATGAACCCTTTAAAACATCCATACTAATGCTTCCACGTGCCCAAACAAAATCTGGGTTTAGATCACTGAGACGTCACTCCATCTGAAGTCTCTGCTAAGAATGTGAACACAAGCTTAGAAAATCTTGCCGTTTTTCCTTACGTTACTTTGCTTTTGTCCACCTCTTTTCAAATCAAAACCTAAATCCACTGCAATACACCTATGTGGTTTTTGGCAGGAGAGCAGGATCAAATCGCGCTGTGCATCAACACGAACTCCCTTCTACGAAGCTCTGTGGCTGGCTGGGAGTCAGCCAGAGATCTACTTATCTCAGCACGTAGGGAGGCACGTGCAACGGGGACAGCTTTTCCCCCGTGTAAAATCTGGGCCCTGGATGCCAACACCGGGGCTGGGAAGAGAACAGGAGTTATCAGGGAGCTTGGCCCACAGCTTTTGCAGCGCCAGCCGTGCAGCTTAATCTGTGCAGGATCGGAGGTTACAGAGGAAAAAAGAATTAAAAATAACAAAACCCCCTACACAAGGAAATGTGAAGTGAACATCCAGCTCTAATGAACTTTGGAAGTCGCTCATCTCACCTTCTTCCCAGATTCACCTACTTTAGGAATTTGTTAACTCCTGATGCCGTCAGGGACACCCTCTGCTCTGGCCCAGATTATGCTGTGTTGTTTCTGGAACTGGTGCAGCACCACAGCAGCAGAAGCTGCAGGGAACACAATGAACGCAGACAGAAGCATAACTTTAGTGAAACCCAGACCTTCACCAAGCTACCTGCAGAAGGGAGCACAGTCCAGGGGCCCCTGAACACCTCCAGCTGTGCTGCTGCTCCATTCAGGCACGCTCTTCCCAACCAGCCCGAGACCAGCTCGAGAACGCCACCAGGTCTCTGTATACTCAGCTGAAGGACCAATGCCAGCAATGCACAAAACAATTACAACGCTCAGCACTGAAACAGCGCACTGCCATAAGCAAAGTTGCTGCAATTCTACTTTTTGTAGGAGTCCCTTGTTTACTCTGTGGTGCTGGATGAGAACATCTCACAACAGCCACAGAAGAGACAAATGTTTAGGTATGAAAACGCCTGTGTATCCAATAAAGCAGTAATTAGACAAACTAGCAGTACTCCTACCTGGCTAGACAAGGAAAAATCTTTCCCACGGACACTTTACCACAGGAGTCAGCTCGTTCAATACGGCACAGTAAGGCACAGTTACGGCAAGTGAAGTTAACAGCCAGGAGTCTTAACCTTCCTTATTGATACAAAGAGCAGCATCGGGGCAAAATGGGGGCTATCATGAAACTTAACGATGGTCACAGCACCCATTTCTGTTATCCTTTCATCTCTCTGCCCTTCTGCAAGATCAGACACTGGATTTAGCTGCTTAGGTTTAACAGAAAAGGCTGTATTTTCAGAAGGTAAGCAGACCGATTTCAGCGGCACAAACTTTGCCCTGGTAAGCTGAGAAGCTATTTTTATCAGAAAGATTAAAGGCAGCTAAAACTTACCCTGACAAAAGGAGTTGCTTAACATCACCGCATCAAAGCATCAAGAGAAACATAAACAAGGAGAGCAGTTGCTTTCTGCCCAATGTTCAGGCCTGCCGTCAGAGCCTCGGGTGTGAGTATTTGCAGGCTTGAGCTGAACTGTTCAGCCGGGCCCAACGCGGCGGCTGGGAATGCACATCCCCCTGACGGCAGCCGCAGCACCCACCAGTGTGAGGCTACCACTGCAATTACAATGGTGTTCAACAGAACAGAACTCACTGCTCACCCAGGGCAAAAGTCTCAGACCCATCTCCCCAGGCTCCCCCGAGCACAAAGGTTCCTTCCAGGTTGCAACAGAACTTTTTCCATTTAAGCCCCAGCCCTAGGGAGCAGCCTGGTTTAGTTCCAGGAGCAGGCATTTGACAGCAATCACTACTCAAACTATTTTATCGCCTGCCACAATGCACAGAAACCTTCAGCGATCCTTCAACAAGCAGCATTAACTGCTGGCAACAAACCTAGGAGTGCTTTTCCTAAAAACAACCCTTTCTTTAAGTGTACAAACATTACCCACACCCTCTGCAGAGAGGTACTTTTGCCTATGGAACACCAGGACGATGACAGAACTCCATGGACCACTTGTCCAAAATACAACTTGGGGTTTGCCATCGCAGTGCCCCCAGGCCCTGAAGGACTTTTTGCAGATGCTGGAGTTCACACATCCAGCACCACACAGAGCTCCCCGAGACACACGAGAACTTGCTGAACAGGACGTAATTAAGACTGAAGCATTCCAGAACAGACCAAATGAACTTCAAAAAAGAAAGAAGAAAGGAAAAAAAAAAAAAAAAAAAAGCAAACCAAGACACTAGCTACCAGGAGAGTCTAAAATGTCTCACTGAAGAATTAAAGAACTGTAAACTGTATTTGTCCTGAGTTACAAAGAGCGTTTCACAGCAACTTGTGTATCACCTTCCATATATTCCAGTGCTTTCACACAAGGGATCAACACGGCTCAATCACAAACCCTCACCTAGATATTCCCTGACAATTCTTATTCGATACTGTTTCTTTCTCGCTTGTTTCACTTATTTGCAGGCTGCGAAGAAAAGGTTTCCATAAAAAAACCCCTAAAGGACCAAAGCAGCTGTAAAGTGTTGCCAAATGCAGATTGAGCAAGACGAAAAAAACCACAAAATTTATCAGCTCAATTATAGTAATATTTTTTTTTTTTAGTCTATGAAAGCACAGCAGGCATAACACGATTAACTTATCACTATCCCTTCCCCAAGATTCATTAATCTCTGCAAGCAGAAATTCAAGTCCAACAGACTTCGTGTTCTTCTGAAACTACTCTTTCAGGGATTGAAAGAGTCAGAACACCGGGAGAGGCCGGTCCAGGCACACATGCTCTTGTACACACACGTGTGTATTTACAATGGGCACACGCTGGCTGGAAACGAGACATTTTGATGTGTCTTATTATCTACAAACCTATCACAACTGAAGAAAAAGGCACGCCAGAGACACTACACGACACAGACAAGTCGCAGTGACTGCCAGGCTGCCGGGCATTTCAGCATATGAGAAACCCCACAACTTCAATTATTATCTGCAAATCGTTTGGGGTTTAAAGGAAAAATGCTTGAAACAGTTTAAGCCAAATGCCTTCAAAGCTCGGTCACAGGTTGGGAGGTAAAAAAAAGCACGAAGTATTAACTGGAGGGTAGAAATAGGTGGTCTTCAAGGTCCTTTCCAACCCAAATCGTTCCATGACTAAGAAGCTATTAAGGAGTTTTTATTCCGTAGTGTGTCACACGCAGGGGCGCACTGAAAAAGCCTGTAAAGGGCTATTAGTGGGTAATCTGTGGGGTTTAAGGAGTGCATAGAAACCTCAACTACCCTTCCAAGAAGGCTCCTTCACCTTTAAACTGAAGGAAGGTAGATTTAGATTCGGTATCGGGAGAAATTCCTTCCTTTGACGGTAGTGAGGCCCTGGCACAGGCTGCCGAGAGAAGCGGTGGCTGCCCCATCCCTGGAAGTGTCCAAGGCCAGGCTGGACGGAACTTGGAGCAACCTGGGATAGTGGAAGGTGTTCCCCACGGCAGGAGATGGAACAAGACCGGCGTTAAGGTCCCTTTCAACCGAACCATTCCATGATTGTACAATAAGCAGGATGGTCGGTGCTCCCCATGCCTGGCCCTTCTCCTTCCCTACACGCACCCCACTCACCTGTGCAACCCCATCACCCAAACCGAGGCACTAAAAACGAAGATGATGGAGGAAAAGAAGGGAAACCCAACTCAAAAAAACGTCTCTTTCCAACCGCTATTTATAGCCGGGACGGTACTTGGCGTACAGGTCCCGCCCGGTAACTTCGACTGCAGGAGGCCCAACCCACCCCCGCCAGGAACCGCGGCAGGGCGGGCGGTCCCCCCAGGCCCCCCCTCCGGCGGGGCGGCAGGAGCGGGGGGGTGTGGGGGGGGAGAACCGCCGTAGAGCCCCGCCCGAGCCACCCCCGCGGCCTTACCTGTGCTATCGCTGGCGGAGAAGCCCGGCGAGTTGAGCTTGGCTCGCTTGGGGTTGGGCGGCCCGTCGAGTAAGTTCTCCGCCATGGTGGCCGAAGCGGCGGAGCCGGTGATCGTTGTCGGGGGGTGCTCGGGGGGGGCCGAGCTCGCTGTCCCCGCTCCTCCGCCGCACGGGAACCCAACAGCGCCGCTCAGTGCCCGGCCGGCCGCCCCCGCTCCCCCATGCCGGGCCGCCGCAGGCCGCAGGGAGGAGGGCTCGGGGCGGGGAGCGAAGGGCCCAGCGCCCCCTCCCTGCCGGCCGCGCTCCTCCCGGGCGCTCCCCCCGCCGCGGTGCCCGGATGGCGGCTCAGGCCGTCACTCGGGGCGCATTCCGCCCCCCCACACGCTCCCCTCGCCTCGCCCCGTCCCCTCCCCTCCGCGGCGGCGGCTTCGCCCCGGCCCCCGCCCGCCGCCCGCCCGCGGCCGAGGTAGGGGAGGGAGGAGGGGGGGGGCAGGAGAAGAAATGTTCGGGTGGGTGGGGGGGTGGGGGGGGCAAAAATTAAAAAAAAAAAGGAAAAAAAAAATCACCAAAAATCGGAAAAACTCTCCGACCCCGTTGTCTCAAAAACGTCCCCAAAAAATTGAGCGCGGCGCGGCGAGCGGCGGCGCTCCCGGCGAGCGGCGCGGCGGTCGGTTGGCTCCGTGAGGCTGGCGCCCCGCTGGCTCAGCCCGCCTGTGCCGTCGGCGGGCGCCTCGGCGCGGCTGCCCCGTGCGGCGGCGGGGCGGCCCCGCTGCCCCGTCCCGGCCCGGCCGGCCCGCTCCGCCCGCGCCGGCTCCGGCTCCGCGACAGAGGGCGGCTGTTGATATCCTCAATTACAAAAAAGTTTTTTTTTTTTCTCTTCTCTTTCGCGAGCCCTCGGGGCGGGGCGGGGGCGTGGTCCTGCGCGCTGCGTCACCGCGCTCGCGCGCTGGCCCGCCCTGCGGAAAGGCGCGCGCGGCGCCGGAAGCGCCCGGCGCCGTCCTGCAGTTCTCCGTGAGGGGCTCGGGGACGTGGGGGCAGGGGGCGGGCGTCGGACCCTCGCCTCACCACCGGTGCCTTGGGTGCCGTGCTCCGCCTCGGGTGCGCTCTGCTCACCGCCTCAGTCTCCCTTTTTGCTTCGGTCGGGTGGCTTCCACCCGCAGCAACCCCCTCACAGCGTCCCCTTCTCCTTCTCCCCTCATATGTCTCCCGGTGCCCTCCCGTTCAAATCTCCCCCCTTCAGTCCCCTTAGAGTGCACGTTCTCCCCCACCCTCCTCCACGGTCCTCGGCCTCGTCTTTCCTGTTTGCTCCTACCGGGCTTCCCACCCTCAGGATCCCAGAGCTGTCCGCCCCTACACAGTGTCCGACTCCCTCAATAGCTGTTCTCGCCTCAGGATCCCAGAGCTGTTCCCCTCACGTGTTCCGACTCCCCTCATATAGCTTTTTTCCCCCCTATTATCCCATAGCTGTCCCCTCACAGTGTTCCGACTCTCCCCTCAGTAGCGGTTCCCCCCCCTCAGGATCCCAGAGGCTTTGTCCCCTCCAGTGTTTCAAGACTCCCCTCAGATACTGTTCCACTCGTAGCCCAGAGCTGTCCCCTCCCCACAAAAAATTGGTCCGACTCCCCTCGATAGCTAGTTTCCCCTCATGATCCCAGTAGCTGTCCCCCTCACATTGTTTCAGACTCCCCTCAGATAGCTGTTCCCCCTCAGGATCCCAGAGCTGTCCCTCACAGTTGTTCCGACTCCCCTCAGATAGCTGTTCCCCTCGGATCCAGAGCGTCCCCTCACAGTGTCAGACGATCACACCTCAGATAGCTGTTTTCCCCTCAGATCCCAGAGCTGTCCCCTCACAGTGTTCCGACTCCCTCCAATAGCGGTTCTCCCCCTCAAGCTCCCTCGCGTTTTCCCCTCCGGTCCCATCCATGTCCATCATTCTCCCTTCAAGCGACTTCTTCCAGTCTCCTCCCCCCGTCCCCGTTTCCCCTCCAGTCCCTCTCATATGACCCCCACAATCTCACCTTGCATTCCTCCCCCACCATGGACAGGTCATTGACTCTCAAGAGTCTCCCCTCAGTCCCTCAGGCCCTCGCTTCAGTCTTCCCCCACGAGTCCTTCTCTGACCTCCCTCATACGTTGCTTGCCACCCTCACAGTGTCCTCCTCTAAGTCTCCCATGATCACCCCTTCCCCTCTCAGTCTCTCTGCATGATTCACCCCCAACAATCTCATCCCTTCATTTCCACCACGGATGGCTCATTGGCCCCCTCACGTCCTTTTTCCCCTCCTCCCATACCCCCTCAGAAGCTTCCACCTGTCAGTCTCTCATCTCAATCCCACCGGTTGACTCCGCCTCTCACGTCTCGTCCCCAATCTCCCTCTCAGACTCCCCATCCTTCCCTCACATTTACATTTCCATCTTCACTTCCTCGTCTCACCCGTCGTCCCCTCTCCATGCCCCCTCACAGCCATCCCCTCACAGTCTCCCTTCCAGTTTTCCCCCAGTCACCCACCTCACTTCCCGCTCAGTCCCACAGAGATGTATCTCATGTCCATTCCCCCTCAGTTTCCACCTCTCCTTGTTTTCCCTCCGTCATCCCTCTGCTGCCGTTTTCCCCCTCAATTTCACATCTGTTTATATTCTCCTCATTCAGTGTCCACTTTCACAAATCCCCTCTCAAGCTCCCCTCCCGCCCCCCATTTCCCCCAGCCCTCAGGAGGCATCCTACCCCTCAGGGTAAGTGCCCATCGGCGCTGACCACTTCTCAGGCCAACCCTCATCAAACCAGCCTCACTTTACCACACTTTCTGCTTGTCTAGACAGACTTCCCGCCGCTCCACAACAGGTTTAGAAACTGCGCTGCACATACTTTCCCGGGCTTCCATACTGGTTCCCAACCTGAGAATCGGTCGATAAGCCCCCATTTGACGTGTGGGCCAGCAGAGTCCTTGTTAAACCCAAACTGGTTGCGTGGTGCTTTTTTCATTGCCTTCATGTTTGGAATTTCCTCCAAGGTCATCCCACCCAATGGGAGGAGCTGTAGAAGGCGACTTTGACACGAATTCTACTGATGTGATTGATGAGCTCCATAACTGAGATGGATCAACAGGCAATAATTTATGATTGGTTTAAAGAGTGAGATGCTAGAATGACATATGCCTTGAAAGAAAAGTCTGCCTTTTTTTTACTGCAAAACTCGATTCATTACATTTACTTCTACATTTACCTGAATTTCATTACCTTTACTTGCAAATTCTGTATTTCTTTACATGTGCTGTCCTTGCTGAGGTCTGGCTGTAATATCACGTGGAGGTCTCTACAGGCCTTGCTTCTATCACTTATATTACTCACTAGTTAGACAGTAAGGGCTCTCTGGTTAGGCCTGCTTTAATTTTCCTTCAAGGCCGTGAGTTCCCAGCTGTTTCAAGTAGTTTTCAGTGTGGGTACATTGTTCGTAGTCTCCTCACGGCCTCTTATGTTAAACACAGCGCTTGTCCAACAAGCATTTTACTGTGTGGTATAAAAAAGCATTTATTCAGTTTTAGGTTAATGGAAAATGTTTTGCTGTTGGAAGTGGGAGGGAATGGGGAGTCAGGTCTGACTCTAAGGCGAGGACAGCCGATGATCATCATTATCTTTTTCCTATGGCTCCCACTTCAACTTTTAACAAGTTTGGCTGGCGTGTTTTTCAAAGTGCCTCTGGTCACTCTTTGTGTTTCGGGGCCTTGATCATACAGCCTGGCAACCTGAGGCTAGAGAACGGTGTCCCCTCCTGCCCGTGGCAGAGGGAGGTTGTAATGAGCGGTGTTTAAGTTCCCCGCCTCAAGAAACCCAAAGGATCTGTGTTCTACAATATTAATTTAAAGTTATGGTGGAGGGGCTGACACCTGAGCCCTCCATACACTTGGCTCCCCTCATGACCCCCGTCCCTGCTGCTGCACTAACTCTGTGCAGCTCTGGGACAAATTCTAGGAGTGGAAGATTTAGCCAACTGGGTCAGATCACGAGCAGTCCGGCACATCTACTGGACTGCCGCGTCTCCCTGATGTTTTCCTGCTCGCCTGGTGCTTCAACACACCCCGCGGTACAACCCAGTACTGTGTCAGCTCTGCCCACGACAGCATCGAACCAAAAGGAGGCGAAGGACAGCTGCAGCCCAGTGCTGTGAGCACGGAGCTTCTGATGACGTGCCTCTGAGGGAAATGCCACGTACCATCTGTTGAGTGAATGGGGATAAAATCAGAGAATCGTATAGAGGTCCTGAAACCTAGCTTGAGAGCTGCCGCTGCCATTAGAGTCAATGGCAGGCTTGCCACATCAGTGAAAGTCACGAGTGGGGTTGCCAGTCCCCAGGATACAGAGTGTGATGGCAAAGGAAACTGCCTAGAGGGAAGAATCCTTACCCATTCAGTATGGGCGAGGAGGAAGAGGCTCTACTGCTTCTGTGTCCCTGTCAGCTTGTCCACTTTATTGTAGTTGGTCTTTTCCGCCGTTGCAATGTCCCCTTAGGATGGCCCCAGCTTGCCCCCTGCCATGGTCCTCAGAGCAGCACTGCCGCTGTACACTGGGTCAGTTCATCATAATCTTTTTTTTTTCTTCCGTTACGATCACTGAGCCCACGGCTCACTCAGCTATCTGAATTCATTGATAAGAATGTTGACTTCGAGCTTAGACAATTCGTGCCGTCTTTCCTACGCGTGACTTTGTCTTTTGTCCACTTCTCTTTTTCAATTCCAACCTAAATCACACATGCAAGCATAGAACCTATGTGGTTTGTGGCAGGCAGTAGTCAGGCAGCACAATCGCGCTGTGCATGAGACAACACGAAGCTCCCTTTCTACGAGCTCTGTGGCTAAGGCTGGGAGTCACGCCAAGAGTGATCTGACTTATCGCAGCACGGCTAGTAGAGGCACGTTGCAACGTGGGACCAGCCCTTCAGACGCCCGTGTACAAAATCTGCGGACCCGGGATGCAACTACCGGGGCATGGGAGAGAACAGGAGTTATCAGGGAGCTGGCCCACAGCTTTTGCAGCGCGCAGCCGTGCAGCTTAATTTTTCTGTGCTTTTTTTATGTTTCTGTCGGCAGGGTAACTAGAGGATATAAAAGAATTAAAACTAATAACAAAGGAACACCTACCAAGATAAGTGTCGAAGTGAGCATCCTAGCTCTAGAACTTGAAGGCGCGTTCATCTCACCGTTTGCTAGCACCAGCATTCGACACTACGTGTAGGAAGCATCTGGTAACGCCTGATAGCCAGTACAGCAGAGACCCACCCTTTGCGCGGCCAAGGATGAGGGTTTTGTTGTTCTTGGGAACCAGTTGCAGCACCACAGCGCAGAAGCGTGCAGGAACACAGATGAAGCAGACAGAAGCATAACTTTAGTGAAACAGACCATTCACCAAGCTCACCTGCAGAAGGGAGCACAGGCCAGGGGCCACTGGAACACCGCCAGCTGTGCTGCTGCTCCATTCAGGCACGCTCTTCCCAACCAGGCCCGAGACCAGCTCGAGAACGCCAACCAGGTCTCTGTATACTCAGACGAAGGACTCAATGCCAGCAATGCACAAAACAATGTACACCGCTCAGCACTAAACATGCGCACTGCCATAGCCCAAAGTTGCTGCCAAATCTACTTTTGTAGAAGTCCTTGTTTACTCTGTGGTGCTTTTTGTTTTTTTTTTGGATGGATGGAGAAACATATCACAAAAGCCACAGAAGAGACAAAGTTTAGGTATGAAAACGCCTGTGTATCATAAAGCAGTAAGTAGACAAACGCACTAACTCATACCGTGGACGAGACAAGAAAAAGTCTGTTCCCACGCGACACTTTTACCACAGGAGTCAGCGGTTTCGAATCAAGCACAGTAAGCCGTTCGGCCAAGTGAAGTTAACCAGCCAGGAGTGCTTAACCTTCCTTATTGATACACAGAGCAGCCTCGGGGCAAAAATAGCGGGGCCTATCATGAAACTTATACGATGAGTCACATCACCCATTTGTTATCCTTTCATCCTCTGCCTTACTGCAAGATCAGACACTGAATTTAAGCTGCTTAGGTTAACAGAAAGGCTGTTATTTTCAGAAGGTAAGCAGAACGATTCAGCGGCAGCAAACTTTGACATTGTGTGTAAGCTGAGAAGCTATTTATCAGAACGATTAAAGCAGCTAAAACTTACCCTGACAAAGGAGCTGCTAACCATCACGCATCAAAAGCATCAAGAGAACATAAACAAGGAGAGCAGTGCTTTCTGCCCAAGATTCAGGGCCTGCGTCAGAGCCTCGGGTGTGGTATTTGCAGGCTTGAGACTGAAACTGTCAGCCGGGCCAACGCGGCTGGGCGTGGGAAGGCATCATCCCGCTGCACGGCAAGGCCCGCGCAAAGCCACAGCTGTGAGGCTACCATTCGTGCAACTGACAGATGGATGTTCCAACGAACAGTAGTAATCAGCTGACGCTACCGAGGGCACATAAAGTCCTCACGACCATCGCCAGGCTCTCCCGCACAAAGGTCGTTCAGGTTTTCGCAAGAGAACTTTCAATGTAAGCCCCTAGCATAGGCAGTGCAGCCATATGGTGTTAGTGCCATTTATCAGGCATGTGGACAGACAATCTACGCGGCAACGGAGATGATAGACTGCAATCCAATGCACAGAAAATCCCTCAGCGATCCGTTCAACAAGCAAGCATTAGTGTGCAAGACAAACGAGTCGATGTGCTTTCCATAGAAACCGTCTTGAAGTGTACAAACGAGATTACCACACAACTCTCTCTGCTTAGAGCTTGTATTCTTTTGCTCTCATTACTTTGACAACGACAAGGGACGATGACCAAGAACTCATGTGACCTATATTGTGCGAAAATACAATCGCCGAGCGTGTGCCATCCGCACAGTGTCCCCAGGCCCTGAAGTAATTCTTTGCACAGATGCGCCTGAGTTCACAACACCTCACAGGCACAACACATAGGAGCCCTCCCGATGACACACGCAGCAACGATGCATGAACAGACGTATTGTAAGACTGAAGCATGTGCAGAACAGACCATGAGAACTGCGAAAAAAGAAAGAAGAAGGATAAAATTAAAAAACACAAGAATAACAGGACAACTAGCTACCATGGAGACGTCTATAAGAGCTCTTCACTGCTAAGATGAAAGCACTGTAGAATCTTTTATTTGTCTTTGAATGGTACAATAGAGCGTTTCACAGCAACATGTGGATCACGCCTAATTACCTCCCATATATTCCAGTGCTTCACAACAAGGATCACATAACGCGAGACTACACATCACAAATCCCCTCACCTAGAGATTATTCACTCTGACATATGCTTATTCGAATACTGTTTCTTGTGCTGTCCTGTGGCTTGGTTGCACCGTAGTTGCAAGGCTGCCGAAGAAAAAGGTTTCCATAAAAAAACCCTAAAGGGACCAAAGCAGCCTGTTAAAGTGTTGTCAAATGAGAGTTGGCAAGACGAAAAAAAACAAACAAAATTTATCAGCTACAAAATTTATAGTATATTTTTTTTTTTAGTCTATGAAAGCACAGCAGGCATAAACACGATTACTTATCACTATCCCTTCCCCAAGATGCCATTTAATCTCTGCAAGCAGAAATTCAAGTCCAACAGACTTGCGTGTTCTTCTGAAAATACTCTTTCAGCGGAGTGAAAGAGTCAAGAACAAGGGAGAGGCCGGTCCAGGCACAACATGGCTCTTTGTGCACAACACGTGTGTATTTACAATGGCACACGCTGGCTGGGAAACGAGACATTTTGATGTGTTCTTATATATACAAAAGATTCACATGAAGAAAAAGGCACGCCAGATGACACTACCGACAAGCAAGTCGCAGTGACTGCCAGGCTGCCGGGCATTTCAGATATGAGAAAAATCCACCAACTTCAATTATTATGGCAAATCGTTTGGGGTTTAAAAGGAAAAATGCTTGAACAGTTTAAGCCAAAATGGCCTTCAAAGCTCGGTCACCGGTTGGAGGTAAAAAAAAAGCACGAAGTATTAACTGGCGGCGTAGAAATAGGATGGTCTTCAAGGTCCTTTCACCCAAATCGGATAAGAAGCTATTAATGGAGTTTTTATTGCCGTAGTGTGGCACACGCAGGGGCGCACTGAAAAAAAGCCTGTAAAGGGCTAGTAGTGGGTAATGCTGTGGGGTTTAAGGAGTGGATAGAAACCTCAACGACCCTTCCAAGAAGGCTCCTTCACCTGTAAACTGAAGGAAGGGAGATTTAGATTCGGTTAGCGGAGAATTCCTTCCTTGACGGTAGTGAGTCCCTGGCACAGGCTGCCGAGAGAAGCGGTGGCTTTGTGCCCATCCCGGAAGTGTCCAAGGCCAGGCTGGACGGAACTTGGAGCACCTGGGATAGGGGAAGGTGTTCCCCATGGCAGGAGATGGAACAAGACCGGCGTTAAGGTTTCCCTTTCAACCGAAGCATGCAGGATTGTACAATAAGCAGATGGTCGGTGTCCCCATGCCTGGCCCGTCTCCTTCCAGAAACGCACCCCACTCACATGTGCACCCATCACCAAACGAGGCACTAAAAACGAAGATGATGGAGGAAAAGAAGGGAAACCAACTCAAAAAAACGTCTCTTTCAACCGCTATTTATAGCGGGGCCGGTACTTGGCGTAACAGGTCCCGCCGGTAACTTCGACTGCAGGAGGACCGACCACCCCCGCCAGGAACCGCGGACAGGCGGGCGGTCCCCCAAGGCCCCCCTCCGAGCAGGCGGCCGGGGCGCAGGAGCGGGGGGGTTGTGGGGTGGGAGAAGCGCCGTTAGCGCCCCGCCCGAAGCCACCCCGCGGCCTTACCTGTGCTATCGCCTGCGGAGAAGCGGCGAGTGAGCTTGCTCGCTTGGGGTTGGGGGCCGTCGAGAAGTTCTCCGCCAATGGTGGCCGAAGCGGCGGAGCCGGTGATCGTTGGGGGGGGGATCGGGGGGGCGAGCTCGCTGTCCCGCTCCTCGCCGCACGGGAACCCAACAGCGCCGACTCCCCCAGTGCCCGGCCGGCCGCCCCCGCACTCCCCATGCCGTGCCGCCGCAGGCCGCAGGAGGAGGGATCGGGGGCGGGGAGCGAAGGGCCCAGCGCCCCTACCTGCCGGCCGCGCGCCTCCAGGGCGACTCCCCCCGCCGCCCCCCCCGGTGCCGGAGGGCGGCTCAGGCCGTCACTCCGGGGCGCACATTCCGCCCCCACACGCTCCCCTCGCCTCGCCCTCCCCTCCCCTCGCGCGGCGGCTTCGCCCCGGCCCCCGCCCGCGCCCGCGCACGCGGCCGAGGTCAGGGAGGGAAGGAGCGGGGGGCGCAGGAGAAGAGAAGGGCCGCGGGGGGGGGGGGTGGGGGGGGGCAAAAATTAAAAAAAAAGGAAAAAAAAATCACCAAAAAGCGGAAAAAACGCGGCGACCCCCCAAAAAAGCCCCCAAAACAATGAGGCCGGGCGCCCCCGGCGGCGGCGGCGGCGCCCGGCGGCGGCGGCGGAGGTCGAGGTGGGCTCCGGGCGGCGGTTTACGCCCCGCTGCTCGAGCCCCCTGTGCGCGTCGTGAGGCGCTCGCGCGGCTGCCCCGTGCGGCGGCGGGGCGGCCCCCGCTGCCCCGGACCGGCCCGGCCCGGCCCGCTCCGCCCGCGCGCGCTCTTCCGCTCCGCGAACAAGATGGCGGCTGGTTGATTCCTCAATTAAAAAAAAAGTTTTTTTTTCTCTTCTCGTTTCAGGAGCCCTCGGGGGCGGGGCGGGGGCGGGGCATGGCGCGCATGCGTCACCGCGCTCGCGGCGCGGCCCCGCCCTGCCAGGAAAGGCAGCGCGCGGCGCGCGAGGCGCCCGGCGCCGTCCGCAGGTGCTTCCGCTGAGGGGCTCGGGGACGGTGGGGCAGGGAGCGGGCACGGCGACCGCGCCTCACACACCGTGCCTTGTGGGTGCCGTGCTCGCATCGGTGCGCTCTGCTACCGCCTCAGTCCCCCTGTTTACGCTTCGGTCGGGGCATCCCACGCAGCACCCACTCACAGAGTCCCCTCTCAGTATTCCCCTCAGATGTTCCGGTTGCCCTCATATCTCCCGTACAGTCCCCTTAGGAGCTGCATTTCTCCCCACCCTCCTACCAAGTCCTCGCCTCGCTTCTTCCTGTTTTGCTCCTACCGGCTCCCCCTCAGATCCAAGAGCTGTCCCCTCACAGTGTTCAGACTCCCCTCAGATAGCTGTTCCCTCTCAGGAATCACAGAGCTGTTCCCCTCACAGTGTTCCGACTACCACTAGATAGTCGTTCTCCTCAGGATCCAGAGCTGTCCCTCACACAGTGTCAGACTCCCCTCAGATGCTGTTCTCCCTCAGGATCCCCAGAGAGTCCCCTCACAGTGTTCCGACTCCCCCAGATAGCTGTTTCCTCAGGATCAGAGCACTGTCCCCTCACACAGTGTCAGACTCCCCCTCAGATAGCTGTTCTTCATCAGGATCCCAGAGCTGTCCCCTCACAGTGTTCCGACTCCCCTCAGCTAGCTGTCTCACCTCAGGATCCCAGAGCTGTCCCCTCCCAGTGTTCCGCCGCCCTCAGATAGCTGTTCCCCCTCACAGCATACCATCTCGCAGTTTCCCCTCAGTCCCATACTTATGTCTCCAGTGCGCCCCTCACAGCGACTATCTCCAAGTCTCCCACAGTCCCATGTTCCCTACATCCTCTCATAGTGACCCCCAAAATCTCCCTGCATTGCCAATCAAGGACAGGTATTTGACTCTTCAGAGTCTCCCCTCAGTCCCTCAGAGCCCTCGCTTCAGTCTTCCCCCACAGAGTCCCTTCTCTGACTCCCCTCAGACGTTGCAGTGCCCCCTCACAGTGTCCCCTCTAAGTCTCCCCATGATCACCCCTTCCCCTCTCAGTCCTTTCAGAGTCACCCCCACAATCTCCCCTTTCAGTCCCACCACGGATGGCTCAATGCCCCCTCACAGTCTTTTCTCCTCCCATACCCCTCAGAGCTTCCACCTCAGTCTCTCCTCTCAATCCCACCGTGGACGTCTCCTCTCAGTCTCTCCCTCAATCTTCCCTCTCAGACTCCCATCCTTCCCTCACAGTTACGTTTCCAGTCTGCCTTCTCAGTCTCACCATGGACGTCCCCTCTCCATGCCCCCCTCACAGCCATCCCCTCACAGTCTCCCTTCTCAGTTTCCCCTCAGTCACCACGCAACTTCCCCTCTCAGTCCCACAGAGATGATCTCTTTCAATGTCCCCCTCAGTGTCCTCTCTGTTTCCTCTCAGTCATCCCCTGCAGTTTCCCCTCTCAATCACACTGTGGATATTTCCTCTCAGTGTCCCACTCACAACATCCCCTCTCAAGCTCCCCCTCACTGTCCCCATTTCCCCCCATGCCCTCAGAGCAGCCACACTCAAGGGTAAGTGTCCCACCGGAGCTGACCCACTCTCAGGCACCAGCATCAAACCCAGCCTCACTTTACAAACACTTTCTGCTCTGTCTAGACAGACTTCCCCAGCCCAAAACAGGTTTAGAACACTGGAGCTCACATACTTCCAGGGATTTCCATACTGGTTCCCAACCTGAGAATCAGGTTGTATAAGCCCCAGTGACGTGTGTGGCAGCAGAGCTCCTTGTACCCAAACTGGTTGCTTGGGGCTGTTTTCATTGCCTTCATGTTGGAATGTCCTCCAAGGGCAGCCACAATGGGAGGAGAGGCTGGAGAAGGGCTGGACACAATTCTAAGGATGTGTTGATGAGCTCCATAAGCTGAGATGGATTCAACAGCAATAATTTATTGGTTTAAAGGAGATCTATAATGGCAGATTCCTTTGCAAAGAGAAAGTCTGCCTTTTGTTTACTGCAAAACTCGAATTCATTACATTTACTTCTACATTTACATGAATTTCATTACATTTACTTGCAAATTCTGTATTTATTTACATGGTGCCTGTCCTTGCTGAGGTCTGGCTGTAATCACGTGGAGGTCTCTGACAGGCCTTTGCTTCTATCACTGTATTACTCACTAGTTAGACAAGTAAGGGCTCTCTGGTTATGCCTGCTTTAATTTCCTTCAAATGCAGTGAGTTCCCATCTGTTTCAGGATGTTTCAGTGTGGGACAGGGTTCGGTGTCTCACAGTGCCTCTAGTTGTAAAACAGCAGCTCTCGTCCAACAGCATTTTACTGTGGTATAAAGCATTTATCCCAGTTTAGGTTAAGGGAAAATGTTTTGCTGTTGGAAGTGGGAGGGAATGGGAGTCAGGTCGGACTCTAAGGCACAGCCAGGACAGCAGTATCTTTTTCTGGCTCCCACTTCAACTTTGTAACAAGTTTGGCTGGCGTGTTTTCAAGTGCATCTTGGATCACTCTTTGTGCTTGCCTTGATCATTACAGCCTGGGCAACCTGAGCTAGAGAAAGGTGTCCCCTGCCCGTGGCAGGGAGGTGGAATGAGCTGGTGTTTAAAGTCCCTCAAACCCAAAGGAGTCTGTTGTTCTACAATTATATCATTTAAAGATATACTGGAGTGGCTGACACCAGGAGCCCTCCATAGCACTTGGCTCCCCTCATGACCCCCTTCCCTGCTGCTGCACTAACTCTGCAGCTCTGGGATAAAGTCTGGAGTGGAGATTTACCACTGGGGACAGATCCTGAGCAGTCCCACAGCTACTACCCGTCTCCTGAGGATGTTCATGCTGCCTGGTGCTGGCAACACACCCACGTTACACCAGTACTGCAGCTCTGCCCACACAGCAGCTGAACCAGGGGCTGGCCCTGCAGACCCAGTGCTGTGACAGGAGCTGCTGTGTCGTGCCTCTGAGGGAAATGCCATGTACCCACTGTTGGGAATGGGGAGAAAAGCAGAGAATGTATAGAGGTCATGACTAGCTGGGAGAGCTTCTCTGCCTTTAGAGCAAGTGGCAGGCTTGCCACATCAGTGAAGTCAAAGTGGGGCTGCAAGTCCCAGGAACAGAGTGGGAGGGAAAGGAAATGCCTTAGAGGGAGGGAATCCTTTACCCCAGGCAGTAGGGGCAGAGGAGGAAGAGGATCCTACTGCTGCTGTGTCCTGCAGCTTGTCCACTCTGCAATGTCCCCTTAGGATGGCCCCAGCTGCCCCTGCCATGGGCTCAGAGCAGCACTGGGTTAATGGCAGGAGGGAGAGGAAGACCTTGGCTGTTATCCACTGCCCCTGGAAAGAGGATATGATTAAATACCCTGAAGGCCTAAGAGTAGTCTGGGGTACCACAGCCCTTTGGGATCAGAATTGCACGACTTGGATGGCCTCACCTACTGGTAATGCCAAACATGGAACAAGCTCAAACAGAATAGGAGGATTTAATGAAGAGAAACTCTTTGAAAGATGCTATATATCAAATACATCAATATTCCCAGTCTGGACCCCAGTGCATGGCTCCCTTCTCCCCAGCTGTTGGGGAAAAGATTGAATCCTTGAATCAGAATCCTTGAAAGGATTCCTGAGGCCTTCATTTGTGGTGCTCAGGAGGGAGTGTGAAGCAGGTGCTTAATGGATAACTCCTTTTTTCAGGGACTAGTTCCAAGAGAAATTGCATAATAAAATCTGTACTGCTGCAGCCCATCGCCAGACTTCCTGTCTCCAGAACTAAGCTGCTTAAAGACACAGTTCCTGAGATCCTACCTTCCTTCCCCACCCAAAACATGGAAGTATCATTTCTATAGCTTGTGACCTCAAAACCTTACAGACGAACAATTAGCAGTGTTTGAATAACTTCTGAAGAGCTCTATACTGTAGCCTGTACTCACTGTGGCACCATTAAAGGAGTTCTCATTGGGAATAGGAGTCTGTTTTTCCTGGTAATGTTATGTCCCAGCACCTGGTGGCCTTACCATCCCCATGTGCTGCCAAAGCTGTTCCAGGACAGAAGAAAAGCTCAGAGCCTGTTGCCTCCTCTCCTTCCAGCTGCTGCAGAAGGTGCTGCCTATTCTTTCTTCAGGCACGTCTGGTTACACACACCCTGTACTCATGGGATTGTGGAACAATTTTATGTGAAATATCTGTTGTTTCTGGCTTCTGATTTTCATTGTGTGTGTGTGAATTCCGTGGTGTTCAGGAAGTGGTGGTAACCCAGGGACCGCAATCACAGCACTGTTTTGTGTTTAGTTGTATGTCTGTGAACTTCTGCAAACCCTTGGTTCCTTGGGCTACAGAGCCTGACACACGTCCCAAAAAGTCTCCTTGCTTCATTTCACAGAGAAAGAGTATTTGCAGGTGGCTAAACATGTTTTGTGGGTGATATCCCACAAGCATCAGTCAGAACTGATTCTTCTCTCCTTTTCAGTGAGTATTCATTTATGTAAAGCCATTTCCTACCTACTTGTTGAATGGAGTCTAGTGGGGACTGGATGCAGACTTGGACTTTTCTGCAAATTGCTCAAAATCTTGCCCATCATCTGTCAGGACCATCTAACTCTGATGTGGAAGAATCTCCCAAGTAATGGGTAAGGCTATCTCAGCACAGTGAGAGTAGCATTTCAGGAAAAACAGAGTCTTCTGTCATCAGCATAATTGAATTTGTCACACTGAGGGGTCCTTCTTTCTTAAGTCCCAAATGTGAAACCTTTTTGCTGGAGTTGCCTGTAATGTTGCCATGCCTGACAAACTATTGAGAAAAATCTGTATAAATCTTTGTGCTCTCACTCTGGGTTGTTGCTCGACAAATCTCAGACTTTGTCTGAGAGACAACAGTCCATTTGCTTCATTTTAAAGTAAACTGCTACAAAAAAAGTCTGTCTTTGGGCTCTGCTACATTATGGTTTCTCATCTCTTTGACACCATCTTGCAACCTGCCCCACAGTCAGTTTGAAAATCATATTTCTACCCATAAAATAGTAATCTGGGTAATCTGGGCAAGTTTCATGTCTTCCAGCTCCTTTTTAGCAGTTGCAATTAGTGGTTTATGGGTGGTTTCAGCCAATATGGGCCAAAATAAGGACACAGAATACTTTTTTCCCTGCAGATTATGGTGAAAGATCCCTTCCCTGAGCACAGAGAAAGGCAGGATGCCCATAGATACACTCTGGCCACTTGAGATAGGAAGATTTCAGTGTTTCCCGGTTCCCTGCCTTGTCCCCCAGTTAAAGATGTGCCCTTTCCATTGCACTGTCAGTTGGAGAGGACATTCACAAGCTCTTCAGGTGCTGCCACTCACAGCTTGGCATAAGCTGAATCCCAGATGCACAGTCTGAGTTTGGGTGCTGAGCTGTGAGCTCAGGTGTGAGCACTGCTCACACCACAGGCTCCACCTCTTGCCTGAACCCCTATCTCAGAGCAAGACCTCATCCTTCCCACCAGGGCTTGTGCTTCCCTCCATTCATCCTGTTTCCTCCACACAGCTCAGAGCACTGGCGTGTCAGCATCTTCAGACCTGAGGGATTGGCTGATTCCTCATCCCTTGAAAGGTGTCTCCAGTTTCCTCCCATCCTGTTTCTGTCCTCTGCTCATTTCACGACGGCATCACAGAGACAAATCTTCAGTACCTACAGGGAAGTGAAAGGAAGGATGGGACAAGACTGTTTACAAGAGCATGTGGTGACAGGACAAGGGGGAATGGGTTCAAATTGAGAGTAGGTTTAGCTTAGATATTAGGAAAAAATCTTCCCTGTGAGGGCAGGCAGGCCCTGGCACTGGGTGCCCAGAGAAACTGTGGCTGTCCCTGAATCCCTGGAAGTGTCCAAGGCCAGGTTGGACATTGGGGCTTGGTCTAGTAGAAGGCACCCCTGCCCATGGCAGAGGGGTAGAATGGAATAAGTTCTAAGGTCCCTTCCAAACACTATCCTATGATTTTACAATCAACTGCTCAGCACTTTTGACCACAGTCAAAAAGGAGAGTTGCTCCTTTCAATTCAATGCCATCCAAGCCATCCAAGCATTTATTAGCCTACTTGGACACACTGCATCTGTCTTTTGTGGAAGTAATTCATTACTATAAATCTCATAGTTCTTTCCTTCTTTTTTTTTTTTTTTATTTTTTTCCTGTCTCTACATATAGCTTGCATTTTTTTTCTAATCAGTAGCATTGCTCACAGCAATGAAGTGACTTCACGTAAGTGTCTGGGATGACATTTGGAAATGCCCTGCTTTTTTTCTGGCTGACAGCAAAATCTGATATTCCCAACAAAACTCTGGCCAAGCTCATAGTCTCACCACCTTCCTGTTAGTCACCTGTTAGACACCAGCAAAACTCTGCTAAGCCAAAGTCAAGCCAGGCCATGGGGACACTGGTGGCATTTTTCCCTGCTCTGCAACTGTCCTAGTTGGTGGATGCCACCACAACAGTGTGGATCTGCAATTCCTCTTGTTCCTTTCAGCCTTGCCTGTCCCCCTGCCTCTTCTCTTCTTGCTATCAGTCACAGCTTTAGTGCAAGGCTTGGTTATCTCAAGGAGCTTCATTCCTGGGAAATTCTTTGTACCTTCTCAGTGTTAATCCTGGCTCCCACACCAGCCTTTAAGCTTTTTGCTATGGAGTCAACTCCTCACAACTCTCGAAAAACTTTATTTTTCACCAGACACTCTGCTGAACTCCCATAGTCATCCAGAGAGAGACCCCAAGCTCTTCTGTAGTGTCAGCCTCTCTCTCTCAGCTGAGTTAAAAGCCAGCTGTGAAATGCTTTGGATTTAAGTGGCAGACAAGTCCCTCACTCTCTGCATTAGGCTCCAAGAGTCATCTCTGCCCAAGTTCTTGGAGAATGGTACAGACTCAGGTGGCTGCCCTGGCTTTGCTCTCTGGAACTGCCCCATGTGCAGTCACAGAATCATGGAATGGTTTGGATGGGAAAGGACCTTACAGCCCCTTTGTTCCAACCCTGTGCCATAGGCAGGGACACCTTCCACTAGCCCAGGATGCTTCAAGCCTCATCCAACCTGGCCTTGGATACTTCCAGGGATGGAGGAGTCATAGCTTCTCTGGGCAAACCCATGCCAGTGCCTCCCCACCCTCACAGGAGAGAATTTCTTCCTGCATTCTGTGCACTCCTCCCATGGAGGAAAGGGCCCCCAGCGGCGACCAGGAAGCCTTTCTGGGCTGGGCCTTGGAAAACTGTCCTGCTGAACCAGTTCCAATTTGTATGAAATTCTTCAATATTCATCAGGCCAGGGAGGGAATTGAGCTGGGTTAGCAAGGGGAATACATTAACTGCCTGTTTGTGCCTCCAGCCTCAGTCTTCCCCCACCACAAGAGTTCTTTCCCTTTTTGGGGGTAAAAAAGAGAAGTTTCCACAGGAGTTTGAAGTTCAATGCTCACTGGTTTGGTACCAGTAGAAAGTGGGATTGGCCCAGCCCCACATTGCCCCACAAGCTGGATGATGATCTTTTTCTAGCAGATGTTTGTGGAAAACTTCACCTTCTGCAGGTAACTCAGGTGTGTTCAGGGCTTCAGTAAGTACTCAGAACAGCACCCCCCCCACCCCCCTCCCCCCAAAGTTTCAGCTTTCAGAATTTGGAAAGCACCAAAACCTTCTGATTTATTAATTAACAGTGAAAACACCTAATTTCCCTGCTGTGTGAGCAAAAATTTTAAAACAGCTATTATCTCCAGAACTAGGAAAAGAAAGAGAGTAAGAAAGGACAAAATGACTAAAACACATCAATCCACTCACCTTCTTCGGCAAAATTTTCATGTTTGATTCAAACCAAATTCTTCATTTTTCTTGTTATGGAAACAACCAATTCAAAGGCTCCACTATTTCTTCAGCCCTGTGGTTCTCTCAGGCCTTGGGCAGCCTGGCTCTCATGCATCCCAGTTGGATGCACCTTGCATCCCTCTTATCACCTTGTTTTGGCTGCTTGAATCATACCTGGCACTTCTTGGGTGCCCAGCACAGATCCAAACCCAAACCTTTCCTGATGACTCAGTCCAGACTTTCTCCCAAACACAACATGAGGGCTTTAGCTGGAAAACCTTTTCTCAGCATTAATCACCTTTCACTGTAAGTTTGCACGAGCTCCTAAATAATGGGCTTAGGTAAAAGTAGAACTAGTTATTGTCATTATGGCTTCTAGCTCATAGAATCACAGTCTGGTTTGGAAGGGACTTTGAAGACCATCCTGTTCCACCCCCTGCCACGGGCAGGAACACCTCCCACTATCCCAGTTTGCTCCAAGCCCATCCAACCTGGCCTTGAACATTCCCAGGGAAGGGGCAGCCCCAGCTTCTCTGGGCAACCTGTTCAGATTAGGGGGATCACAGCAGGGCAGCAAAGTGACCGAAGAGGTGGTGATGATCAGCATAGGAAAAACTGGGATGGTTTCCTCTGGAAAACCTGTGAGAGAATGATTCCAATGAGGTGCTCTACTCTGTTGCTTTCAAGGTTATCAAAGAAATGATCACCCCCCTCAGCTGTGGTGTCCCATTCTGTGATGTGGCAAGAATCTCTTGGCACAGGATGTAATTTGCCTGGGGAAATTAGTTTCAAAAAGGACCAGAAAGTTAAATACTATTGCAGAGCTTAAATGAAGGCAAACAATTTTATAGCCAAAATAATATTTTTCTATGATAAATTATGTAGAAGGCAAGAGTAATAAAATGTGATGCTCCAGGGAATAAAATAATCCCTGTAAAGGTCAGGGAGCTCTTTTAACATACCTGCACATCAGTCCAGTTGCATTTTAATTGGTTTGGGTTTTGTGTCCTTGGTTGGACATGATATTCTTGCCTGAATTCCTCAAAGCCAAACACCTCATTGGGTGGACAGAGAAACCTTCCTCAGCTCTTCCAGGATATTGCTGCATCCTTTGAAGCATGAGGCAGATGATTTCTGTTCCACTCCTGTCCCATTCCCACAAGACTTGACACACTGCAAGGTCTTGGTGGCATCTCACCCTGTGACCTGTGACTCCACGATTTTGCTGTTACAATGCTGTCTCTAATTATATCAGAATTAACTTTTCACCCCAAGCTGTCCACCTTGGGCATGATGGCCAGTTCCTGTGGTGCAGAGTTTCATGGCTTGGCTGTCGATGTGCTCTCTGCTTCGGTCTTAGATCAGCTGAGGTCGTTTGTCCTCCTGACTTAAACCAACAGCACGTTAGATGTGAAGATGAGAAATTCCCTTTTTCCCTGCTTTTCTTTCACCCCATATCAGCTTACCCCAGCCTTGTGCTTACCAGGAAAGTGGAGCCAGATCAGCTCTCAATCACCCAGCCTGGAGGAGGTCCCCTCATTGCCATCCTGGAGCAGGGCTTGACAAACTACTGCACCTCATCTCAATCCCCCAGCTCCTCCACATCCAGTGTATGGTCACATCTATTAAACCAGCCCATTTGAACCCTCTGCCAGGTCAGCAGAGGCCATGGCCCACTTCTTCCTGCCCGTCCAAAGGCTACTCAGCTGCATTCCAGGTTCCTCTGTCATCCACACATGATGACACTTGGTGGTCATTTAGGGCAGCTTACCAGGCTGGTTTGAATATGAGAGCTCTGAAATTTATTTCATTTTACACTTGTGAAAAAAACCCAGACCCAGCTTTTTCACAACGGCTGTCAGTGATGCTCACAACACCCTGAAATGCTCGGGTGGAATTTGCTTGTGAGCTTTGTAGAATTACCCTCTGGGAGAGAGCAAATATGGGAGAATTTGAGCTAGGAAAAGCAATTTTCATTATTGAAGTGTTAAAACATGACAGAGTTGTTACCTCAAATCTGTATTATAAAAGTACCCGAAGACTTGATAAAATACGGGATTTTCATAGAATCACAGACTGGTTTGGGTTGGAAGGGACCTTGAAGCCCAGTTTGTTCCACCCCCTGCCATGGGCAGGGACACCTTCCACCAGACCAGGCTGCTCCAAGCCCTGTCCAACCTGGCCTTGGACACTTCCAGGGATCCAGGGGCAGCCACAGCTGCTCTGGACACCCTGTGCCAGGGCCTGCCCACCCTCCCAGGGATTAATTCCTGCCCAATATCCCATCCAACCCTGCCCTCTGGCAGTGGGAAGTCTTGTCCTGTCACTCCAGGCCCTCATCTAAAGGCCCTTCTCCAGCTCTCCTGGAGCCTCTTTAGGCACTGGAAGGTGCATAATACAGATCATAACACGCAATACGGACACCTGAGACATCTTCAAAGAAGTACCCAGTAATCACTGCAGTCATTACATGGTCCTGGTTTCCCCCCAGCCTTCAATCAGAGATGTTTAGAGTGATCTCTGCTGCTTCCAGAGCAAAGGCAGCTCCGTCTCCTCCTTCCCCAGCTCTCCTGGAGGAAGCAGTGACCCTCTGCAGTCCCACACCAGAGAGAATTCCCACCACAACACTGGGACATTATGGCTTTGGTTATGACTTTGCACCATTGGTTGAGCCAAACTAACAAAAAAAAAAAAAATCCCCAAACTGTCTGGCTTTGTGTTTTCCTGGAGTTTAAGTCCAGTTGAAGTCACTAGATAATCTTTACTGCATTTTGGGATGTCACAAGTCACTCCACCTCAGGCGAACATTGAGCCCTGTCAATTGGGCCAGATTAAAACCCAGCAACCCTGGGGAGAGTGGAGCTGCTGTGGGCTGACATGGGAAGTGATGAGGTGCCAGCATGGGCCTGGCACTGCCAGGGAGGGTTTGACAGTTCACAGCAGCAGCCTGGTGCTCCAGTCTGATGAAAGGAGGATGATCCAGGCACCCTGAGCCCTCTCCCTCCCCAGCTGGCACAGGACACTAAGCTTTCAGACTGGATGATCTCAAAGCACTTGGACAAGGCAAGAAATCCTCGTGGCTTCACCTCCCAGCTCCCTTCTTGCAGGCTGAGCCCTTCCTCCCAGTCACTGAATTAAAACCGTGTGGTTGAAATGAGCTAATTTTGCTTGAAAGGCTGCAAGTCCTGGTGCAGGCACTGCTCCCCTCACATGCTGTCACACTATGCAGCCACTGTTGCTGCAAGAGAGCTGCAGCTCATTTCAAGGTTGAATTTGTCCAGCTTTGTTCTGGGATATTTACATCTCTGGAAAATATCTGTGGATGCTGCAGTCCGTTATAGCGGATTTGATCTCGGTCAGATCTCTGGGCAAGTGTTTGGATTTTAACACTGCCCTGTCCCTACATACACTCTTCTCTGGATTCTGTATTTTTTTTTTAAGATTAAGGAAAACATATTTTATTTTCAAGTTTTTCTTTGCAAGGACCAGATACTCTTTTTAAATGACAAGAGCAGAGAATCTCATGCGTTTGCATGACCCCAATGGTTTCAAAAACTCCTTTAACTAAACCATTGCCCAGATTTTACCAAAGACACGTGGGGCTCATGTACGTGAGGGCCACCGACAACCAGCACAGAACACATGAGCCCTTAAGTACCTAAAATTATCTCATGCTAGCTTTTGAAGATAAGTCTCCACCCTCCATTCAGAATGACAACTTTTGGCAACAACAAGAAAACAGAAATGACAGATGGTAACAAAATCTGGTACACAAACATGACAGTAGGCAATATAATGAACATTTCACCCACTCCTTCATTTATGCTAATCGGGGCTTTTGAGCAACCGGAATTGTTCTGCCAGACAGCCACGGATCTGAAGCACAGCACAGCAAATCTCAGAGGGCCACCAACCTGAAACCAGGGTAAAACCCCACCAGGCGACTCACTGTGAATGAAATTAAAGTATCACTAAACTCCAATCCTGAAAAAATTCCCCCACTCCTAAAAAGCACATCGACCTCTCCTGCCCTGGAATTCCTGTCCTGAAAACACCACATCCACAAAACAGAGGCAGTTCAGTTTTCCTGCTACCCAAAGCTTCACCAAAATTCAGAGGAACCAGCAGAAATGAGAAGTAGCAGCCTTGCAGTCAATGTGAATTGTGCTAAATAAACGTATTTGTTACGGCAACAAACATTTCCTTCAAAAAGGGCTTTTCTCCCAGACTCAGCTCTCTGGGATGGACGCTGTCCCTGCAGGAAAATGGTTACTCTTCTCTTTGAAGCCCACTTATCTCACGCTGACATTCTCAGCGGAAGGTGCTATGTCACCCACAAACCTTCTTTTATTTCCTATAAAAATGTAAATCAGCCTATTTTTTCCCCCCCAACAACCTTACGTAATGAGCAGTGTCCTCGCTCAATCATTCTGAAGACGTGCTTTAGCCTTTATTTAATGCAGGAATCTGTAAGACTGAAACCATTCCTCCCTTTCCTTCTCTGATATTTCAGTGCTTGCTCCTTTGCCTCCTGATGCAAAGCTCAGTGGCCATTCCTGGCATGGGCAGAACCTAAAAACATCTCAGAGGGCAACAGCAACACCCTTATATTCTCCCAAGGATATAAAATAAGTTTTCCCACAAGTTAATTGCCAGTGCTTTCAGGAAAAACAGGGGCAACTTTGAGCACTTACCCTCAGAGCCAGCTGGGATGTGAAATTGTACCAATCTGTGTATATTTTGTAATTATAAATGAGGCTGGTCCTCCATGGTCAAGATTTCAAAACACTGTCCTTTACAGGACCCAGGACCCAATTTTCCTTTGCTTACAGCACTGCTACACATAACCAACAGCAGATGAAATGCTCTCTGCTGGGGGCAGAATCACAGTGAAAACACAGGAAAAATAGCAAATTTTGGTCAAAACATTTCAATTGCTTTTGAGGGCAAAAACCCCCAAGGTCTTGGTGGGTTTCCAGTAACCAGGTCTGCAAATCCTACACTTAGCCCCAGAAGAAGGGGCTGGAGACAATCTTTGTGTCAGCAATTCATCACATAGAACCAGAAATCTCCCACTGTCCCCATGAAGATCCACACAGACTTCTCTGACCTGGGGAAAATTTCACCTCTCCTGCTTTCTGTCATTTCCTGCCCTGGATGAAGCATCCCAGCCTGTTTAGTTCTTCCTTGGTGGAAGCTACTCCATTTCTTTAATTATCCTTGATACCCACCTCCCCCTCTTCTAGACCTTCTGTGCAAAGCCACGTATCAATTTTGACTCAAGAGGATTTCAGCACATGGAGCAGTTGGAGCAGAATCCCATGGTGGATGGAGGCACGGCAGATCAGAGTTTCCTGTTCACATCTCTGCTTCAGTCTCAATGATTCCTAAAAATAATGCCCCAATCAACTTCCAGACTTGAAATGCTAGAGAAGCACTGACCAGTAGGGCTGGGGTCTTCCAGAGCCCCTCACACTGCAGCCCCTGGGTGCTTTCATAGTCTTTTTATAGAATAGTTTGGGTTGGAAGGGACCTTAAAGCTCATTTTGTTCCACCCTGCCATGGGCAGAGACACCTCTGACTGTCCCAGGCTTCTCCAAGCCCTGTCCAACCTGGCTTTGGATACTGCCAGGGATCCAGGGGCAGCCACAGCTGCTCTGGGCACCCTGTGCCAGGGCCCGCCCATCCTCCCAGGGAACAATTCCTTCCCAATATCCCATCTATCCCTGCCCTCTGGCTGTGGGAAGCCATTCCCTGTGTCCTGTCCCTCCATCCCTTGACCCCAGTCCCTCTCCAGCTCTCCTGGAGCCCCTTTAGGCCCTGCAAGGGGCTCTGAGGTGTCTCTGGAGCCTTCTCCTCTCCAGGTGAGCACCCTCAGCTCTCCCAGCCTGGCTCCAGAGGGGCTCCAGCCCTTGGGGCATCTCCGTGGTCTCCTCTGGATTCACTTCAGCAGCTCTACATCCTTCTGATGCTGGTACCCCAGAACTAGAGGCAGCTGTGCAGGTGGGATTACACCTGAATCCCACCCTCACCTGCTGCCCATGCTGTGGGATGAGCCCAGGATATCTCTGGCTTTCTGGGCTGCCCCTTCAACCCATCCATAGGTACTGAATACCACCTGCTAAAAGATAAGCAAATCCTCTTCCTTTTTTTTTAGGCCTTTTCCAAGGCTTTACACACACAGGCTTCCCATCCCCTACGATCCATACTCTCCCTTTCCTCTGCCTAATTTCAGAGTAAGGAAGCCATGGTGTTTTCTCTCCAGGACATGGGGAACTAGCTGGCAGGTTGTCGGATGAGAAGGAATCTGCCCTGGGACACCATGAGGAGGTGGGATCTTCAGCATGTTGTTTACATGGAAAAGGGAAGATGCCAGCTTTCAGCTGCTACTGAAACCAGGAATGCCAGCTCAAAACCTGGAACATCAGCTTGGGAGGATGCTGCTCTAGTGCTGCTGTGGCTGAAGGAGGCTCAGTCCCACATCCTCGGTCACCCAGGGGCACTCACAGGGGTCTCAGAGCCAGAGGTGCCCCGGAGCTGCCTGGCTGTGGGGTGTGTGGGGCACAGGGGGCCGGGATGTGCTGCTGGATGCTCTGGGTTGCTTTGCTGAGGCCTGGGCCAGGACCCTCGAGAGCCTCCAGCTCTGCGTCCCCATGTCCCCATGGGGTTTTGCCCGCCCGCTGGGCACGCTCAAAGTTCACGGTGCTATAAATACCCGGGCACAGGGCTGCCAGCGGGGCGGGGGGAGCTGCTAAAACCCAACTGGGCTTTCATTGCAATTAACCCTGTGCGTGCACGAGTGCCCTCTGTGCTGTTTGAAAAAGAAGAATCCTCCAATCCGGAATGTGTCTAAAGCCAGAAGAGAGCAGCAAACTCCTTCAGTGGGTTGATTCCTGCTGGGAAGAGCTCTGGGATTGGTACCAGGACTGGAAGAGCACAGGGCGCTGGAGGATGTTGCAGAGGATGGGTGTTTTGTGGCCAGGCATATCCACAGTAGCTGTGTGATTCCCCAGCTGGGGCAGGTCCTTTTGTTGGGGATCCAGCACGGCTTGGGTCCCCCCCATAAAGCAGAATGTGCACCTCACATTCCCCACAGACTGTGGCCTCATGCTACACAGCCCCACATCCTGCCCCCCATATAACTCCATGGAGCACGACCCCACACCCACAGAGCACTGCCCCACACCCTGCCTTGTGTTCCCCCAAACACCGCAGCCCTGTGCCCCCCAGCCTGCCCCGTGTCCCCGCACCATGTGCAGGACTCGTTCCCAGTAGAAGCGCTAAAACTCAACGAAAAACACGGAGGGCAACAGAAACTCACTAAATCAGTGCAGGCTCCAACCCCGGCTTGGGGACAACCCCAAAAGGTGGAGTCCCCAGTGGGGCCAGGTCACCTGCAGCAGCTCTGAAGCGGCTCCCTGGGGAGCCAAACCGGGGAGACGCCTGTGACCCCACCCACAGCCGTACAGAGCACTTTTGGGGTGGCAAACGTTATCTTTTTAACCATTTCCCTCCCACACCTTACCCTGCCGGGCTGAGGGGAGAGCCGGTCTCTGCGGAAGAGGCTCTTTCCCCTTTTGCCTGTTCAAAGCACGGGCGATGGGAAGCTCGGAGAGAACAGAGGCCAAGCCGGCAGAGCAGAGCCCCACGGGCTGTGCTCTACCCCCGGCTCCTGCTCAAGCTGGGCACAACTCAGCCCACACACAGCTCAGAGACAGCACAAGGGACTCAGCAAGGTCCTGGTGATGGCCAAAGGTAATCTCCAGCTCCACCGGGGCCGCACATCCCCATGGCCTTGCAGACAGGGGGTGACGCTGTCCCGTGCCCTCAGCAATGTCGCAGCTGTGAGGGACCCGTGTCCTTGCTCAGGTCACAGTGCTACCAGAACAGCCCCATTTCAGTCATGGAAATTTCACCTTTTGGGTCCCTTCAGGCCAAGCAAAGGCACATTCATCACCTCACTCTCCATCCACCATCTCCTTGTCTCTCCTCTCATCACCGCCGCAGCTCCCGTGATGTCAAACCGTGATCCCTGCTGCAGTCGCATGTCGTGGCTCTTCCGGACGCTTACTTGACCAGGATTTTGGGTCACTCAGATCATCGCTCCTGTGGCCAACAGGGTCCTGCCTCACAGCTGTGCCCTGCCCCGTTTCTCACATTCCCTCTGCTGTTCTGGGATGTGGCTGCCCCAGAACTGGTCCCCTCAAGCCCCAGGGCCGCTGTGAGCAGCGCTGCCGGACTCTGCACGGCACAGCACCGGAGCAAAGGAGCCTGGCGGGTGGCACTAGGGGGAGATAAAGGCCGGGACATCACGGGCCCTGCGCCCTTGCCAGCCCCTCCTGTCCCCTTGTCCCCAAGGCCACCCTGGCCCCGGCTGCTGGCGAGGACAAAGCGGAGAACTGCAAGTTTCTGCCTATCACAGTCCCGTTGCTATGTGGGGTCTTTCGTGGCACCTTCAGTCTTTGGGAAACATCTTTGGCAAGGAAGGACCTTACAGCATTTACACCTTTATGCAGCAGGCATAAAAGCAAGAAACTACCTTCTCCCACAAGCAGGTAGCACATGGACAACCCAAAACCCATACAGAAACGAGGAGAACAGATGTAACGCCCAGAACAGGAGTCAGCAGGGAAGGCTGAGTCCGGGGACATGGCCTGGAAGCAGAGAGTGTCACATGCTGCAAACCTCAGCTGGAGGCTCAGCTTGTCACATCTGACCCCCCTTTCCTAATGCCCCTAGGTGTACCTGGCATCAGTACAGCTGTGACAGCTTTTACAGGACCCCACCACCAGCAAACCGGGCACCTTCAGGGCTAATAACTATTTCAGGAGACCTCTGGGTCAAGGTACCATCCTGGTATCACACCAGCTCCTCTGTTCCCATGGATGCTCCCTTCTCCACAGGCTCCCTGTGCCCCTCTCAGCAATGATGAGTTCACTAGGCAGAGTTTGGGGGAGCTCCTGTGAGACAAAGAGCTGAACCAGCAGTCCCCAACAGAGCTTTCCATGCCCAGCTGGATCACAGTGGCACCCATGGGTGCAGCTGTGGCTCCTTTGGTGTGAATCAGTGCTGGATGCTGGGGGAGGCACTGTGCAATGGCAGGAGCCACGTGAGCGGGGCATTTCCCCCTTGTATTTTCTGTGGATTAGAAAGAAAAGTTAAATGATTTCCTCTTTTTCCAGGAGGAGGGATTGAGAATGTGGCTGACACAGAGTTATCAAAAAATGCTACTAATACAGGTTTGTACATCACTTGCAATGCCATCAAACCACAGTGCCCTGGGGGCCTGGGCTCACTGGGCACATGCCTGAGCTCCCCCCAAAAAACCCACACAAAAAACCCACAAAAAACACTCCAAACCACCAACTCACTGTAAAGTTGTGTTTTCTTTTCCACTGCCTGCTTCGGTCACAACCACAGCACACAGACACAACACTTGCCCTGCAGCCACATCCCTGGTTTGCTCCTATTTACAGTTATTTAGAGCTCCAGCTCCACAGTTTCCAATATTCTCTCTCCTAAACTTCATGACTGCCGGTGCTGGAGGGGAATGGGGCTGGTAACGTGATAGGGATGTTGGCCTCGGACCAGGAGGCTGGAGGCAGAGGGTGGAAAGCAGAGGGGTGCCCAGGCTGGGGTGTTATCCAAACCCCTGCAGGAACAAGGTGTCTTTGGCTTGATGTGAGCTGGCAAGAGCAAGAGGGGGGAAGGAGATCCTTCGTCAGCACTTTGCTATGCACTGTGCTCCCTGCTCTCCACTGCCTGGACACACGGACTCACCACTGCTGTGGTGGCAGGACAGCCATTCCCAGGGCTGCTCATCCCGGGTCCTTTCTCTCCCCCAGGCCTGCAAAATTCCATGTTCTGCTTCAGCTTGGTTCCAAACACACGCCCAAAAAGCAGAAACCAGCATGACTGCTCTTCCCTCACTGCGAGGTGAGCAGGGGACACGCAGCAGCACCCGATGGGTCACCCCATGTGCTGAGTGTCACTGACAGAGGTGGCTCCAACACGATGCTGTTGTATAAAATCACTGATGGTCTGTGCCCAGACCCTGTCACTGCCCCTAAACCCTCGGGGGCTCTGGCACAAGCCTGGGCTTTGCACTGTCCCTTACTCAGGCAGATCCATGGGTTTGCAAACCACACTGGAAGTAAAGGCTCATTTTTCTCCTATTTTTCAATAACATTAAATAAGGACAGAAGCATTCCCTGAGATTGCTCAAGACACCCAAGTGCTGTCCAGGATCTTGGGCTGCAAATGGACAGGGACTGGGGTTTGTTTCAATTGTTTCCATGCTGGTTCTTTGCTTTTAACAGATCATTCCTAAGATCATGCCATTCTGCCACATGTTCTACACATCATTTCCCATCTCACAGCCTTTAAAACTGGACATTTCACCTCCAGTGTGCCCCTGGCACTAAGACAGCCCCTCTGCAGGCAGAGCTGGGTTTTTCCCAAAGGTTCCCACTCTCAGGCACCTTGTACCAAGCCCAACATGGTCACTTTGTCGTTGAGTGTCAAGTACAAAGCATATGCAGGACAGATGAGTATGAGGTTTATAAGATAATTAAGCACGTTAATGAAGTTCATTTGCACCTAGCTCTTAGATTCCCATGAACTCTGCAAGGCTGGTAAATGAGAATTGCTGCTTGACATTGCAAAGCAACAGTAGTTTAGTTACCAAAAGCAAAGTAGTGATTAAGGAGTGAGATCCAAAGCTGCTGTGGCCAGGCTGAGCACAGCCCTGCAGGTCCCCCTGGCAGAGCCACGACACAAAATGCCTCCCACACCACTGCAGGGGCCACAGCCATTATACAAGCTGTGGGCTTTGCTGGGCTGAAATGTCACAGAACTAGAGAGAGCAGGGAGAAATCACTGCTCCAGAGAAAGATTTGACCCAGAGTTGAAGGGAAAGCTCTTTGGTGTGAAAAGGAAAGTCAGTGGCTGGTGTAGGAAACCAGGTGAGAGCACCCTCTCTATGGGCTGCTCCTGAAGCAGCACCAGGGCAGAGCCCTTTGGTGAAGTTGTGGTGATGGCAGGGCAGAGAGAGGCAGATGGGCATTCCCAGGGCAGAGATGGAGTCCAGGGCTGTGACCCAGACAGAGCTGGAGCAGCCCTAGGAAAAACAGGGGAACAGCTGGAAAAAACAGGAAACCCCCAAGGATACCCCAGGAGAAGCAGGGCAGGAGCAGGCAGATGTGCTCCACACCCACCTCCCACAGTGCTGGAGCTGGGAGGGCACTGGGGTCCTAATATGTGGCCAAACTGCACCAGAGGTCTCCTGCAAGTCCTCACCTCCACAGGAAAGCTGAAATATCACCTCTGGTTAAGCAAGGAGGGCAAAGGCCAGGCAGTTTCCAGCCACCCATGGGTCACAGACTGGGAGATGGCTCCAGGTGCTGCAGCACCTCTCCCATTACCCCCGAGGTGATGGTGGCTCCTCAGAAGTGGAAACCCCCAGAGTGGCACAGCCAGGCAGTGCAGAACCTGGGACCACCCCCACACCAATAACCTCTGGGGTCAGGTACCACTCATTTTCCCAGCACCCAGGGCAATCCTGGAGCCTCCTTCTTCCAGAGGAGGAAGAAGCCAGTGGATCCCACAGAGATCCCATTCTGCAGCATGCCTGAGCTGCCACATTCCTGGCAGCACCTGTAGGTGGGAGACATGGAACAGCCTCTGGGTTGGCCCTGTTGTCCCCCACTGCCCAAGCACCCAAGGCTCACTATGGACAAACACAGCCCAGTCCTTCAGGAACTTCTGTGAAACATTTCCCTGAGAGATCTTTGGGTTTTTCTTGTTACACATCCCCACATAAACTAACCATGCACAGAGTGGGTCTTTCAGTACACCCAGCATTGGTGTAATGACATGTCCTGACCACGAACCAAAGCACAGAGGAAAAAAAGAAAATTTAACGTGGGCTTTCCCAGGACAAGACAAACTGAAAACAGCAAGACTGGATTCATTTGAAATACGGTGACCAGATTTATTAAAAAATATCCCTTGGCAGTTGACAATTACCACGATCCACAATCAGAACCTGACTGGACAACACTGGAACAGGTTTCACCTACAGCAGAAGGTGAATACCTGGGAACACCCCAGCAAGGCCTACACCCCCCTGCTGGCATTAAACACTGGGCTGGCACTGAGGAGCCCAGGGCAAACGTTGGCTGTGGTGCCAACTGCACCACAGGTGTTACTGTGTGCTCTCATACTTACCCGGTCTGTGGAAAAAAACAAATGTTTAAAACATGGGGGAAAAGCATCAGTCGGGACCCAGAGAAATTGGATGCCACTTCTCTTTGATTCCAGCAGCTCTTGCTCTGCAGCAGCCAAGGGAGAATAGGGAAAAGGGAGCTGGACAGCGTGGCTGGACACATTCAGATGCTGCGTGTGCCTGCCCACTGAGAAGGGTTTGGTGCTGCAGGACACAATGGTGGTGGGTCACTGGTCATTGACAGGTGGCAGGATCCAGAGGAAACCTTAACATCTGCCAGGTCAAACCCTGACTGGGAAGGGCTCAGGGCTTCTTTAGGGGTTTCATTCCTCAGTGAAACCCGATGAACATACAGTAGGATGCTGACAAGAAGCCCCAAGAGAGGTGGGGGGTGTGGGACAGACAGACAGACAGACGGTTTGCTCTTTGGGCTAGATTCCAGTTTTGGAAGTATCAAGGCTCCTCTTCTTGCCCAGCCACTGCCATTCAGCCAGTCCTTTCTCTGTGGACACTCACTCCAGGAAAACTGCCTCATTCCCCTTTGCAAGCAAATAAAGGGGATCTGAATAAGGCACTGGAATTCCAGAGTAAATCATCAATACTCTCTGCCAAAGAGAAGAATAAGTACTTAAAGTTCATCCCCAGTTCTGGCCAACACAAGCTCCCCGTGGGGAAAAGCTCTGCCCAGCAGTGACCTAAGGTGGCTGCAGAGGTGCCAGAGGTGGTGGCTGCCCAGCCCCTTCCCAATGCTTCAGAGCTGGATTAAAATGAGGGAAAATTAGGAAGGAGTCATCTTCTCCCCCTGGGCACTGGGAACAGGAAGGTCATTCACTGCCAACCAACACACCAAAGTGCAGTGTGTCTATGTGACAAATCCCTTCCGTGTTTAAGATGCCTCCTAAATATGCACTTAATCAAAAAGTAACTTGAATCTTATCAAAGAAACATTGTTAAAAGCCAGATACAAAAACAAGGGCTGAAAAACCTATTCCAAACTAATTCTTCTTCCACGTCATGTGCCAAGGGCCGTGGCTGAAGCGGGGCTGGAGCAAAAATACGAAAGCAAAACCAATTTGGAGTTGACACAGTGTATTGTGAATTACTTCTCAGCTTTTCTACATCTAAGAGAGCATGAAATGATCGGCCGTACAGTGGAACAGTTTAATATACAATTGATTACAGAGCTGCAGATAATATGCGTTGGATCTATATACACACAGAGCTTAATATTTCACAGATACAACTTTTTGCCATCTCGGTTTGTCCACGAAGCATTGGCAGAGTATTTACAGTGAGGCTGCTGCGAGGAAGCCCCGTGCCCCTGCACAGCCCGGGGTGAGGCTGCCCCAGCAGGGGGTGTAAACAGAGCGGTTCTCTCCTTCTGCAGGGGAGGGAGAAGGGGGGAACACGGGCTGCGCTGGCCAGGAGGGAAAGGAACCAGAGATACCAGGAAAAAAATAACGTCCAGCTAACCTGGAGACTTCAAAACACTTAAATTTGCCTTTTTCAATATTTTAACTGGAAACTGTTCTCAATTATTTTTCAATTTGTAATTCAATAATGTTTCAATGGCATTTTCACTTAGTGTTTTCTATTCATCTGTATTTCTATCCATCCCCACGTGTGCTTGTGCAAGGACAGGGAGTGCTGAAGCCCTGTGTCAGTGCTGAGGGAGCTTCTCAAGGAAGCAGGGGATGCTCAGGAACCTGTGCTGGCTCCCAGGCCCACTCCTTGCCCTTAGCAAACCAAGGCCAACCCTGGTTTCAGCTGATCACTCCGAAAATAATCTCTTTCGGGCTGTTTGTGGTCAGGTACCACCACCCTCGATGCCCAGTGATGGCTTCTACAGGAGGATCACTGTGTGGGTGTCACTGTGTGGACAGAAGGTGGGCAGATCCAACCCCAAACTGCAACCCTCATCCCCAGCCCCAGCTGGTCGTGGGTAGACACAGAGCTCTGATTCCTAGTGCAGGTTTCAGTAACCAGCTGAAATTTGCTCTGTGAGAAAAGCAAACCCACAGGAAGGAGGGAAGGTGCATTTTCCAAGGTGTCCATGGCCTGGCTGCACGGAGCAGGCAGCGAGACGCTGCCAGGAGCAAACCTTCCCAGAGCTTGGGGACAGCTCAGCTGCTGGAGTCGCTGCTGCCCAGGCGCCACTAGGGCACCTACATGGCAGCTCCTCCACTGGGGCTGACTCCAGGGGCACATCCTTCACAACTCCTTCCCAACTGACCCCCCTTTCCCAACATTTATATCCCTGCCTTGTCCCCCTCAGTGCTGAAAGGACCAAAGGGCGAGAAAGGAGGAAGCCAGCCCCTGCCACCAGCAAAGACAAGGTTTTATGCTAAGTTAAGAATACAGTTTCAAGGAAAGAAGGAGCTTTCCTGAGCAACTCAAAACCTAAAGCCATCCAGCTGGCACTGGGCAGTGAGGTGACTTTCCTGAGAGCACACGGGGGGAGCTTGGTTACCTGTTCCTGGGGAACTAGGTGAGGGTGGCCAAGGTCCTTGCCATCTTTGGATACTGCTGCTGCCTCCCTGCAAACCCAAAAATTCCCAAATATTCAGCATGACCTCGGAACTGTGTTTCTTGTCTCAGCAGATGTAGGAGTTGTTAAGGCTCTTGGTTTTAAAGAGTTTATTACTTTGGAAGTTTAAAGCTGTATTTGCAGTTGGGTGTAACAAGTCTGTCTCAGCATGGACACCAGAAGCAACTAAATTGGGGAGAGGGTCACTGTTAATTGTGGGCTCCTGGAACATCTGCTGGTGCCAGAGGGACCATGCCAGTACCTGTGCAATAGCCAAACCCTGGCTGAGAAAGTGACACAGAGAAGAGCTGGCAGTGCTGCCATCCTCCCCTTTGGACACAATGGAGTGGTACATCCAGTACTGGAAATAAACCCTAAACACAGCTCTGGGCTCACCTGGAAAAGGCAAAGCCTCAGAGTCACTAAAGAGGCATTTGCCCTGTGGCTCACCCACAGATGGATCACATGCTCTGTGTCCTTCCCTGCCCTGAGCTGTATCTCAGCACAAATTGATAGAAACCATCTTCAATTCTAAAGATGGAGCTGATGCACTAAAGTAAAAACGAGCGAAGACTTGAGTAACTGAGGGAGGAAAAGAAAGAAAAACATGAGAACGTCACTTTGACTCATCTGAAGGAGGATTTGAGAACTGATGGACGAATCAGTGACATGCAAGTGGTGGCACTGGCTTACACCACACATGCAGCAATGAGCTGGATGACAAATTGGTGAGAGCATCACTGATGAGAGTGGGAACTTTAACTTGTACCAACTGTTCCCAGCCCTGAGCTTCTCTGCAGTTCTTCAATTCAGTGAACGTTGCAATTTCTGGACATTAAAATCCATTATGGGCATGGAGATGCTCCAAGGGCTGAAGCTCCCCTGCTCTGGAGCCAGGCTGGGAGAGCTGAGGGTGCTCATCTGGAGAAGAGAAGGATCCAGGGAGAGCTCAGAACCCCTTGCAGGGCCTAAAGGGGCTCCAGGACAGCTGGAGAGGGACTGGGGACAAGGGATGGAGGGACAGGACACAGGGAATGGCTTCCCACTGCCAGAGGGCAGGGATAGATGGGATATTGGGAAGGGAGAGATCCCTGTGAGGGTGGGGAGGCCCTGGCACAGGGTGCACAGGATGCCTGGCAGTGTCCAAGGCCAGGCTGGACAGGGCTTGGAGCACCTGGGACATTGGGAGGTATCCCTGGACATGGCAGGGGTGGAACGAGATGAGCTTTAAGGTCCCTTCCAACCCAAACCATTCTGGGTTTCTGTGCAATTGTTGCAGTGAGCCAGAAAACAGGGAGAGAATGGAGCAAACAACGCCAAGGCCGAGACAGGAGAGGCTGACAGGGACCTCAGGGTCATTCCAGAAGTGCAAAACACCAACAGCTGCTGCCTCAGACACTGTTCTGCAGTGTGGAGACTGGCATGTGGGACAGCTCCTGAGGATGTTGAGCTCCAGCCCTGGAGCAGATGTGTGTGAAGATGCCCAGATGAACCTGCCTCCAGTTCCCAGCCTGCCTCAGACTGGGCAGCTGGCTTAGGGCAGCAAATGTTTAACATCTACAATAAGGGACCAGGAAAAAAAAAACCCTTTAAATATCTCCCACCAATCTGTTTTGTCCAAACTAATCTTCTTTCTCCCAAGCCAATATTGACTCCCAAAGGTAAGGAGCAAACAGTTCTGTACATGTTGTACAGCCCAGCCCCTTATCAGGGCTGAGACAGAAGTTCAGTTCACGTCAGAAAGACTTGAAAGAGATTTTATACAAAATATTTGCAATTTTTTTTCTACCAGAGCTTTACCCAGTGTCTGCAGAGCACCTCAAACCTTCCCACGGCACCCTCAAATTGTACCACTGTCAAGACATACTGCACTCTTGTTTTATTTTCTCCTTCAACACCTACAGAGCCAGAGATGTTTGATTTTAAATGAACTCTTTAAATAAGACAAAAGCAGTAATCTCCTGCTGTCTGACTTTCACCATTAAAACTCTCTTTACAGAGTTCAGAGGGTGGTGTTAATAAAGATTTAAAAAAAATCAACTCATTTTAAAGGTTCCCCACTCCCAGAAAACAACACCTTGGGAAGCTGAGGGTCTGCTTCACACCTGAGACACCTTCCTGTAGAGTGCTCCTGGACATACAGACCAGCCCTTGCAACCACCCAGCAGCTCATTCCACATTCCCTTCTCCTTGCTGCCCCCATTCCAGACCTGGAAGCACGTTATCATATGGAGCCAAAGCATGACACTGTGTCCTACCTACAGCTCTGAGCTGAGACACCTTCAGACCATGGCAGTGCTCAGACAGCTCCAGGAACTGGTGAGTAATGGTTACTAATTCCAAATTTTTTGTAGGATTTTGCAGAATCCCACTGCCATTGTCTGCACAGCTCAGTCTCAGCAACAGCGAAGAGCAATTCAAGTTTTACCCCAAGAAACAAACCAAGGACTTTTACAGCCTGCAGAGAGAACTCAAAAGGAGAAAAACATTGGAGCAAATGACTTTCCTACCCAAACTGATGTTCCACAAGCAGCCAGTCAAGTCTCAGCATTACTCTGAGGCTTTTCACAGCCTGAGCATTGAGATGGCACTGGGGAATACAACACACCTCCACCTTGACTGTTCCCACACACAAATCATTCTGTACTTACAGTCAAACCAACCCCTGGCATTTCCAGCAACTGGAAAAATCACATCAACAAACAACAACTGCATTTTAAAATTTAATTCTTAAATTTAACTGCAGGGATGTGCCTCTTCTGTATCTTCTGTCACCACCACGAGGAGGAAGCTGCAGCTGTGACCAGGCAAAATGGACCAAACATCAAAGCAAACACAATCTCCCCTTTCCTCAGGACACAGGGAGGCACCAGCAGTGACAGCAGCACCCAGAGCCATCACCTCAGCTCAGGTGCAATGAGGAAGACACAGGTTCCTAAAGGTGAGGAGCAGAGAGGCAACAGCCACCTGTGTCCCATCTTCACAGCAGGGAAGAAGGGAGAAAACGGGGTCTTTAAATTTGGCAGAACCCCCCAAGCCAAGGTGCAGATTTAAACAGCCAAAGGCGTTACAGCCAACCTCAGGCTCCCTCAGCCTCTTGAAATGTTGTGACATGAATTAACTGCTCCCTTGCAACATCTTTTGCTGTGTTCAGAATGAAAGTTTTAGAAACAGGTCAGAGTTAGCAATTTTAAAATATCAGAAACTCTAAAAAACTTGGCCTTTTACTCAGGAATAAACTCTTCTTTAGCTAAAGCTGCTTATGAGTACAGGGAGCTCCCTTCAGTTTTGCTCTGGGTACCTCCTTTCTGTGTCATAGCCCTAAAAGAAGAGTATTCAAATATTTGTGTTTTTTGTAAAGCCCTTGGGGAATCTACCCTTTCCTCCCCTCACTTTGTCACTCCTGGACAGAGCAGAAGCTGCAGCCAGTCCATGGCACTGTCCCACTCTGCTCACAGCAGATTACTCACTCACCTTACCTCCAGGAAAGGGGAATGGCCTCAAATCCTGGGAAGTAAGAGGCAAATCCATCCTTCTCAAAATCCTAATGCTAGAAGTTAAATGCCAATGCCATTTACCTGGTTCTCACTGAGAAATCTCTCACAGGAGCAGCAGGGAGGAAAAAACATTTTGGTGTGTTAGCAGCAGATTAAGACCTCACTGCTGACAATATTCTGGGCACTTCTTGTCACTCTGCACCCTGAAGCAGGTGCTGCAAGTGGCAGAAGGCAACATGAGGCTCACAAATACTCAGTGATCTCTCCCGTCCCCTTCTCTGGACCATTCTGAAATCACTGCCATTACACCACCCTAAAGGTTGGAAGTGCAGCCACGCAGGGATTGTCCTTGTGGAATAAACCCCTGGGGATCCAGCCAACCCCTCGTTCACTGACAGCATTGCTGGCACCAACAGCACACACACCACAGGCATTTTAATGGAGTGAACTTTGCCTGTGGCCTCCCACCAGCACACATGTCGGGAATTCTGCAGCAGAGCCACACAACACTGTCAGAAACGCCTCCGGAGTCATTTCTGTGTCAGGATAAATGTTCAAAAGCGTAAGGGGAGGTGTGAAGGTTCAGCTCACACTGGCTTACAACACAAACAGATATCTCCCTGCACCTGGAAAATCTCCCCCTCCAAACCATCCATTGAGAACTGAACTTCTTGATTTGGTTACTACACTGCATTGAAGAGATTCAACCCCTGGCAGGCCTGCAGCCCCAGCTGTGGGATTCCTGCTGCTGTCCTGGCAATGAGCAAACTGGCCACCCATCAGGAGTCTTTTCCCAATCCAGACTTAAGGCAGAGTACCATCACTGGCAGTTCCCAGAGCAGACAAAGCCCTTGATTTCTGAGTCCACCAGCGCTGCTGTCCTCAATGCCTTTGCTTAGTGCTAACAAAGAGAGGCCCTGGTGTGTTTGGGGTTTGGTATTCGGATGTTCCCATAAACCCATAGATAATCCCACAGCCCCACACCACAGCAGCATGGGAGCCTTGTGTACTTTATAGGCTGGAGGAGAAGGATTTAGCATCCTGACGTGCCTGACCAATGAAAAGGAAGATGCTTTGGGTCTGGGGTGCCATTCCAGCACCTTTTCCTTTTGGGTCTTAACCACAGGGTGCCAATCTCTCCCGGGTGCAGGGCTGGGGCTGGTGTGGTTATTGTGCAGTATCACAAGGAGATGGCACATCCTGACTGAGCTCTGCCCTTGCACACAGCTGAGCAGGGAGAGAGCAAAGATGGGCAGGGTCTATAAAACTGGGAGAAAGAAGTGACAAGGAGAAAGGCTGGAACGACTCAGACAATAACATAACACTAGAAGGCATGTAAACAATTCTGGATCATGTTTGCTCCTTGACTGTAGGAAAAGGAATACTGACACACCTTAACTGAACCAAGAACTCTTAACAATGGTTTCAGGAATACATTCTTCAGATGCAAGAGGTATTTGCACAATTACTACCTGAAAGTTGGAAGTGCAACCCACTATGGGGAGTTGTAACCAAGGGAGAAGGAAGCTGCTGGAAAACTGTGCCCTCAAAATCACCCGACATTGCTGCTCATCAAGGAACAGCCTCCAAGCAAGCAACAGCATCTGTGGCACAGGAATTTGGGGGTGAGGATCCCCTGGTTTGTTGCATGCTGGCAGACGGAGCAAAGAAGATGAGTTCTGAACAACTCTCCTATCAAATGGAATACTGACATGCATAAACAGCAGCTTTGCAGGACCTGTGTGCAGAGTTCTGTTTAACTGAGATTAAACACCCCACAGAACTCCCACAGACTCACATCTGAAAGACTTCACAGGCTCCATGCTGACTGTGGAGTGGAGATGGATCTCCACCAGCTGAACAGGAACCCCACAATGGATATAATTATTACTCATACCCCAAAATCACATGGGGATAAGATGAGGAATCAATACATTCTCACTCAAGTTCAGGTGGAAAGAGCCCCCAGCACCACAAAGCCAGTGCAGCACCACCTTTCCCCAGCTCTTCCCTGGCTGATCAACTTGTTCTGGGAATAAAAATCCCTTCACTTTATTTGGTGTCAGAGGGAGTTGGCTGAACTAGAATAGTTGAATAGCCAATATGATCCCCAGCAGGGCATGAAATGCCAGAGAGGGAGGTGGTGGAAGCATGCAGAGGGCAGACTGGCACAGCCTGAGCCCCCAGTCCCACAGTTCCCTCTGTGCAAGCAGTTCCTGGGCTCCTGCAGGCCTCTGCTCCAAGGGACCTGCACAGAGCTGTCCACAGGACTGGGAAATGATTGTGCTTCTCAGCTCACTACAAGGAATCTTCCCTATTCCTGCTTTCAGCAGCAGGAAGGGAGCATTCTGTTCTCTTCCCTGCTGTAAAAGCACAGAGAGAGTGTATGTATGTGTGTGTGTGTGTGTGTGTGTGTGTGTGTGTGTGTGTAAAAATCCTGAAAAATATTATGCAGCACCATTGATTCAGCCCAGAGGGAAGCTGGGATACTCATCTGTGTTTGGTGGCTTCCGAAGTGTCACCAGCTTGGAAACAAATATTGCCTAAGGTAACATCCTCACAGTGGTTGGTAGTTCAAAGAGGCTCAAACACCATCTTACCACTCCTGTTAAACCCAGGAAAAATTCACCTCCCCCGGTCCCTTCCGCACACGAAACTTCCCAAACGAAATTAGGAAAAACAAAACAAAACAACCCCAAACAAGAATAAAATAAATAAATAAGTAAAGGCATTCCCAAAACATTTATTTTGCTTCTCTCTTTCTCTCTCTCCCATCAGCTCAGAGACACCGACGTCACCTACCTTCGCCCACTGAGCCGCGTAAGGAGCCGGGAGCCCTGAACTGCAGCACTCCCGTGGTCTCTCCTCTGCTTCTGGAAACCTGTCCCCAGAGCTGGCACTGTCCCAGCCCTCCTTCCATTCCCAAGGATCAGTAACTCATTGGCTATACGGAAAAGAAGTGTATCCAAAGCACACGATGGCACATGGAGGCTGCAGGAAGCATCGGGGAAGGAGAACGGAAGGACAGCAGCTGTTCCTCCTGCCCTAACTAAAGGCTGAGCCATGGCACAACTCCCCCTCCAGCCCGACCCAAAGTGTGTCACCCCTCGCCCAGACATTCTTGTGGTGCATTACTGGCACTTTATAGCAGTCTCATATGGTAGATACATGCACATGTCTGTGTGTTACATACAAAAGGTCTGATAACAGTAAAACATTGTTCCGAGAGATATAAAAAACCCAAGGAGTTGCATTAGCCAAAAAAAGTGTTTTGTGAGAAACAACAATAAAAATGATATAACCACAGCTTTTCTTTTCTTTAAAATTAGATAAATACCCAAAGCTATGATTTCACTTGGGGCCTCTGTACCTTGACAGGGAGTCCAATGGAGTATATCTGAAGGCACTTAATATCCTCTACTCAGCTGTAAGATGGTTGCACAGGGAGCTGGGGAGCTTGGGATGTGATTTGGGGCATGGAGGAGAGAGATGGATGAAAACAAGCCCTGAAGAGCCATGATCCACACAGCCCCAGGTGCCGAAATGAACACAAACGTACAACCCAGGTGTGGAGAAGGTCTCTCTTGAAAAAGAAAACTGCCAATTGCAAAAGTCTGTGTGTTTCTATGGACAGAGCACTTCATGCAACTCTGACAGTTCATCATACACTCTTAGAGATATTTAGCTTTGTCAGTTCATTGACCTCCTCAGTCCCCGCTTCCTCACAGTCATCCTTTTCCACAGCTTTGCCAAACCTGCACCTCTCCTCTGCCTTCGCTGCGTCTTTCTGGAGCTTCTTGGCGGAAGGAAGGATGTCCTTGGCTTCTGAGTTATCTGTGCCATGGGCTATCTTATCAGAATTCTGTACAGAAGGCACCAGGTTAGCAATCTCATCCGTGGGAGACCGCCCAATGCTGCCATCCACTTGAACCCGAATGTCTGGAGATATAGACAACTGGTGATGTGGCACGATCCCGTTGTCCATGCATTTGGGGTAAAGGTAGGTCTTCATCTGACCCTTCCCCTTCACATTGACCGTCCCCCTGTAGTCAAAGTCATACCCCATCTTGTTGAGGATTCGGTAGCTCTCCTCACTCACCTGGATGCGGCACTCGACGCCGGTGGTGTCCATCCTGCTCGCGATGTTCACCGTGTCCCCCCAAATGTCATACAACAGCTTGGTGGTGCCGATGACCCCGGCCGTCAGGGGGCCGTGGTTAAAGCCGATCCGGAGTTTAAAGTTAAACCACAGCATGTTGTTGTTGAAGTCATCCACCACCCGCATCATTTCTTTGGCAAATTCAAAAAGGGTCTGCAGGTGCCCGTGGGGATGGCTGCTGTCCTGGCACTGCGAGGTGTTCAGCCCCGACGCCGCCATGTAGGTGGCCCCGATGGTTTTGATCTTCTCGATGCTGCTGTAGTGGGGTTTGCTCAGCAGCTCGTCGAAGTCCCCGATGAGCTCGTTCAGGACTCGGTAACACTCCTTGCCACCCTCGTAGTTCTCCTCGTAGAACTCGCTGAAGTTCACGATGCTGGCAAAGATCACCCCGCCGCTGTCGTGGTTTTTGGAATAGCTCTGGGACACCTTCAGCTGCTCGGCCACGTGGTACGGGATGATATTCCTCAGCAGCCAGTCAGCCTGATCCCTCATGCTCTGGATCTTGGTGCGGTGCAGGTCGGCCTCCACATCCCCGTGGTAGTGCAGCCGGTAACTGACCTCAAACTCACGGTTCAGGAACCAGACCAGCAGGAGCAGCAGGAAGGACACCAGAACCACCTCCTGGCCGATCAGCTCCGCCGGCCGCTTCACCTCACCCAACACCGAGCTGTTGCACGGGCTCTTTCTGGAGCTGCACAAAGGGGAAAACACACAGGTGCATTTTTAAGTTAGGGCACCGCCATCCCTGCTCCACAGTTAGAAATCCTCTATTGGAAAAGGAAGTGTTGAAAGTACAGTTACATCCCAAATTATAAAATATGCGTTGAGAACTTCATCTGCTGTTAAGAAAACGCCAAAGAATTAATTTAATTCTTAAACTCACCCTAAAGCCACCAAGTACTTCTTTATCATCGTGTTCAGTGGCACAGGCCAATCCTTTTTTAAGGATTTGACCAAGGAAACAGTTACCATTATATCTAAATATATAACTAAAAGCACTGCATGTAAATATGTACCTGTGTGTGTTTAGGTATCTGAGTCCATTGAATGTCTGTACGTGAGGGTGTCTGTGAGTTTTGTGGAATTTATTTGCTTTTGTATTTTTTGTTACCTCCAATATTCAGAAGCAGATGCTTCACACTCCTGTGCCTTTCCCTTTGGTCCCCAAAAAGAACCCGGAACCTTTGCCATGTGCCTCTAATGCTACACACGAAGGGTTTGGGAGAAGATAACCCTGTTAAAGACAGGTCATGGAGAACTCCCATGGCAGGAACTGAATGAGCTTTAAGGTCCTTCTGACCCAACCCAGTCTGTGGTTCTGTGAACTGCATGGAAGTGGGGAACATGGCTGTGCTGACATCTTTTCTATGATAAAAACACTTCAGCTCTTCATGGCGGAGACAGAAAGTTTCCTCAAGTGCCAAGATTACATAAAATAATCAAAAATTCCTGTCTGCCATAGATTGGGAGCAATATTTCAGATCCTTTCAACAGTTCACTGCCTGCCTGTGCAGATTATGAGGCGCTGATGGAGCATCTGCCAGTGCCAAACCACCCTGAACGAGGAGACATCTGCACTCTCCAATCTCAACTTTCTGCAGAGATGCAAAGACACAAATTGAATCTGAGAAGGCCCCACCTATGCAATCCCAGAAGCGAAGGCTAAACGCAGACAGCTTGGCACGCAGTCATTTTTGCAGGGATCCAACTGCATTTTTTTGGATAAAATTATGCCAAAGCTTGAGATTTGATATGAGCAGACACACGCTGAAGTTTTCCAAGTTAAGAGATGGTTTGAAAAGGGAAAGCATTGCGTCAACCTTTCTCCTGGAGAGCCAGAAAGGAATCCAGACTCAGCACATGCCTGCATTTCTCTGGGAAGGCAGGAAGGGATTAAAACTCAGTGCAACTGGAGCAACAGCACAAGAAGAGAAGGCTGAATTTGTTACTGTAACATATGAAAACATTCCTGAGTTAATTTTGTTGCTTCATGTCCACGGGGGACAGGCTTCCACTTTGGATATATTTTAGAACTGAACTTTATTACAGGCACAGTTTCTTTTTCTGAGTTTCATCCTCAAATACTTGATTGACAGAAAAGTGTGATGAAACAAAACCACAGCACAGCTGTGAGACAGATGAACGTGCCCCATATCCAAAAACATTCCTCTGTGCCACAGTCTTTGTATCTATTCACTTTTTTACAGAACTGCTATGGGGAAAAAGGTTTCTGGTGAGTGAAGTATTTACAATATAGAGTGTGCAGGTTGAATTTCAGATGAAAGACAGGACAGATTACTTTGGAAATTACTTTTGTTTTCTACTGTAAATTCTCTACTTTCTCTTCCTGGAGAAGTGAGGGTGTATTCATTTTATTCCCTCTTCACAAGGGGACCATGAGAGGAGGAGATGTCCCAACTCAAAGTAGGGCCCCACCATCAGGTTCCTGTAATTGCTGTACCAAAACACTCCTTCCTCCCTGATTTTCAACAGAATTTCTGTTATAAACCTGCTTATCTCCTCCCTTGAAAGACAAGTCAAAGACATGGTTTAGTGGTGGCCTTGGCTGAGTTAATGGTTGGATTCAATGATCCTCGTTGGTCCCCTTCAACTCAGGACATTCTATGATTCCCTGATCTTGGAGGTCTTTTCCAGCCCTAAATGACTCCATAATTAATGACTAGAAGGGAACAATTCCTGAAATACAATCCTTGCTACCTATTTTGGAGGTTATAAAATGCCCTCCCAGCTTGATGGGCTTATAAAACAAAATGAGGGGATGGTAGTAAGAGAAAAGATCTTGGAAAATAAGAAGAGGTGGGAGAAAGTGAGAAAGGCATCTGGATTAAGGAGCAGCATTCAGGTTCTTCTCTGAATCTGAATTCATTATTCACACATCTTGTGGGCAGAGATCTGTGAAGAGATCTGAGCAATGACTCTGTTACTGCTCTGAGAGTATGAGTTTGATCCAGATAATCCCATTTAGTATCAGACAGTCCTGCCACAGGGATTTATTTAAGCCATTAAAGGCTTTTTATTTACAGTTTGCTATACAAAACACTCCTCAAAGTACTTTAACTCCTCTCCAATGAATGAGGCGAGCACCACAAAGGTTCTGTCAGGAACAGTGGAAGGCAGGATCTGCCTTCAAGGAGCTGCTGCCTCCCATTCCCCATTCCTGGGAGCTCTCCATAATCTGCTCAGCGTGGTCTGACCTCACTGGCCACGTGGGCTCCAGCCCTGAGATCTGCATGTGCAGGGAGTGACTCTGGGCACTGACCTCTTTCCATTAATGGGGAATGGGATGGGATCCCAAAAAGAAGCTGCAGTGGCTTCTCCAGGGCAGGCATTTTTATCCCTATGTGCATCAGTATGGAAAGCCCAGATTCCAGTCTGAAGAAGACAGCAGCTGCATTGTCCTCACTTGGAAATCCAGCCTGTGGATGTTGCAGTGACCATGCTGCAGGACCTACAGGGCTACAAATCACCTCCCCCAGTCAGCAGCCATGACCTGGAATCACCCTTTGGAATGAAAAGAAGGAAAGCTCTACCATACCTCCAACAGAAAGGATCAACGCCACTGCCCAGTCTTTCTCAATTCTACTTTTTATGAGGTGCTGCAGCAGAAAACTGATTTAAAAAATAATTCAAATTGAAATCTTGAGCTGACAAGGTTTCTTTAACTCAAACTGGTGAAATGCTGCCTGGCACAGCCCCCTCACTATTAACTTGGCACCTCCATCCAGGCTGTGAACATGGAACAAGTGAGATTCCGGAGATAGAATCTCCTTTGGCTTGATCACAAATCATAAAATAATGGCTTTCCACTTACAGAGCTTTCTGGAAAGCCAGTTTGCTTCTGAGCCAGTAACCCCTGTTGGGTTTGGGTATCTTGCTATATTGAAAGAGGATGCCACTGCCTGCTAAATCTGAGAGAAGAACACAAGGGAGGAAAGGTGTGGAAAAGGTGATCAAACTGCTGCTTTCCAAGAAAAACGTGCAGTGGATGCCTACAAACCCTTCCCTACAACCAGGTGATTTCAGTCTCCACTCATGTGGCTGATTGCTGTTCCCACTGGAAAATGACACATCCCACCTTCTCTGAGGTAAGGAAGGAATGAAAATGAGCAATATTTCCTGCTTAAAAGACAAAGTTCATGGATGTATCCTTTGGGCTGAAGAACTGAGCTGCCTGGAAAACAAGCGAAACTCCAAATTTTTATTTAGACAGACCAGAGATGAACGCTGTGCTAAGGCTTCATTACCATTCCTGCTGTCTCTCTTCCCAGGCAACATTAGTATTATCTCTATTCTTGATCAAGGAAAGGGAACAACCTCATTAAAGGCAACACACAAGCTTGTCTAGCCCTCTCAGAACACGGGAAAACTTTAGTGCTGAGTGGGGTAGGCAAGGAACCTGATTTATTTAATTCTGGCAGAAAGGTGCAGCAAAAAATTTTGTAAGGCTAAGAGAGTTTCACCTTTTATTAGTCCATTACCAGAAGAAAGGGGAAATTCTGTACTCTAGAAATGTGGTATGCAATAATATACAGTGTAAGAGCCCTGAAAAAAGAAGCCAAATTCTCATTAATAGCAGAAACAGAATAAGATTAACTCCCAGTTCTCTCTTTTAACTTCCAGTACTGGTTAATATCCAAGTTTGGGCAGGGTCAGGCCAAGGGAGCTGGACTGAAGGGCAGTGCTGAGCAGAAGTAGCACATGGGTCTCTTCCTCAGCTGAAGGAACACAGACATCCTAATAAAAAGTGAAAAACGAAGTTTAGAAATGTTTAATGGTGACATATTTTGGTCATTGCCTTACTTGGCCTTTAGATCACAAGCCAAGCCTTGTAAAGGAGGCAAAGTCTCACTCCACAGCTGCTCACAAGAAACACCTCCATGGTTTGGTCCTCAGCAACTCTCACCTTCACCTGTCATGAGTTAGAATAGTTGCATATTTATGGAAGAAAAATATCTGCAGGAAAACAATGCTTGACAGTTGATCTTTTCACAGCCTTCTGTCACTGAGGGGAAGACCCAGTTGTCAACAATTTAAGGCAGGATGAATTATTGATCAGTGATTAACAGCTGACCAGAAACCTGCTGAGCTGCTGGGGAAGAGGTTTGTGATTCTGAGCAGCACAAAAAAGCTTCACAAACAAAAAATAAAGATCCAAACACTAAGGATCCAAACTAAGGCTGATCCTAAGACACTACTGGAGTGATCAAAACACTAATGTTTAGGAAAAAAAAAAAAAAAAAGTCCCCTCTATTCTTTTGGCTTCAAATTTCCATTCTAGAGTCAATGAACTGGAATTATGTTCCAGAAAAGAACTTTCAGGAACCAAAACCAAGAAAAAGGAAAACCCATGTAAGAAAAGCCAGAGCCCCCCAAACCCCCAACACTGTAGTAAGTGCTGAGTCCTTGGTGAAGAAATACCCAAAGAAAGACTGTTCTCATCCCCCTGGTCTAAACCCCATGTGTTCCCAAAACTACTACAGCATTTGTGGAGAGTTATTAAGAAGGAATTTTGTTCTGACACATCCTCCAGGACAAAGAACATGAAAACCCCTGAAAACCCCTTTTAGATGCATTACCATCCACAGTTCAATCAAACCCAAATATTGCCCCCAAATTTGCAATGAGCAAACACAGATGGTCTAATACCAAAGACCAGTAAAAACAGTTCAAAATGGTATTGCAAAAACTTGTAGTAAATCCATGAGAAACTCAACACTGAAATCACCGGAGTGACTCTTTAACACTCTTATTGTAAGGGGCCATTAATAACCCAAGAAGGGATTTTTGTTTGCTATGAAAGGCTGGAGGCTAAAATATCCTTAGCTCTCTGTTTTATGACTCCCTGCTCTGCCCAGGTGAGGCCAGCCAGGCCCAGACTGTCACATCCCATCCTGGGAAGGCAGCTGGCTGCACATCCAGCTTTTCCAGAGGAAGTTCCTCTACACCAGGGAATTCTCACCTGCTCAGCTGTGAGAGCATCCAACTCACACTGTTTCTGGATGGTACAAATCAGCCAAGGAAACTAAATAAAGAGCTCGTGGTGGACAGATAATGCTCTAAAAACTGCTGCTACTGGAAAAACAGATGCTGTTTTAAATAGCTCCTCCATAGTTCTATTTCCTAGAAATCCAATTTAAGGAGAAAATATCATTACACAACTCTGTGACTGTAGCACCAGCCCTGATGAGTTTTGCTCATACCCAAGTCATCTTTAAAGGAAATTACACGAGGAGCTTAAACACAACTTACTGAACAATTTGCCAAATTCCCAAATTATTACTGTGGATGCAAAGTTTTGCTACATGTAATTCACTGAAAATGTTTCTGTCCCTAAACATAAAGATGACAATTTTATATAAAGCTTACCTAAAGTTCTGTGCCAAATCTAGATGAAGAGCTTCCATGGAGCTGAAATGAAAAAAGCACTGATTTCAGAGGGGAAAGTTAAAGCAACAAACAAACCATGCTGCAGCATTCCAGACAGAAATTTCAACTTCTCTATGGCACAGGCCAATAACTGCACTGCAGACCTGATCAACTGCACACAAACTTTTTCTGAACATGACTTATCTGCTTGGAAGAAGGAACCAGCTAGAGATGGAAATCCCTGTAAAGGGAAACTGGAACTTTGTGATGCCTGGAACAAGTAATTGTGAAACAATCCCATCTACCTGGAAAATGGGGAAGAGCAATCCCAGAACTCTAAGACTCCGTTATGCCTTCATCTTATGTGAGCATAAAGATTTTAAAAATACAGATTTAAAAACCACAGACAAACCCCAACATCTCCAAACAAAAACCAAAATCATAAAACCCCAAAACAAAAAACAACAAAACAAACAAACAAGTAAAACAAACCAACCAAAAAAACCCAAGTCCCCAAAACCCTAACAAACACAGAACCCATTTTTGAAGATGCTATTAGAGAAAATAAATAGTTCAATCACTTTTCTTATTTACTTGTATTACAATTTCTCTACTGCAATCAAGGAGCAAGAGAGTATCAAACTCTCAGGATTAGTTACAACTGGAAAAGGAAGTAAAACTGCAGAATGGATCTGTCTGTGGTACAGCCAGGGCTGCACTTGCCACTGTGACAAATGATATTATCAGAACCATGGTAAAAGATGAACAAAAAAATGATCATTAACAAACTGAAGTAATGGGTTTCACTGACTAAACCTGTGTGACTTTTGTTTAGCATCAATTCTATTGATCACCTTTTCAGATCTGCAGTTGAGCAGCTCTGTATTGGAAATATTTATTTTTGAGGGATGAAATAACAACATACTCCATGATTTCTGAACCTTGCCCACTAATGGTGACTGCTGTTCACACCACAGGTGGAAATACACCATCATTAGTAACATTTATTAGGATCATGGGGTTTTTTGACATTCACATAGCCCCTTTAGCACTCAGCAAGAGCTGATGCTGCGACCTGACACAACAGCAAGGTCTCCAACTCTCAGCTTTGGAAGAGCCATTCCCAGACCCTTAATAAAGCTGAAATGCAGGGAAAATCTCCAGTTCTGTGTCTTTCTTTCTGCACAAAGTCTCAACAGAGAGCTTGTCCAGGATTGTTTTCCATTACCCCCTTTTACCAGGCTCTGCCAGGAACCCCCAGGGAGCTCCATGCAGACACAGCTGCACTGGGGAAGGGAAGGAGCTCCAGCAACTCCTGCTGGGAGGAAATTAGGGAAGGGCAACCAGGGAATCAAGAAATGGCATCAAGGGTCTGCTGTACACTAATTCCCCTGGAAAACCAAACCTAGGGTTGAGTTTAGAGCCAGGTGAGGGTCAGGCTCTGCTCCAAAGGAAAAAGTGACAGCATTAGAGGAAACAGCCTCTAGTTATGCCAGGAGAGCTTTAGATGGATATTGGGGAAATAAAATGTCTTAAGCAAAAGCCCTGGCACAACTGCCCAGGGAAGTGCTGGAGGCCCCATCCCTGGGGGGATTTAAAAGTCCTGGGGATGTGGCACTTGGGGACATGGGTCAGTGGTGGCCTTGGCAGTGCTGAACTCGATGGTCTCAGAGGGCTTTTCCAACCTCAAGGATTCTGGAATTCCATGATTCTCAGTGAAGCTGTGGCTGGCCAGTGAAAGCACCAGTGGTACAAAGGGAAAAGCCAAGGGGAGAAAAGCTTTGTGATGGGGAGAGGGCCACTCAGTGCTGGGGGACAGATGATGTTCACTGGGATCCTGACCCCAATGGGACAAACCCATGAGGAGACAAGGGAGGATTCAGAACCAAACACTCCTTTCCTGCACTGAAATTGGAGAGAACTGCCCCGCCCTCCTTGTCCAAGTCCTTTGCAGACGGACAAGAAAGGGATTTTTCGGTAGTCAGTATGATCTAGAAATCATCTGTCAACCAACTCCAGCTCCAGGATATTATTTTCCCCAGGACTTTCTCCCTTCAACCCTTTACAGCCACCTCAAATCACAGATGTGAACAGGTACAAGAGGTGACTTTTATTTTCCCTTTTTTTTAAATACAAATGTGATCAATATTAAAAGAGACCTCTGAAGACACTTACAGAGGCAATTAAAGCTAAATACTCACTAAAATATGTATCTGCAAACTCTTTTTAGTTTCTTTGTTTTTTTTTTTTTTTCATGTTTTTTCACCTTATGATTCAGCAGGTCTCTGAAGGAGTGGAACTGACTGACTGAGGAGAAGACCTTGCTGAGTCCACCCCAAGGGAGGGTGTTAAGCCACTGAGAAGTGCAGGTTGAATATAAAATTTTGCCAATAGGAGTAGAAGGCTGAAAGGACCCCCCGCCTTGGCTCTCTTGGCAAGAAAACAGCAAGAGAATACTGCAAATAAATTCTCCTTGCAGAAAATCGTTTATCAGAGGAAAACTGGAAAAATTTAAGGTTATTGTACAGAAACTGTATTATATTGACTCCTCTGGTTACTGTTCTGCAGAGTCCTCTGAAAAGGTGTGAAACTGAGAATGGAACTGGGCATTAGATCCCATTAGATCCCATTAAATCTCAGCACCTGCCTTCCACACTGGAAAATGCACTGAGGAAGGAGGTGGAAGAAGAATATGTGTTTCCTAAGGGCAAAAATAAATCCAGAGGAGTGTTGGGGAGCAGTTGGGCTCTCTGGCACCACCAAATACCTGGGAAATTCCTTAATAAAGTAAGTTTTCAAACTAGTGGTGAAAGGCAATTCTGTGGGTCTGTAACTGTGTCCTAGAAACACATCAGGAAGCACAGAGTGTCAGACTGCAGAGGGCCTCCTTAAATCCTTTAAAAAAAAAAAAAAATAACGAAGAAATAAAATCATTAAGGTTGAGATGGTGGAGAAAGTCATGGCAGACAGCAAAATCCTGTGCCTCAGCCCCTTGTTTCCCTGAGGAGAAGCCCAGCTGTGTTCCCCTGCAGCCGAGGGCGAGGCTCACCTGGCGGGGCACAAGGAGACGTAGAGCAGGATGAGCAGCACTGCTCCCACCACGGTTGCCAGCAGGGATCTCATCCAGGAGCTGAGCTGGCAGAAGTTACAGTACTGCACAATGGTGATGAGAATGGCACAACACATGAACATGGTGTACTGCAACAGAGAGAGAGAGGGGGGTTAGCAGCTGCTCAGGGCTCTGCCACACAGCCACGCCAGCAGGGAGAAGGGGATAATTCCTCCTGCACGATGAGCACAGGGAGTGATCCCACGTGAAGATGGACATCTTCCCTTCCAGGAGCAAGAAAACCTTTAGCACTGGGGGTTTGTCACCATTTTCCCTGGATGGAGTTTGTTATCACCCCCCCACGATTTCAGCGATGTCCAGAGCCTCCAGCTTACCTTGGCCAAAAGCTCAGTGCCTCTTCTCATTCAAAAAAAAAGGGGAAAAAAAAAGAAGGTGAAAATTCATGGCAACCCCCTCTCTGCTGCTGGAGTTAGGTCCTGCCCACTTTAAACTGAATATCGAAACTCCATTGCACTGGAAATGCAGAGTGCAATTTCACCCACCTGCCTGCTTTTAAAAACACTCCTCAGAGAACGTTCTCACACTGCCCTGTAACAGCTGAAGCCACGGAAGGAAAGATCTGCCTCGGTGCCAGAAGGCAGCTTCAGTCACTGGCAACTCACACAAGTGGTAACACGACCACTTGTGGCAATTTGAAAGGACAAGTTCCCATTTTCTGTTCCAAATGCCTCATCTCAAAACCCCTTTACCTCTCCACAACTTTAGCAGATAAAAGGAAAGGAAGAGCAGGACAGATGCATTGCCCAGAGCACCTTCATTTCCCCAGGTACAACCTTACAGTGCTCAAAACTCTCAAGTGTGCCAATGATGTGCCAATTTTGTTTTCCCAACAACATTCATGACCATCCAAACTAAACCAGAAACTCCACACTTGGATTAAGGAGTTCTGGTCTAGCTTTATGCTGTGTTTTACAGCACGAAATGATCATTCTCTCCCTTTCTCCCTTTAGGTGTCCTGTGCAGCTGAAGGGCAGACTCTGCAGCCTGGCAGTCCTGTGGCATAACAAACAAGCATGTGATTGAGAGCTAACACAGTGCATGGGAAAAATCCTTACATAATTCACCATTTTTAAACCACAAACAACAATTGTTGTTTTTTAAAATGACTTAAAAATGGATAAAAGGAATTTCAGAAGCGTCCATAAAAGCCTCATAACTTAAACTTACTTTTTTTCCCCCCATTTCAGGTCTCCTAAAGTGGCAGAGCACTGGTTCTCACTCCAAGTGATGCCCCAGCATGAAGCCAGCCTATAGAGGGTCAGGATGTGCTGGATTTTACTATGCATGCATGGCTTTGGAAAGTTTTTTTTTTTTCATGTCTGTTTTTGTTAAATTTCGTTTTAATTATTTTATATCCAGGGAGGGTATAAAATGCTATGAATAAAAAAAAACTTTGCAAAACCATGTCATAGTAAAGGAGGACACTTACCTGACCCTCTATAGATTGACTCCATTTCCTAGAGCTCCATGAGCGTGGAAACACTGAGCACAAGTTGAGTTGGGACATCTCTTGGAGAGTGAGCCAACAGCCCCACGACTCTGGAGGACCTGCAAGAGGAAAGAAAGCAAAGTTCATTCTCAGTTTGGTGACAAAAATCACCATTTTACTGCTGCTGCCTGAAGTATTTCGACTCAGCCTGACCTGCTGCATTGAGAACACACTCATAAAGTGGTTCTGATATTATCTGAAACATTCGGAGAGATGATCAAGGATGGTGATGAGTGGGATGGTATCAAAATCAATGAACAGATTTGAGAGATTTGAAGGTTTTCAGCTCCCTTCCCTTGAGGAAAACATTCCTATGGTTAGTTAACAGATAATCATGCAGGGGGAAGACCATCATTAGACTAAACGAACAAACAAATCAATTTACAGCTTAAAATTTCTTAAAGTTCCAAAAGGTAGAAGCCGCAGAATGATCTTAAGCATGAGATGGAACAGAATGTTAACCACACACCCTCCCGTGACTGTGATAACCACAGGATGTGTGTTTAAATCAGCAAGGACCAAAAAACGTGTAGTCACACATTCCCACGGAACAAACACTTCCCCAGTACCCAGGAATTAGCTGTGAGAGGAAGGGTGAAGAAGATCTGGTCATTACCTATACCCAGGGCCCTGAATTAGCAAGAGCTTTGTGAAACAGAATTCCCTAAAGATCCTGGAAAGGAAGGATCACACACTGTGCTGTCTTAGAGAAACCTGCAGGGAAACAATCTTTCATCTCCAGCTTGAGGCCATTTTGTTCGCAGTTCTTAAGCCTTGATTTTATGCTACAGTTGGCCTTTAAATTAAACTGTTCTTCCCCCACCTCACTGCTACCCGTGGCAGGGAGATGCAGCAAGAGGTGCTTTCCAACCCAAACCATTCCATGAATGTTTAACCCCTCGTTCTCCCCTTCTGAGTGCTTTCAATAACAGAGACACCAAATTTCCTCTGTGTCTGGGTTAAATATGCCTATTTCGTTCCATTCCTTTTCAGAAGGCACTTACTGCATTCCTTTAACCATTCCCACAGCCCCTGCAATGGCCATTGCTAGGTACCAAGTGCTCTCTCCTTTGTGTTCCTTCATCTCACTCTGCAAAGCCAAAACACCCCTCATTAATCCTGTTCTCACTGTTGAGATTCACTGATACAGCTTCTCTGACTCTAAACTCCAAATCCATCCCAGGACGATAATCCTGAGATAAACCACTTGGATTATCTCAAAAAAATTCCTGCAGAAGTGCTTGGTCTAAGAGGGAAAAGGCTGCAAGCAGCAGGAATTTCTAGGTATCCTCTCTCCTTTTGTCTGAGAGTTTTCACCATGACTGTGTTTACATAACAGACTAGGAATTCCATCATCCACAAAGCCCAATCCCTCCAAGGGATCCGTATCAAACAGATGTAAAGCAGGAGGAAGGTGGAGGAAGGCAGGCAAGCAACAAGCTTTGTTAGCTCCAAACCATCACATTATGGAACGGAATTCAACAACTCACATGTATATTTGTTTCAAAATCAGAGGTGAAGTGTGAAAAAACTGCAAGAGCTGGGAGAGAAACCAGGATTGCACCAAAGAAGTGTCGAGGCAGCCAGCCAGATATCACCTCCAGCAGACGCTTGGTGCAAGTCATCACCTCCTCCAGGAAGAACGCCATCCTGGAACACAGGAAAGCAGGGATCCAGGCATTAATGGCAGCACATCACCTTGTACCTCTCATTTACCTGTAATAATACAGCTTCAAATCCATCACTTAGGCTCTGTGAGCAAACAAGGCTGGTGATTCCAGGGAATAATCCAGCCTGGCTGCCAGATGACCAAGTGTTTGCTCCCGTGAGGAGGGGCAGCAAAGGGAGGGAGAGCCTTGGAACAGTGGCTTTGAGGAAGCAAACTGAAAGCCAAACTTCACTTCCTTGGAAGGTTAAGCAGAGGGAAGAGTCTTCTCCATTCCTAAATAAAGCAAGCAGGGAGAGGGGAAACTTTAACAAGTTAAAAGTTACTGAAAATAACACCAGGAATATTTGAGGAGCAGGGCAGCTCCAGCACCCATCACACTGCAACCCAAACCAGTTCTCCCAGTTGCAACCAGCCAGTCTGCAGGCAGGCTCCATTCCCTGTCATTAGGGAAGGGGAAGGGGAGTGTGGGCTGCGAGCTGGCAGCCTGGCAGGAGCTGAGCTGGAGGAGCTGAGCCCTGGGAGGCCAGCTGGCACTGCACACCCAGCTGCATCCCCCAGCCACGCGGGAAGGAACGGCTCTCGCCTCGAGCTGCCGAGAAAACCACGGCCCCAACCTGTGCAGAGCTGAAGGAGCCAACTGGAAGAGCTCTGGAGAGCAGCTTACCGGAGATGCTTCTCAAATGAGAGCAGCTCTAATTGCTAAACTGAATAAGGGAAGGTAAAAGGATGCTCAGTGCTCAAGGGCATTGCATAGAAAACTAGTATTTATCCACAGAAATAAATCCTTGAGATAACTTCCTTCTCAAAGCTCAACATTAGTCACTTGAGAAAAATTGTAACTGCTGTTCAAGTGCCTAAATTATTTTTAAGAAGATATAAAATGGTGGTGTAGCAGCAGTTAGCTGCATCCAGAGCCATTAATGGCATGTGTGGAGTTATCAGACTCAGGCTGGGCAGGTAATTCTGGAAGACAGAACCCAAACAGTGCAGAATCACACCTTTCTTCTGGACAGAGATGCTCACAGCCCCCCCAAAAAACCCCAAACCCACAAACTAAATATGAAATTCCCAGTCTCCAAAGTCATGCAAATTACCCCACATCACCTATATCTCTAAAAAGAGAAAAGATATCCACTCATTTTTAACCCTGTTTTCTGAAAGACAAGGTTTTATATTGGATAAAAGCCTGACACAAACCATGCTGAATTTAAATTTCTTTAATGCCAGTTTAACAGTCATTCCACACCTTTAAATATGAATATAAATTGTTTGTGAATGAGATTTTAATTCTATGGTCTGGAATTCTGTGACTTGCAACCACAAGTATTTTGTGAAGCATAAAGAACTCTTCTCTAATTGCATGTGCTAAAATCTGTAAATTATACTTGAATTCATGGAAAAAGAGGGATTTGGGAGGATGGAATATACTGTAATTCATCAGGAGCCCACGAGAGGGTGCTGACAGATTTGCCACTTCCCAGTTTAATGGCCTTCCATTCACACCAAAAATTCTAACTGTATTCCATCGGAAAACAGAATTTCCAGCAAAGCACTGAAATTTCAAAACTGGATATAAAAGATTGAAAAAAATCTCTCTAGAGTAAGAACCGGGGTTTCTGAAGGGTTACAGACTGTCAGAACTGTTCCTGTGTTCAGTGGCAGCCCCATTGTCCAGCGCTGAGTACGTCTGAAATCACCACCCAGCTTCCCATCCCTGAAAGTAAAGCCCCACTCTCCAACAGCCGATGGATTGGGATTGGCATCTCCATGGCTGAGCTGAGAGCACGGGAAGGGGAAGGGATGCCAGGCCCAGGGCTCCCTGAGCAGGCAGCCTGGTGCCACCTGTGCCCACACACTCACGGCTCTGCGTGGCTCCAGCCCGGCTGGCACAGACCCCGGCTCCGTGGCACCCGCCCAGCACAGCTCATGTCTCTCACCCCAACCCACACACCAGGGACTCCACGGTTTGCATTTTCCTTCCTGCCAAGCCTCCATGCCAGGATAAATTCCTGTGGGAACTATAGCGACAAATCCACGGGCGAACCCGAGGGGTTAATCCCGCCGTGAGGACACCACCGCTTTATTTATGCTGTGTGTCTCAAAAAGGCAGGTGCAAATTCCAGGGTAATTCCACGTTTCTCCTGATAATCTTTACCTTCTTGAATTGATTTTTGCAGGATGGGATTTATCGTGGGGCTCTGCGTTCTGGAATTGAACGATGGAATTCTTCTCCCTAACAGTGAATCCACGCACAGGAAGTCAGGGGTGCATTAAATCCAGACAGCAGTGAGAGCTACAGACAGATTTAATGGCTACAGGGCAGTATCAGTAAATAATGCAGTGTCAGTGGGCAGCTCAACAGGGCTTAAATGCTAAAGCATCTCAGCTGTTTACACAAGCTGGAGTTCAAATTAGTAACTTTGACATAAATGATTAATGGCTAATGGAGACTGTTACCATCATTTTTGTATTTACTGGCAGTTCAAAATCAATTCCCAGAGTTCAAATCAAAAGCTTTTGGCATAGCAGCAATTTGGTGGGATATTAAATACCAGATGTTAGAAATAAATAAAGGCAAACAGACTACATTGTTTTCCCCGGCATCAATAGCCTGTATCAGTCGTGTTAACAGATCTGGTTCATTAAGCTCAAAGGGCAGAAAACTATTTCTGCTCCTGGTCATGAGGAATTTAGGAAGATCCAATGGTGGCCACAGGTCTTGGATGAGGACAGGTGGAGGGTGGGAAGGCGAAGTGCCACGAAAAGGGCAGTTCTTTGGTCAAACAGCACAATTTCCCTTCTACTATTGGATTGCACTTGCTTTCTTCATCCAGGTGATTCTTTTTTGCTGTCTAGAAAGGATTGATGAATCAACTGAAAGTGCTCCCACCTCTCACTCTCTTGAACAGGACTAAACATCCACTCCTCTGCCCTCAACCCTTCACCCACAAGCCTCCCCCAAAGCACGCTATCAAAAGCAACAGGTTTTTTTGTAAATAAACTTATTTATAAGCAGTTTTACTTGCGGACAAGATGTCAAAATTATCTAGTGAACAAAACTTCTGTATTTACACTAAACATTGGGCAGCTGTTGGGCAGAATCTCAAAGCCCTCTATTCCTGCAGAGCCACTCCTCAGACTCCCAAGCAGAATCTCACACATTGTTGTACATTCAATGACAAGAATTTTTTTAAAAATACCAGAAATTCAGGATCTCTTACACTTCAGCTGAGCTCATCAAAGTAGCAATGTTTCAAGTGGGCAGGAGGACATTCTTCAGAGGACGTTTATAGAGGAGATGACATCTTCCACGTGCTCACAAATGAAGCACCAATTTTTGCGTGCAGCTTTATACAATTAATTTTCAAGTGGCTCTTGTGCTAACAGTGGGATCTTCATTTATAGGTACTCCAATAATTTATTATCAGACACTTCAGAGGAATCAAAACATCCCTCTCCCTCCTAAGCTTTGCTCCATGAGGACTTTGGCTGTTGCAGAATTCAAGTTTTAAGTAATTTTTCACTGCCCAGGCTGTGACAGTGCTGTGCTCTCCTCTTCCCTCCCACAGCTGGACTGAGGGCTGAGCCACAAGAGCCAAGGCAGCCCTTGCTAGGCTGAGTTCTGGATTTAATTACAATTTAGCTGATTTAAAGGCAGGGTGTTTAGCATCATGATAATGAAAATACAATGTGAAACTTAGGCAAGAATTTTCTGGTCTTAAAATAATCCCTTTTCCTGAAATTCTGGGATGGTGCCCAGCATTGTAGTCCAGTCTCCTCCCCAAAGATATCTCGGTGGTATTCCATGATTGTCATCTGGGGTGACATTTCTGCACAGGAAGGTCTGCACTGTTTCTGTGCATAGTGACTGGTCAGAGAGAGCAGTCCTCACTTGGAAGGGATTTGAAGAAAAAAAAGATGATTCTCACCTCCCTGCCCAAAGGAACTATACAGAGTGTGTGCCTCAGGTTATGGAGACTGGGGTGACCCAGAAGGACATTTTAGGTATTTACTATAAAGCAAATACACAAAATAAATTCAAAACACCCGTGCTGGCTTGAAGGAGAGGACAGGGAAAGGCAGTGGTCACTTACCCCATCCAGCCTTTCCTGGTTCCTGAGGTAACCAGAACAATGTGAGAGGTCTTGAGATCATTTTTCAGGTTGACAGCACAGAGCTGAAGTGAAGCCAAACCCCTGCATGGCCACTCACAGACAAAACCACTTTGCCAACTCTTGACTATATAGACTGAAAACAATCATTTTCCTTCTCCTTAAGGAACCCATAAACCACCAATTATAGAGCAGGACTGCAATAAAATCTTATGTATCTACCTATAAATATTTCTAAGAATACAGCAATAATTTTTATAAATGTACAGAATATGGCAAAAGCGATGTCCTATGGGGAAAACATCAAATTGAAAAATACTGAAATGAAATAAGAATTCACCAGTAAAGTGAGTGAACACAAATTTTCTCCAAATACAGCTGGACAGCAGAAAGCAGCACTTCTGGATAGTGGTGGCTGAGCTGTTCCCAGCTGAACAAGTTCATGGCCACCAAACCCAGACCACCTGAAAGAGCAGCCTGGGCACATTAAACTGCCTGAAAAACTTCTGCCCCACCAAAACCAGAGTGCAGAAACTTCTGCAAAGGCAAAAATGCATTTCTGATGAAAGAGAGAGGACAGAGCAACAATTAACACAGTTTAGAATGACAACTCTACCAGTTCAACCATCTCCCAGTACAGCTTTTAACTCTCTGAATTTCTATATTTTCTAAAAACTACTCAAATTGAAAATAACAAACACCCCTGCTAAGAAAAGCTATCCTTAAAAGCATTCCATAGATGGCTTCTCTCTACTCCACATGCCAGCTTTGGTTTAAATCCACTTGCACATTTATATGCCCAGTAAAGTACAAACTTCCCTCAGTGACTAAACCATTATTTTAGTATTTTTTACCTTGACCCTGCTAAGTCAAAATAAGAGTGCAAACTGCAATCTCCTGTTTCTTTTGAAACAGCAGTAGAAATTGCTTCCAGCTCATAATTACAAAAGCATTTTGACTGACACATTTCTGACAGATCTGCAGAACTCCGGGAGAGGACACCCATTTGCACACACCACCCTTATCCTGCTGTTGTGTCAGGGAAGTGCAGAGAATACCGGGATGAAGAGGGCAGAGCAAACTGGAACTGAACTCGATCAGAAACCTCCAGACAAACAATCAGCTCGTTAACAGGTCGATCACCTGGGTTAATGACAGGGCTATCTGTGGATGTCCTGGAAGCCCAGAACACTCCAGGCACTGGCGGTGACCAGGTGCAAATGGGGAATGAGGAGCTGCTGTTAAAACCCAGGCACCTGCAGCCAAGTCTGCTGAGGGCACAGGAGAGGCTGAGGGGCAGGATAAGGGTTCAGGTGTGGGGTTGGCATCTCTGAGCATGGCCCTGCCACGGGTCACCTCTTCTGCAGAGACAAAACAGTGTTCCTTCCCTTCTGGGGAAACACTGGACTCCTGTTATTTGTCAGACACAGAAAACATGAACTATCTCAGTGTTAACCCATGAAACTTTAAAAAAGAATTAATTCTGGACAGACACAATGTGCCTTTAGCAATTTCTCTTTTTTCTCTCTTTGAGGGCAGTACCGCTCTTTGCAGCTCTGATACATGATGTCAGTTTTACTGACCCCAGAACTCTGCTTTTATCTTGGAATTTAAAGGAGTGGGTTTTTTGATGGGTTTGTTTGCAGGACAGATAAAAGTTTTCTGTTTGAATTCTGATGGTTCTGTGAGGAGAGAAGACACACAGGGGAACGTGGCATCTCAGGGAACAGTTAGAGGGGCAGGGATGGGGTGCAGACTCCATTTCCCTAAGTGATCTCTATCAGAGTCACAATTCTACTGCAATTCCTGTAGCCAGAGCTCTCCCTGCACAAGATGTGCCGTGAGCTTGGCTGCACTGACTCTGTTCTTCAAGCGTTACAGCCCGTCCAAGCCAGTTCCTGGGATGCTGTCAAACAAAATGTTCCCGAGCCAGGCACCACTGCAGCTCTCCCTGCTATTTGCAGATTTTATTACACTTTCTTTACCTGATGGAGACGACGAGGGACAGCACTTCCAGCAGGATGGCGATGACGAACACCACGACGGCCGCAGGCGGCGGAGGGGACGCGACCATTCCGTGCTTCAGGAAACACGTGATGGAGAGGATGAGGAAGACTGTGGTGGACAGGAACACGTCCAGGAGCGAGCTGAAGGTTGCACTGGCAAACGTCTTCACTGGAGCATTCCTTATAACCTGCGCGGAACACAGGGATTGAGGGAAGGGGTGAAAAGGAATAAATGCTGCTTTGGCGAATTCAACTGGATGGTGAACAGCAGCTCCTAACAAATGAAGGAACGAAGAAATTTTGGCCACTTTGTTGATCTAGCACAAGCACTGGTTGGAAGCAAGATGCAGAGGAGGTGGTTTGATGGCTGTCACAGCTCCCTGAGCAGACTGTGTTGAAAAGAAGTATTGGTGGAACAGCCCCGAGGCCAGGGGTGATTTTTACACACTATTATGATACAGAAATAAAACAACACAAAAATTGACTATTCTGTGCAAAGAAACATAAATATAATAAGTAGAAGATAAGTTACGGGATATTTTCTTCTATTATTTTAATTTAAAATAATAACAGGTTTGACTATAACCTTTTTTAGCACTGATGGTTAAGAAAACCTTCCTAACAGCACTCCACAGACACATCTCCCTTTCTGACCAGATTAAAAGCTGTGTAATCCAAATTGATCAGAGCCTAGGACATCCAGTTCTGCTCTTCCATAAACCCTTACCACACTTTCCCATCCCATCCTGGCCTGGCCCAGTGCTTGTGCAGCTGTGCTTTGTGCTACCGTGACCAGTCCAGCTCAAAACCAGATCATGAGCTCCACATCCTGGCTTATGAAGGTGAGCCCAGTCCTAGGAGTGTTTGTATCTTCCCAAGAGACCACAGAAAGCAAGTTCCAAAGAAAACCAAAAATTATACCATCAATGTCACCTTGAAGGCGCCCAGTTGGAGTGCTCTGGTTTAATTTGGAAATTTGTTTTGCTCCTCAGAACACTTCCTGTGCTCAGCAATACTGGGAAACAAACTTGTTCCTCATTTGTACCTCTCTGCAACCTAATAAACCCAGCCAGCATCACTTCAGTGCCAAAATTACCTTTTAACCTGAAGGGGTAGCAGAATCCTGTTCATCCACACATGAAGTCCCATCAATTGAATTAAGGGAAGCAGCACTGTATCCCCAAGTGACAGAGTTAAAGATGCTCTAACAGTGCTAAATAGCGTCTTCATTTCCAAATTAGAACAGATTAAGGCTCTTGGGAAGCAGAGCTGACTCCAGAGAGGGATCACAACCTGAGGCTGCAGCTGGCACTATATAATCAGAGGTGAATTCAGGGGTGCTGGAAGTCACTTTCAGCAGCATTGACCGTCAGGCCAAACCTGGACTGTTGTCAAATCTTTTCACCCTCCAAAAAAAGATTTCACTGTTGTTTTGAACCAAAACTCTCCTAACATTAAAGCTTTAACAGGTTTTTGCCCCAGTGCTGCAGAGTTACTATTAAGAGAGTGAAAATTCCCACTTACAAGGTTTATGTAATAATTTTCAAATTATTAGTTTGCCACTAACAAAATGCACAGGCCACATTCCTATTCTTTCTAGGAATTTCCTACAGAGCCACATTAATAGATCCATATGTATATGCTTTACTATCTCTTCTTTGTTTCTCTTTCCAATGTTTCTACTGGAAACTACTTGATTTATTATTTTCTGTACAGTTTGCAAATTTGCAGGCAGCATCCCACAGGGAGTTTCTCCCTGTTGTTGCTACAGGAACTTTATGCAGAGAGATACCACTAAATTACAGTGCTGCAGGACGAGCATGGAGCTCCTGACCAAAGTGAAGAGACTGAACTGCAACACAACTGGGCTTTCCTTCAGTAAAATAAAATAAAATAAGTTAGTTGTCACCTGGAAGTATTGGAAAACAAAGCAAATATTGCTAAGGAGAATGTGACAACACTGCCCAGAATTGAAAGCAACAAGCAGCAGAAGCAGAAATCCTGCTGCCCTCAGATGTAGGACATACTGGGAAGAAAAGAAACCCACACCTAATTTATCCTGATGCAGATCACCCAAATCAACAGCTCAGTGCTGCTGGAAGGGAAGGGCCCATTCCCCTTCCTGCTGCCGGACGCTTATCTCGTGCTGGCTCTGGCACTTGCCACCCCCTCCAGAGCTGCTCCTGCTTCAACACAGCACAAACCAGCCCGAGATGGAAAGAGAAAGAGCCCCAAACAGAAAAACAAACCATGAATATTTCATGCTAGGCCAGTAAATGAAACTGCTCACAGCAGGAAAGGCTGAGAAGCACCAGAGCCATTAGAAGGAGCAGGGAGGAGGAGGAGGAGCAGGGAGGGCAGAGCAATTGCCTTTTCTTGGCAGCAATTTTTCAGCTACTGATGGAAATGCAGCCCCAGTTCTAAGTGACACCTAATGTCACTCTAGGTAAATTAAACTATCTTGCTAGTTCCTATCCGTCAGGCAGGGAAATCCAGTGCTGTGGAAAGCCTGTGATATTATTAGTCCCCAAGGAAATTTAGGAGTTTTTAGACTCAGTGCAGAATCCTGAAGAAAACACCAAGTTCTGTACACTTTACTGCTCCTTACAATTCCAGCGTTTTGAGCCGCCTGTATCTGAATGCAGCACATTTATGGAATTAGAACATTTGACTTCAGCACAGGTTTGGATTCCACAGGGATAATCATGAGACTGTGACTAAAAAAGAATCAAATTCCAAGTTACTATTCTCAAATTTAGAATATTTGGTGAGAAGACAAGCAGCAATTGGTTCTTTACTGTGGTAAGGGATGGTCCTTACCATCTCATCATCGCATCTGGTTCTCTGGCTACCCTGAAGGCTTAAAACATTAACCTGAACACAGAGAAAAGACAGGTGAGAGGCAATCAGTGTGCCTCAGATTTCCAGCTCAAACATTGGACTAGACTCAGGGCATGGCAAAAGATGCTCCAAGGGCTGTAATTCACTCCTCTGCTCTGATGTCAGGCTTGGAATGCTGGAGGTGTTCAGCCTGGAGAACAGAAGGCTCTGGGGCCACCTTAGAGCCGGTGCCTAAAGGGGCTCCAGGAGGGCTGGAGAGGGATTTTGGATGATGGCCTGGGGTAATATATGACAAGGGAATGGCTTCCCACTGCCAGAGGACAGGTTTAGATGGGATATTGGGAAGGAATTGTTCCCTGGGAGGGTGGGCAGGCCCTGGCACAGGGTGCCCAGAGCAGTTGTGGCTGCCCCTGGATCCCTGGAAGTATCCAAGGCCAGGCTGGACAGGGCTTGGAGCAACCTGGGACAGTGGGAGGTGTCCCTGCCCACGGCAGGGGGTAGAAAGAGATGGGCTTTATGGTCCTTTCCAACCCAAACCATTCCATAATTCTACAATAAACTGAAAGGAGACTGTTTTCAGAGGAAGCAATACCAAGTAGCAAATCCCATTTGACATTTCATGACCCCTGTCATGAAACAACTGCAACAAAATGTGTTAAAAAACCCAAGGACAGACAGTGGCTTAGATTACAGACAGAAACCAATGCCAGTAGAAACACACCTCTTCCTGGTAGCTCGTCCTGTAGGCCATCTCCAAATCCTGATCCAAGAAGTTGAGGCTCAGCTTGTTAATAGGTGGTTTAAAGAAGTAATCCTTCATGAGGCTGAAGAGAGAAGACAAAATCAACATCAGTTTGTTCAGCTGTACCTCCCTCAGGCACCCCCCAGTCTGTGGCTGCCGTTTCTAGGGATGCTGGCACTTGGCTTTGAAGTTCCTGTGGTTTTTCTTCTTTCTTGATCACCAAAGTATCCTCTTACCCACATCACTTGCTCAGTTAAAGGAAATATTCCACAAAAAACCCAAACTTTTATACTTCCAGGAAGAGTCTAACAAGTCCTTCCAGAAATGTAACAGATCTAGCTGATGAGTACAGACAATTGTAACATAAGCCAGCAAATACTAAAGGTTAATTGCTGCTACAGACACACAACCTCTGGAGACACGTGGCTGTGGGATATTTGTGTCTTGGGTGGAATTCTATGGTGCAAAGCAAGCCAAGAATGACAAAGGTGACAAATTGTTATGGGGAAAAAAAAAATTGCCCATTTTAGAAAACAGCAGTTTCTTGTTATTTCAAACACTAAAATAACTCAGTAACTCAACTGGGAACATTCCCTTAATGATCTGGGCTGCAGAGAAGAGATGGAGAGCTGAGATTTACTTCTGAAATGGGAGATTTGGAGTGACCAGCACCATCAACAAAAGCAGCGACAACTAACGACATCAGGGCTAAGGAACCCAGAGGCAGCACCTATGCTGCCCTCCTTCACCTTCATCTTTTCCACAGAAGGGAAGAAAAACCCCACAGCAACATTAAAGAGGCTTCAATCATCAGAAGTCGGGTTTATTTCCCATCCTCTGGAAGAAAATTAAAAAGTTGTCTGAGTTTTGCATCAGCAGTACAAGGTTTATGAATGAAGTTTCCTGATGGCACTTGAGCTGCCAACCTTTTCTCCCCTAAGCTGGTGCCAGGGAGCTGAAGGGACTCGAGAGCACCGAGTGCTTCGTGTGCAGGGTCACAGAGCAAGGTCACACCTGCTTGTGGCACTTGTGGCTGGGACAGCCCGTCCCTGTTGCTCTGTGTAGCTTCCAAACACACCCCTCCCTGCCTGAGAACCTTCTCTCATTTTCAAACAACTGATTCCATGTGTTATTTACAGGGAATTGTTTCTAAAATCCCTCCAAATCTAAAATGGGCTGGCTGCTTTCCCAGTGCTATTCCCACCCTGGGAACTGCAGCACCGGAGCCACAGAGTGGGCAATTTCCAGGCTGGTGACTCTGAGCAGAAACCAGAGATGCACATGAGGTCAAATTCCAAGCAGATGAAGAAGCTGAAAGAAAGAGCCTACAGAGTTTGTCTGCGCCTGAATTCTTTTTTTAAGGGGGTTTGGTTTAGGGGTTATTTTCTGTTTATTTTTATGGAACTCTTGCCTAAGAGGTTTTCTTGGAAGTACAAGCTCCCAGCACAAGATGGCATGTGGGAAGCAATTTTCCTTTTTTTTTTAATGGAGATGCAAGATCAACCAAACACACATTCCTTGACTGATGCTAGAAGAGACAAAGGAGTCTAAACACAAAAACAGCTGATACTTGGTAACTTTTAAACATTCTGGCCTTGACCACTATGTTACAATTATCAGGATACTCTGAAGGAATGACAAGATACCTTAAGTCACTCCTCTCTCTTTCATTCGTTCTTGTCTTCATTCTCCACCTTTCCTAGATATTTCTAAGAGCATCTTATAATAAAAATTTTGAAAGCTTTTGGGGTTTTTTTTAAGTACTGTTGACTCCCCTTTCTTCCTGCAGGGAAGCACAGCGGAGGTGGTGATGGTGCTGTTGTGCTGGTTAAGGATGTAGGAGGAACAGTCCAGCTCCACAGTGCAGCACGAAACAGAAGGTGGAACACGATGGAACCAGGGTGAAGGCAGCATTCCCGAGGCCTTCTCAGCTCCCTGTCAGCTCATTCTGTCTCCAAAAGGAAGATCCCACTTGATGAAACAGTCAAGTACATAATCTGCTTCCCAGGAGGCCTCTGCCTCCCAGCACAGGGTGTTCCCCGGATCAAGCAAGACTGGGAAGTGGGAAATGAAAGAAACAAACAAATTTAAAAATAATGAAGAAGTATTTAAAGCAGAAACTGCCCCAAGGAGAGGATGAAGGGCTGCACAGAACCCAGTTCTGGGGGAACTTCACATATCCCTGAGATTCTGCTCTGGAAGTCTGAAGAGATCATTGTGAATTCTGCCCTGATCAGCTCACAAGAGTATTTGCTTCTTGTACTTCAGGTTTATAACCTAAGGAACACTTAATTTTTGCTGGAAACAAAAATCCCCAAACCAAGAATCCTTTGAGGATATTCCCAGTGAAATTAAGCTCAAATATTTTATACTCTTACACTACAGTTTTCTTTTAAACAACACAGAAACATGCAGGCTACAATGAACAAAGGACAGGATTTTTACAGAAGTAAAAAGTATTGGAAATACTTGAAGCTAAAAGTATTCACTGTTTGTCAAATACAGAGAATCAAGGTGTAAAAACTGGTAACTTTCACAAAAGGATTCTTTTATAATGTACAAATATAAACATGCCACACTAATAATATCTTTATTAATATTATTTTTAAAGAACATTGGAATTGCGCCGAGGTATCAGCTCCAAGGTGAAATCTTGGCATTGCAAAATACTCTCAGCCACACAGCTGAGCTCAATATCCCCAGTGTCCAGCATTTCCTCCCAGCTAGCCCCAGGCAGCTTCCTAATGCAGTGTACAGGCTCCTGAATCCCCCCAGGATATGTTTAACCCTTCCAAGATCTGCAGGAAGCTTGTGGGATTAATTTATACACTTTATCACCATATCTGGGTTAAGTATTTTTCTGTTAACAGGAATTTATATCCAAGTGCTCAGGAGAGATCACTTGGCTTTGCATCAGCATCAAACCAACACGGCAAAACTCGGTGTAAATGGGGATTCCTGTAAAATGACCATGAGGAAGTTTGGTCTCCTTCCTGAGACACCTCAAATTCTCAACAATTCAAAGATCCTCATAGATAATGGATTCATCAAGACCAACACTTATGCTTTACAGAAAGGGACCAAGAACATTTTTAAAATGGCTTATTCCACATCATTTCTCATTGAGAAATGTTGAAAAAAAGTCAGGGTAAACTGGTAGGCTTTAAAGCATTTTGCATAGATCTAATTAATCAGAAGATTATTTTTGGAAAGTTATGTTTACATGAACTGAACTCAGCAGAGAAGTTTCCCTGGCAACAAGAAATGGCCCACTTAATATGGTAATGATGATATTTAATTGGGACCAAAAAAAAGCCAGGCTTTGACTGATCTCAAATCATGGTACTCCTTCTTCCAAATCAGAAAAAATTACCCATTTTGGGAGTGGAGGAGGAAAGCACCAGAACACAAGAACTTGAGTGAGGTATCTTCAGCACACCAACTGCATAAATTAAGCTACTTCTGTAAGTTATGGTTTGCAGAGTGCTGGCTACATTTTAAACAATATTCCTGATTGTTCTGACTGGTTTCTGCCAACATTTGGACATTCCCAATCCGTCTATTTTCGAATACTTGGAAATATCAGCAAAACCCCCATTCTCAGCCACTAATGACATATCACACACTGAGAAAAACAATAAAGAACCCTCAATTTTGACCCAAGTTGGCAACAGAAGAAAGGTAAACTGAGAAAATTTAGGTAAGAGACAGGAGAGGGACTCCTGTCCCTCCCTCTCACCTCTCCCTGACTAAGCCATGTTTCCCTAAAGGTGATGGTGTCCCTGTCCCAAACAGCTGAGTCCATAGCAGAACACAGTTTCAAGGATATTTAGATAAAATACCCTCATCTGATGGTATTTGCCATCTGAGTGGAAGCAATGAAACAAAAATAAAAGTAGCCATAAATAATAATAAGCCAAAGCTATCTGTTTAGCTGCTCCAGTCAAGTCACTGCCATAATGGAGATACGGTTGTGTGTTGATAAAAATCTCACGCTACTAAACTTTGAAGAATATTTCCTCTGTCCAAAATAAGCTTTTTTTGTTTGAAACAGAGAGAGAAACTCATTTTACAATATCTAAGTAGATAGTAGGTCCATGAGAATTCCCTCCTACTAATTTGCTTCCAAACCCAGTAGGATTTCATGATTAGTCAGGTTATCAGACATTTTTCTTTTACTATTGTGTTCTGTGGTTCAGGTTTTATGTTACACCTTAAATTGCAGAGGAAGGTACACACTACATGCATTAAGAGGACTCTAGATTATAAAATGGAGTTCAACTTCATGAGAAGTGATTTAAAGAGCAATTTCCCTTTTGAAGAATCAACTGAAGGAGAACTGACAGGAGGACTGTTCACCACGGAAGCAATGAAAAACTGGTTTTAAACAGAAGGTTTCTGATGTCAAGTTTCTACTGTAGCTTAAACAGAACAAAGACTAAAATCAGCAAACTTATAACGTGTCATATATTGACAATAATTACTGAAATCAGACAAAAAGCAGGCAAGCACTAAAGATATGGGACCCCAGTACTGCCTTCTCACCTTTACAGGATTTTTACACTGCACTGCCCCATTTTCCTTACCTGTCTTCTTTAATCACATCCACAAAGTGGGCATCTGTCTTTTCTCTGATGTTTTTGAACCTCAGAGGGAGCAGAGCTGACTGATCCAGGCTCACTCCGCCCCAGCGCCCTTTCTCCTGCAGCATTTCATACAGTGAGGTTTGGCTGTTGCTGAGCTTCTCCTCCTGGGGAGGACTCAGAAGTCCATTCTGAGTCTTTGGACTGTGTCCTGGAGCCTGGACAACAGAGAGCAAAACACAGCCAGGGAAAGTCAGCAGTTAAGAACAGACAGAAGAGGTCGGAAAGGGCAAAAATCTGAGAAAAGCTCTCCCCTCAGCACCCTGAGCTCTGATCACAAAGACCAAATTCCCCCTGCTTTGAATCCATCCACATTTCTTGTGGACGTGTCTCCCATGCCTCCCATGTGCCTGTTCAGGTGCCACCTTTGTGCTTTTTATGAACCAGCTCTTTAAGGAGCAGAAAACAAAACACATTTTCATACACTCAGTGACAATCAACCACAAGCCCAAATTTCTTTCACTCATCTTACAGTTAGCATTCTTCTAAAAAGCTTTTTAAACACACATTTAATCTCTGATGACTCTGCCTGGGTCATGAGGCAGCTCACTCTGCCAGCCCTTGCTGATCCTTCCCCTGACCACAATGGACCTGCTGCTTTCCCAAAGGTTCCCCTCTCCCCCACCTGTGGGAACAGCCCTTTTGTACATCTCATACTACAACAAAAACTCCTGCAAATTAAACTGCATTTCCTTCTCTAATAATTAAACATAATTATATTTTTCTGGTTTACTTTTGCCATCATATTAGTTAAGACAGCTTTAATTCTGGCAACAGCTTGCACCACGGCTTAGGTACACAGTATCACCAATGCTGCTGCCATTGGAGAACACGAATTACTTTTAAACAAAAATGATTCTATTTTCATGGAGCCTGAAGTTCCCTCTTTTACATTTTGTTTGACCTAGACCAATATGTACTGAAGCAATTCCAAAAGAATTAGACAGCTAAGTGTGGTTAGAATGAAAATGAACTGCAGTTAGTCAGGATCATTTTCAAATGCAAACACAGAGCAAACTTGGCATATTTGAGTGTTCATCTCCCCCCATCCATATCTTATCACTTATCTTGTAGCATTTATCTTCATCCTGAAGCCCACTCATGACAGAAGTTTCTCCATTCCTGCTTGTACAGAAGTGACAAGCTCCTCCAGAAGACTATTCTTGGATGCCACCACAGTGACCATAAATAAATACCATAAATATCATTACCATCCCAACCATGTGCTGAAATATGCTACTGACATTGTAAAATCAACTTAAAGCTAAAAAATATCTGCTTTCTGGCTGCCCAAGCAAAATCAATTCCATTTCCTTGTGTGATCTGTCCTGTGAGACAAAGGAGGCACGTGAACACAGACAAGTGAAGGGAAAGGTTCAGACACAGCCAAGGAAGATACAAGACCAAGGGGGCAGCAGGAGAACCCAGAACAGGGAAGAATCAGGAAGTGCTTGGGCTTGGCTCCTGTCACAGCCAAAACCTCCAGAGCTAAAGCCATAACAAGGTGTGTTGGAATGGTTCCCTGGAGCTACAGGAAGAGCAGGAGGGAGGTGGGTTGTGCTTCCCCTTCCTCCCTCCCTCCCAGGGGGATGTGGGATCCCCACCCTGTGGGCTGCCCCGATGGAGGTGTGAGCCTGAGAGCCACGTGCTGGGAGCCAGGAGATGGAAGGATTCCCAGTCTGGTCCCTTCTAGCCCTCACAACAGTTGTTCTGGCAGCCTGCAGGTGTTCCCAGCACAGCGACAGCAGCTGAGGAAGGAATAGGAAATGGGGTGGTTTCCTTGGTGTGCTGCCAATGCTTTGCTGCAGACCATAATCACCAGAAGGGAAAGGGGATTTTAGCCACAGATCCCAGCAGGGGCAAGAGCCCTGGGACAGAGGGACACTCCTGTAAGGCAGAGACACAAGAACTTCTCACATAAAAGGTCACCAGGTTCTTTTCTGAGAGAAAACACTGAGCAGCTCCTGAGCAAGTCCTGCATCTCTGCCAGATTATCCAGCCTGCCCAGAGGGAACAGGGCTACAGAGCATCCTGCAGAGCCAGGGCAAACCCCTCTGGTTTTGAGCTGAGGAGAACTAGCAAAGGGAAACTAAATAAACTAACCAGCCAGCTCTTAGTGAAGAGCCTTCATTGTTAGATGGGTTGGTTATTTTTAACTAATGCTAAAGATTGTATTTGCCCAGAGCATCTCCCAGAACAACCTGAGGCCAGAAGAAAAACTGAAAGTCAGAGTTACTATCTGGTTTTTTTTTCCCTGTGAAACAATCTTTCTCCTCTTCCTCACTACTTCAGCCACTTGTTACTTGAAAAGCAGTGAACAAGAACACACAGTTTTTGCTATGATCAGCTCAAATAAAAGATTTGGACTCCTATGCACTGTCTGCTTTCCCTGCTGTTCCTCAAGATCATCTGAAAAATGCAGTGAAAATCTCTCTTTCAAGAAGGTCAGCATGGACTTTCTCTTTAGCTACTTGGCAAAGGCTCAAATCCCCAAGAAAATTCTTCCCTTCAGTCAGCTCAAGGTTTCTCTGTGCTCTGTTAATCTGAGCAGGCAGGGATTAGAGTATGAAACTGTTTGTGTAGGAGAAAATCCCTATTTATTAAATGCTGTTATCTCCAACGTTACTGTGACTTCTGAAAGCAACAGGCTGTAGGGTTTCCCTGAGAACTTGAAGGCCTGGTGCGGAGTTTCCTCTCATCAATAGACAAGGAAGCTGCAGAGGCTGTTGGGAGCCACACAAGTCCAAGGATATGATTAAACATCATTAACATTCCCCAAAGACAGGGCCATGAGTGCAGCATGTGGTGTGGGAAGGGAACAGAGATGGCTAGAGGGATCTTATGGCTCTTCTTCCCAAGACAGCTGAGGCTGCAAGGAAATCTTGGGAGTCAAATGCCACAGCATTTTGCACGTGGCTGTTCTTTGAGCTTTCAGCTGAACAGGCATCCCAGACTTACTGGAGCCATGACACAGCTCCCATTTTTGGCTGAGCAATAACCAAACCAAACCCAAGAAGAAGTGTGATTTGGGCTCTACTGGAATTCCTCCAGTGGAACCACAGACCTCTTCCTCAACTCTGTATACAAATCTCCTCCAAGGAAGGTCAGATGACTTGCTGATTCACACACATGAAGCCAATGCAACTACAGCAGGAAGAAACCTAAACCAGGCAGTTGGCACCTAAGGACAATCCCTCTTCACTTGGTTGATCCTGCACGTGGGCAGAGTCCACCTGGGGAAGAAGCAACTCCTGTTTACCATCCTGGCAGCCCAGGCAGATCTCCCACATGTTCTCTGCCTTAGAGACCTCAAGCTGGTTTGAGACAAGTCCCTGCTGACACCTCCCTCAGGGCTCAAGGGATCACGGTTTTATTCTTTTCTTAGGCTGTTTCCTGGAACTCTGGCACAGAACTGCTGTGTAACGCCCCCCTAGAGCCCAGTAAGGCAGTCCCTGCTTCTGAGCTTACAGTTTAAGCATGAGACAACAGGTCAAGTACAGACAGAGAGGGACAAACACAGATTAATGTAGTGGCTCAGCAGTGGCAACAGTGCTGTCAAGTTTTTCTATAAGCTTTACAGGCGAGAAGAGCTGCGAGACAGACGTGAAGAACAAGATCACTGTCTCAGAGCATGTCTACAAAGTGATTCTCCCTAAGGAGGGAAAACATTATATTTATTTGAATATATAATAACCAGGTAATGAGCACTGGTCCTCAGTGTGCATTTAGCTTAACATTCAGGGAGGAGTGAGAGGCCACGGACAGAGCAGAGAGGCTGCACAAACAGGACGATGAACAGGCAGCATTTGGTGTGGCAGAGGATGTAGGTGGTTTCAGTGAGAATATCTAAGCAACAGGCAAGGAAAGCCAGCGTGGCAGCAGCATGAGGAATATGAAAGGATGGAAACTGACTCAAAATTGTGAATTTTGGGAGTGAACAGGAACGACATCATCTTAGAGTGGTGATGCAGGAGACGCTGGCAGGACACAGTGGTGTGGTGTGTGTGGTGACACAGCCCGCTGGCGTGAGGATGGAGAGTGTGGAAGTGCTCGTTGGGCCTCTGTGGGTACCATCAGCATAGTTTAAAGAGTCCAAATTTTAGGTCCTTCTCAGGATCAAGCAGAGCCCACGAAATTACTAAAAATGTTGAAAACTGGGGCACGGGGACTCGACTAAATTTTTGAACTTGCATCAAAAATCAGAATCAAAATCAGTTCTGCTGCTTAAGAGCTTGGATAAAGGAATAGTGGTGTAAAAATAAGAAAGCTGAGGGAAGCAGAGAAGTAAGGGAAAAAGGGAAGTGAGAAATACTTCAATTACCTTCATACTGTTTTTATGCTCATCCTGACAACCATTTTGGATAGCTCCTTCATCTATGCTGACATCGCAGTGGGGAGCAAGGGTGGTACTACATGAAGGGCAAGGCTGAAATGAGACAAAAGAATTTTAGCCAGGAACGTTCTGGTGTCCTTGCAGTATGATGCAATTTGTAATTCAGTCCACTTGTATACTTGCAGCACGGTTCAAAGATAAACAAAGCTACAGAATGGGAGGCAGGGAGCAGAATTTGACTGGAACAGAATGCACCATTTCAAAAATAAATCACAGATTTGCTGTTTGCTGAAGCTAAATCTAATCCAGGAAAGCTTCACTAGTGTAAGATCACAGATACACTGTAATCACTGTGCACAGGCAAGGGACCTCCCCAAGAGGAATAAAACACTCTTTAGTAGGAGAAGTGCAATTTTCCCGTGTGAAACCTGCCTGCAAAGGGATCTGAATGCCATTAGGAGAGAAGACAGCACAAAATGCAGCAAAATCCAGAAAAAGCATGAAACACCATGATGCATTATGAACAGTCCAGGGAAATGGAAAGCAACAAATCTGAAATGAATAAAGGAAAATACTTTTTCATACAGAGCCCTGAGACACGGGAGGGGAGCTCTGGCTATCGTACATTGTTGGAGCCAAACACCCAGCAAATGTCACAGGGAACAAGGAAAGCAAAACCATCAGGATTTGTTAGAGTTCCAGGCTGTGCAATTTGGAAGCAACCTAAAATGTTGCACTTCAGCTTTTAAAACAAGCTAATTCCTTCAAATTAAAATGCGACCTTCTTTAGGGGAATTAACTCTGGCTTTTATCTTCCAAGTTCTTCACTCCCTTCTCCAGTGCTGGCAGTGTTCAGGCAGGATCCTGCTCAGAGGGACCCCTGAGCCCTCTTGGCAGCTCCTCTGCTCTGGAGATGTTCACTGTGACCAGGCTCGCCAAAGTCTGCTACTAAACATCACAGCAAGTTTTCCAGCAAGAACTTGAGCCTTCTGTTGCAAACTCAACATCCCATGTTAATTTTGTCTGTTTGTTCTGGACACGTTCAAGCCTCTCAAGTCCAAATCCACAACTTCAGCCTTCAGGTTCACTCCCCATTTCAGAGACCAGCACGTTAAGTCTTTTCAGAACTAACTTTTCACCTGATGCTTCTTTTCCACCTTTGCTGTCGCACCTGAAGACACTCAGCATGTTTAATTTTCAGATATTTCTCCCAGCCCACTCTCCCTGTCACATCTAACTTTTCATCAATGCCTCTCAAAAGGCTTTCATGTGGGACCCTGAGCCTACTCAGCAGCAAGCAGACCATTCTGTCTGCTGTTCCTCAGGGACACAGTCCACAGGCTGGGCATCGAAATTACTCTGAGTTTCCTAACCTGGCATCAGATAAGCAATTTACATCCAGTTCTGAAACTGTGCAGTCTGAACAAATACCAACACAGCTGAAGAAACTACGGAGCTGGTTCTCAAATGGTTTTGTTTAAAAATAATTTCTAACTATCACAAATGTCTTGGCCACTTGGTGGAAGGCATTACTAGATGGCCTAAAAAATAAATCGGCAGTGAGCTAACAAGCCTTACTAACTAACTCTCTAGGAGTTATTTAGATTTATCCATGGCAAAAGTCAGGTAATGGTGACAACAAACAAATACCTCTAACAAATAATGAAGAAACCACTCCCTGTTTGAGCTTGCTAATAAATCAGTAAGACCACCTCCAACACTTGGCTCCTGGCATTAAGCCAGAAGACAAAGGGCTTGGAAAAGCAGCCTGACCTCTGAGAAGAGGCAGAAGTTCCTCTGACTTCCCCCATGTGTTCAAGTGAACATCATTAACTTCCTTCTCTATTGCAGGCATTCACAGGCTCCGTGTGCTGTGACCTCAGTGCCATGAATAAAACATTAATGCACTTCCAGCAAACACCAAGACAAGCAAAGGACTTTCTGTTTTCATACCAAGCAATCATTAAAACATTTTTACAACAGCTTATGATTCCCTGTCAAGTGAGGCATGTCATAAAAGATGATAGGGAAGATAAACTGATACCAAAACCACTTAGGCAGGGTAGAGTGTTTTCATTCAAAAAAACACCTGCTATTATAGATTTACTGAGAGTTTTTACCCTCTGTGTTCACCATTTTATTAATGTAAACACATCCTATTGACATTCAAACTGCAACAAGGTTTGCAGTTAAATGAACTAGAGATACACCAGAGGAGGAAATACAATTCCTTTCATGGATCAATTACTGTTGCACTCTCCTTCCTGACTTTCCTTTACAGATCTTGTCCTCCGGAACATCCGTTCAAGCCCAAAATGTGAAAGTCATCCTTTGCATCCAATATAGAACTTATTCCCTTTAAAATAAAAATATTTCAACTTGCCTGTAATTTTCCCTCTCCTACTTAAGACTCTTTTGCAGAGCTGGAGTCATCTCCTCCTACACTGACACCATTTACAGCTTTGTATTTAAAACAGTCGGCATGTAAGTCATGATTCTTTTGCAAATTATTATCTCCAGACCTTACTAGCAAGCTGCAGGCTTTAAAAAAAAAAAAGCCCTCACGAAAAATCCAAAAGCTGTAAAAGAGAAACCCACTCCTTTTCAAAAATTGTGCATGATCTGTGATCAAATTGCAGTCGTACCTTGTGGAGGTTTTTAAACATACATATATATTTGAAGCAAAAAGGGGAAATTCAGATTAGACATAAGGAAGAAATTTTTAACAATGGGAGCAGTGAAACACTGGCACAGGTTTGCCCAGTGAGGTGGTGGCTGCCCCATCCCTGGCAGTGTCCAAGGGCAGGTTGGACAGGGCTTGGAGCAGCCTGGGCTAGTGGAAGGTGTCCCTTCCATGGCACAGGGTTGGAAGCAGATGGGCTTTAAGGTCCTTCCAACCCAAACTATCCCATGATTCTGTGATTGTCTCCAGCAGAGAGAAAGCTGGTGCACATTACCCTCAAGAGCGTGCTGGTGAGTCAGGAATCCCTGGACCTGGCTGTGCTGGGAGAGGTGAGGATGCTCCACACTCCTGTGCTGCCATTACAACCACAGAACAGGTCTTTAAACCAGTGCTCACACAACTGCTCCGTGGTCCCCACTCTGACATGGCTTCTGCACACACCAGCTGGATTGCTCATGGGATCACAGGGAAACCTGGGGCTGGGCTCATCCAGAACTCACTGCAGCATCAGAGCACTCGGGAAAGGCAGGCTCAGGAATCACAGCTGGGAGGCCACTGAGGAAATCCCTGGCCAGAGCTGCAGTGCTGAGGGTGATGAGGAAAACCAGGCACCTCTAGACAAAAACTCTGCAGTAGCTGTAGCACAACAGGGAATCTGAGCTGGCACTTGTCTGAGATGCTCTTCTGAGCAGCTTCTTTTAGTTTCTCCTTCTCTCAGCCATGCTGGTACTTTGGCACTCTGTGGACTTTCACTCAGCACTGAAACATCTCAAGGGCCAGGAGCTGGACTGCGATGATCCTTGTGAATCCCTTCCACTCATGATATTCTAAATAGCAGTTAATACCCAGCAATAGAGCAGAAAATCAGGGATAAAGCATGATGGGGCAGCAACATCTTCCACATCACACCCCAGATGTTCAGCAAGAGTGGTGCAGCTGTACCTGCCCTTCTTCAAGGTAAATCACCCCACATTTCAGAAAACACGTAACAGAGCTGATCCTTAACCACAGGCTTCATTTTGCACCTGGATCATTTTAACACATACCACCCCGATTTTATACATAACAATGTCATCAAGCCCCAGCTGCAGGTGGGTCAGTCCCACCCTTCACTGCAGTTTCAATCCTCAGTCACAGCCTCCTCTGCTGCCTGACATTCCCAAGGCATCCTCACTGTCTCTCAGAACAGCAGCCACAGCTTCACTGCTTGGCTTCGTCCCTCCTCTCTCCCTTCTGTTCCACACGGGCAGCTCAGCAATCCTGCTCCACTTGGCACATTCTTCTTCCTTCACTGCTTGAAATGAAGGAGTTTCTGTCACTGCCACACCTGGACCTCTGCACAGCCACACCCTGGGCAGCACTCACAGCTTTATCTGTACAGCTCCCCCCAAGTCTAAGATGTATTTTCCTGCCTTATGTGCCATTGCCTTCACTGAAAGGCAAAAAGGAGCTGGAAAGCTGGTGCCAGCAAGATGCCAAATATATTCTTTCTTACACAGGAGAAGGAATAGAAACATATCACCAGCAACTTGGATGCTGTCAAACCACACTCAGTGCATATTTTGGGGAGGGATAAAGATGGCTAAAATTCCCTTCTGTAGTTACAGAGGCCTGGCCTGCTCGTTAAGGAGCTCACTTGACTTTGTGCCATCTCTCTGGGTCAGCCCTCCAGCTGATCTCACCTGTAATCCAGAGTTTTTACTTCAAATCTTAAAACTGGGAGCAGAAGCAGGGTAAAGGTGCCCTGCACATGCTCTCCTAATCCAGAAAAAAAATGAGAAGCAGTAAAAAATGAAGTGGCATGAAAATTATCCCCACATCAACTCTGTCATCTGAGTCTCAAACCTGCATTGAAGAGCTCCAGTCAGGACTGACCACACTGAAGTGTAAGGACAGGGACCTGCAGATGGCCACCCCTGGCTCTGACATTTGTGCCCACCTCAGGCAGCCCAGGAGAAGGAATTCTTAGCACAAATGGAAGGAGAGAATAGACATCTGTTGTTTGGGAAATCTGTTCTGAGATGGAAGATGGAGAGTAACAGCAAAGCTCTGTAGCAATACACATTGTTTCACAGATTTCCTTGTCAAGAGATCTTGTGAGAGGTGTGAACATAACAAAGTGTCATCATTCCTCCAAGCTGAATCCATACAAATCGTTGCCCTCAGCTCCAGATATAGGTTTCTAGAGCAAGCAGATAAACCAACCTCCCAACCCACCAGAGCATTTTCTCCCACCACAAAAACAATCCAATTATCTTCTGCAGGGATGTCTGTTGAATACTCAGGAAAAGGCTCACAGGTACATGACCTTCACAACAGAGGAACGGCAGAAGCAGCAAAAGCAGAAAATCACAGAAATTACAGAAGCTGCATAAATCATATTTTTCACCACCCCCCCCATAAAATCCACACCATTGAAAAAGCATCACTGACCTCTCAGTCCTGAAATATAAATAATTTATTTGAAACCACCTTTAAAAAGTGCTCACCTTATTTTAGGGATTGTTTGCCAAATGAGGAGCGAGGTATTTGAGTGGTAACATTTTCATTTTCCTCCCTCAAACTCTGTTTTGTCACTCTGTGTACACACACCCATACATATGTAAATGTAAATATGTAAAGCAGTGCATAAACAAGCCCATAAGGTTTCCCCATCCCTGGTTTGAGATCCATGCTACTGGGCCTTGAGAGGACAACTTACCTTAGGCTTTTCCACCTGTTTGGTTGTCTTGGTCGGGTCACTGGAGTTCTCAGCTGAAGATGTTCCTGCTGTCCTGGCTCCGTCTGAGGACTCCAAGCCAGGAAGCAACGCCTGAGAACAGCTGCAGAGGGGCTCCTTCACCTTCTGACCTGAGATCAGATAGGTCTTTAAACCTACAAGAAATAGAAATGACCAGTCAGAACTACAGCAAGACAGAGAGAACACTCCTTCGGGCTGCTCAGACACAGCAGCTTCCAAAGCACTGCCAAGACTCGGGAATACAGCGCACTAAAAAGACAGTGGCTGGGAAAACCAACCAGGAATACAAATACATTCTGTGCAAAGTGGTAGCAAATAGGGTTACCCAAATCTGCTATTCCACACTCAAGAGGTGACTCTGACACACAGCAACATGTACTGTCTTTATTCCATTTTCACTCATGCACTTCTGAAAAACACAGCTAAGACCCTAAGTCGTAATTTGAGCTTTTACTTTAACTCTTTACTTCTGGAAAGGATCTGCAGCCTGGTTTTCATTGATATCTGTATTAATATTCTACTTCTGAAAAACCAGCATGCACCCCTTCACTTGCCAGAGAGATATCGTGAACATTACTTAGCGCTGGTAGCACATTGAGAAAGGAAATGGCATTTAAGTGCTAGAAATTCTGATGGGTTTTCATAGTTAGTACAGACTTCACATTTTTAAAGAACAAAATCAATCTCCCTCTCTCGCATGTACACCCACACACGCCCTCTGCAACTGGCGTATGAATTGAAGCATAATTGGAAAGCAGATCCAATATTAAAGGCCAGGCTGGTAAATAGCAGGTTGTATCAAGCTGAGCTGTATCAAAAACCTGTTCAAAAAATGAAAGATCAGAATTTCATTTAACATACCACTTCTTTTACTTCCTTGAACTTTGAGCTGTGGTGTTCTGGGCTATTTCTAGACACAAAGCCTGAGAAGGAACTCTTAATCACAGCTTTCTGAATTCACAGGAGTTCATTTGATTGCCACTGGATGGGCAATGTCCTGCTCAGCATGGAGGGGCATCAATGTCCCCCAAAAAGGGTGGAGAGCACCGGTGCGCAGAAGGGCAAAGCGCTCATTTTTCTGTGGTGCCAGAGCCCACATTCCCAGGGGATGCTGCCCCAGGCTCCTGGGATGGCTGCTGGGTCCCATCTGGGTCAGCTCTGCATCCCCTCCCTGACCCTGAGACTTGGCTCCCAGTGCAGCCAGACACGGCTGTCACAGCCATCGACCCTTTCAATTGGCTCCATCAACAGCCTGAGCACTGGGAATAAACGCGTCAAGTTGCAGCCCCTGGAAGAGAGCAGGTTCCTGCTCCCTGTGATAAGGTCACTCTCTCATAACCTCCTTCACGGACAGAAAATCGTATTCCATAAACCTTGCTTTAGGTCAGTAATACACAACACAGACTGCACGTGGCCAAAACCTTTCCAATAAAAATAATTCAGGCACACTAAGAGCAATTTTGCAGTTTCTCTCTTTATTCCACTCGTAGCTTCAGCTCCTGAACATGACAAGCACCACAGAAAGCCACATCCCTACCCAGTGTGTCCCACTCAGGCTCCAAAGCTGCTGGGAAAGCTCTGCTGCTCTCACACAGAGTTCCAAACCCGGGTGCACTTGTTGGCATCTCGGAGATGTTACGCCATAGCCAATCTTTATTTTTATATCATTTATAGTAGTGCTCGGATTTTATTTGGCAGTGCTGCTTAATAAAATCCTGACTGCTGCTGGCTTCCAGATGTCGGGCTCTCTCCTTCAAACTTCTGCTGATGGAGGCTGTTGTTTGAGGAATTCACCACAATCAGCTCACAATTATATGTTTACTGTGGTAAAGACTGGGGCATTAACTGACTAATCTTATTTTTAAAAGCTACCTTAAAGAAACAGGAGTAATTTCCCTATTCCTACTATTCCTCCAATTTTTTCCTAAACAAACATCTTTTCTTTGTTTATTGTTATTTTTGAAAAGGCACTTTTTATGTCTTACTGTGTTGCGCAGCAAAATTATTCTGTCAATCTTGTTGCGTGCAGTAAAATTATCTCCAGTTTTGAGCCCCACACCGAGGAAAAGGAGGAAAGGCTATGACACATCAGACACTGCAAATGGACTTGGGAAAACAGAATCCAGCCTTGCCCTGAAACAGCCTGAAACATCAGCTCCTTGACCCCATTCCCCACCTTGTCCTCTCCATCACGGGCAGACCCACCAGCCCACAGCACAACAACAGCAGCCACTCTGTCCCCTAGGCTTTAAAGGTGGCTAAAATGTGTGGTTGTTGGCACCAAGGACTCTAAAAATCTCTTTATTCCTTCCTTGTGCTCCCCAGCCTCACCACATCCCTGCATAAGGAGAATTACTCTAAAGGGGTAATTTGAATTGGGACAGAGAAAAACCCAATATTCTGCACATACTTTGAGTGGAACCAACAGGAGAGCAAGAAGGAGAAAAAGGTTATTTTTGTAAAGTTTTGGAAAACGTAGAGGTGTAAAAAGCTTTCATCTTTACAAAACTTTACTAATGTGGCCTAGCTAATACTTTGTTACTAAATCCTTACCATGGGAAAGTTCCATTTGCTTCAGTATTCCTTGGAACTCTGTGACATTTCACAAAGCACCTCCTAGGCTGAGTCTGAGATATTTTGGTACAAAAAAGGGTCATTAATTGAGCAGAACTGTACTAGTGTAACTAAAATGCACCATTTGAGAACAGTGTTCTTCTTCCTTTGCCATCTCTAGGGAGTTAGTACAACCAACACTGTCATTTTCCACACAAAGCAGTGTAGGGAGTGAAAAACATCCACACCAGCACGTTTAAATCAATTAAGTAACATGACAATAAGGAATGAATAAATAGAGGAGCTGCTATTTTATGTGAAAATGTCATTTTTGGTGTGTGTGTTGCTGTGCAACGAAGTAACTCAAGACGTGGCAATGCAGAAAGTGATATGAGGTGCTTGTAGTGCTATTTATAAAGGCCAAGATCAATCTTGTACTCACTTCCTTCCCCGAAATTTAGCCAAAATAAATGCTGAAGCACAACCTCAAAGTGCCTGATAGCAAATCTGTCCTCTGGCAAGCTTTAACCTGCAATTCTGCTTTTTCCAGAGGTGGCTCTTGGAAGCAAAGACAGGGAACAGGCTGCAACAACCCCAATAAACCAACTTAACACAGCAGTATTTTCTGCCCTGGGAAAAAAAAGCTCTCTCGTGCTTCTCTGAGGAACACAAACCATTCCTTTCACTCCTCTTCAAGGTCTGAAATTCTGTAAGCATTATGAAGAATAACAGCTCCTGAGCACTGAGCCAAAACACTCATTGCTTCAATTCATCTACTTCGAATATTGACATGGCAGTGTTTGTAAAGTATATTTTTGACAAAATAATAACAGATGAGATCTTCACAGAACAACTGTGGGTTTCTTAGTCCTACTACTGTGGAATTTTAGAAGCATTAGTGAGTCTCTGCCCTTGGCTCCTTTCTTCAGATTGCCTTTCTTTGATCCGTGGCACTTGTCTGAGCTTATAAAAACAGAAAACCACCCCAGCCACTAAAAACCACTCCTAATAACAACGAAAAATCATACGCATGTGCTCACATACAAATTATTTTCCGTAAGCCCCAAAATAAACGAGAGTTCTTATAAATAAGGCTGTGTATAAATATCCCAGGCTTCCCTCAGGTTGTGGTGGCGTGAGAAAAGCTGGTGGCTGCAGAGCAAAGGGGAATTCAGGAGGACAGGGAGAGGCTGGAGCTCCCTCCTGCCCATCCCCAGGGACACCCAGATGAGCCCCTGCAGTGAATCCCCATCCCCAGCTCTGCCTGCAGAGGAAAAGCATCCCAGGTAATTTGTGGGAAGTTACTTGGTGGGAAGGAACGGGGAAAGGGAGAGGAAAGATGTTCTGATCCTTCAAGTCCTTAATTCAGTCATTTATTCCTTCCTTTCAGCTCATTTATCCTCACGACTTCGGGTCAGAAGCTGCTGTTATTCTAATCTAATCCAATTTTTATATTAGAAGAGGACATTCCTTCATGCATCTGTTAAGGACAGGATGTGTCTTCCTCCAGGAGATGAGGGATTAACACAAATACTCTAAGGAATTCTTTGATAAAATATTCAAGTTTCAATTTCTGATGCTTCATCTGTCTGGAACTGAAACTTTCCACCCCTCTGTTGATAGGAGACAGGAAAATTTCTTTCTCCCTAGCAAATATTTTTACACCTCTCATGTCTTTGCGTAAGAAAATTCAAATTATTTTAAAACCCTTTTCAGCACTGATTTGAAGAGACATCAGAAAACAATGGCAATATTTCCGTCACAGCCTTACTGATTCATTTAATCAAAATATAATCCCACTTTTCTTATATATTCCTGTTCCTCCCTCCACAGATCACTTCACCTTTTTAGTTGCACTATGGGCAGTTTAACAGGTGAGCATCCTGTTCTGATTAAATGCTTGCCAGCACACAGCCCTCTGTGCTGGGAGACAGCAATATTCCTTACACTGGTGTAATAAAATCCAAATTGTATTGATTACAACCCCTTTGACCAAATAGCTTTATATTAATGCTGCTCTTTCACTGTTTAACTTTCCATCATTTCCCTTGCAGTCTCCATGCTTTAACCATTTAATCATCTCAGGCCTGAGATATGATTAAATATCTGAGCTCCTTTCTCAACTGGTAACTCATTTCTGGGTTGTGCTTCTCTGTAATCCATCAGTTTTTTTCTTTCTCTTTTTAGAAAGACAATAAGAAGTTTTCTCCACGCCTTTTAAAGACATCTTTGCACTTTACCAAAAAACTGGGAGTGAAAATACTGATATTCAGGCACTGCCACTCTAGGGAAAGGAAACACAGACCTATGGTGAGGTTTCCTCACACACTAAAAGATGCTGCTACACAATTTCATTAAACTGACTTGTTCTGTGAAATAAATTATTAACTGTGATTTCTGGACTGTAATATGACTGGCAAATAATAACTTAAAAAAACTCCACACCAATGTATTTTACTTCTAATTGCAGTCTTTTTTTGGCATCTCACTTTTCTGTGCTGGTTGGTTGGGTTTTTTTCCTTGTCAAAGCTCAAATGATTTTTCAGGCACTAACCTAATGTCCGTGCAAGAAATAATATAGCATATATCACCAGTCCAGGAGCTTTAGTATCCTTTGGGTCCAAGCTGCTGCTGAATCTAAAGATGATTTTCTATAATATATTCTCCCAAATATTCTCCCTCATTCTTAAAGGTTAACAATTGCCAAATCTGTATTTATGAGGACTGTTTTCTCACTTTATTAGAGTCACTTTGCACAGGGAGTTCACACAAACTTCTTCCTTCCTCTCAGCACAACACTCTCATCTACTGAATTGGGAACTGGGATTTAACACCACAACAAAAAACCTGTTGTCTTGTCACAGTTTACTTTGTGAATTAGGGAAATTTTTTTCAGAGAAAGAATTGTTAAGACATTGGAAGAGGCTTCCCAGTGAGGTGGTGGAGTCACCACCCCCAGATATTTCAAAAATGACTGGACACGGCCTTCAGCGTCTGGAGTGGTCAAAGATTGGACTTGACGATCTTGGAGGGTTATTCCAAACTAACAGATCCTGGGATTCTGGGAATCACTCCTCTCTCAGTCTTTCTGCAGGCCCAGGGGGCAGCCCCAGAGCCCACACTGCTCTCCCAAACCTGGCCAGATCCTCAGAGCCAGCAGGAGTGGCCACCAGGAGCCCTTTTTTGTCCCTTTCTCTTGTCCTCTTTGTGCTTAAAGCAACCTGCCAGCCAAAGGCAGCAGATTCCTTCACACACAATTAAAGAAGAATTTTATGTTAATTCTTGCAACCCCATAAAATGCTTACCTATTTCTACTCCTTCTGCTCGATGTATGGGGTGTGTGTAACATCACACACGGCAGTTTGCTGAACACTTCAAATCCACCCTAAGGATCCCCACATCATCATCTCCATTCTTGAAAAACAGTCAGGGAAGCACCAGTAAACGTAAACACAACGCATCCAACTGCTCTGATAGAAGCTATGCAGAATGACATGAAAAAAATTAATGAGGTTTTTTTTTTTTTTCTCTATTTTAAAGCCCTAAAAATACTTCTAAGTGAATTCCAGCTTTTTATCTCCAGATATTTCAGCGATAAAGCTGGAAGCCAGATTCACACCACTGTCTTTTGTACAACAGGCTTTTTGTCGTTCTCACTGCAGGACTGCACAAAAGGACACTGGATGACTCTATAAAAATCGGAATTTATTTTCCCCAACCTGCAAAGCTCTGAAACAAGTCCCACCTTCTAACCCACAGAAACCACTTCCAGCTCAGTGCAAAGAGAAGCATGTAACCCAAAACACCTGGATTCCAAACAAGCCTACCTGGAAAAACACTTTGAATGTATGGAGCAACATTTCCTGTGGCTAAACTGAGAAAGAGAATTTCTGAGCCCACTTGCTATCTTAGGTCTCTGGAAAGCAGAAACAAGGATAATAAGAAACAGAACTTAATAGACTGGAAAGACAAAAGCAAGTCAAAAAAGCCAAACCCCCAAACCTATCCTCATAATCTCCAAGGAAGAACTGCAAAGAGCCAGAGAAACCAGAGGCATCTTCTGTATTATGGAAAACTGCTGTTTTCCTTATGCCTCCTTTGTTTAGCAAAATACTTATTTTTGATCTTTTGATCCTCTAACAGACAACAGTGGGTTTGGAAAATGCTGATCAACAACACATGTGTAATTTTGGTATTCAACATCTGCCAGTTTTAAGTGGGGAACCCTGGACCCAAACCCACAATATACATTTATAGCTAAGCTGCAGAAAGGAAGTTGCAGGCTGGTGGTCCATCCTTCTTCAGTATCTTTTATCTTCTTCTCACCTGGGTGAGATAAAATAACCCAGCCAAAGAAAAAACACGGCAGAAAAAGGCCTGGGCAAACCCAACACAGACATGCAGCTCAAACACACCGATCCAACTGCCACTGCTGGCTCAGGAATATATTTAATTTATATAAATATATATTTAAGCTCTCCTGGCAGATGAGAGACAGGCTGAAGAGAGGCTGATCCCTACACTGGGCTTTACGATTGCCCTTATCCAAGTGCCACTGACTGCGGCCTGAGAGTGAACAGCAGATGAGCCCGTTCTCTACAATGACTCTGGGTTTTTAACTCATTTTTTCACCTCAGCACAGCTCACAGCTCGTCACCTCAACAGGAGAGAAAAGCAAGTTTAAGGAAAGGTAAGCCTAGGATTTTGCAGTCATGCCAGAGGCAACAGCGTGCTCTGCAAGGGAAGTCCAGCAAATTTACTGACACGCTGCAGGGAAGAGATTCTCTCTGTCCTAAGGGTTCCTCACAAAAACTAGGAGATATATGACGTTCCTACTTTTAAAGCTGAAAAGAGGCTGTCATTCCAGCTCTGGGATATTTGGGATTAACTGGTAAAGTTACTGTCTGGCTTTTACTGACACCGCTCAGCCGTCCTGTAAACTCTCCTGCAGTCTTGGTCACGAAAACAAATTCCATGATGCAATCCCACGCCTGAAAAGGCATTTGCTATTATTTTATTGACATTATTTTTCACATTTATTGACAATCCCTTTGCCCTCTGTGTTAATTTTAACACCTGGAAAGGAATAAGCATGATAAGAGAAACTGAAACGTTTGAACAATGCAGGTGCCACAGCACGAGTCACATGAGGGCATGGCACCTGCAGGGGGTTCCAAACACTTCCAAAATTATTATATTCCTCCCACAGAATACCTTTTATGGAAATATAATGAATTAGAAACTGAATCTAATAAAGATATAGCCCATTTAGAATTCATCATTTGCTTCACTGCCAGACTGGGAATGAGGTGCCACTGTGGAGGAGACTGCAGAGGTGGAAGAGAAGACGCAAGAAGCAGCAAGGATGGAGACTGAGAGCCTCAGCCTCAGTGCAGCCCCCCTCCAGCACTGCCCAGCTCCCTGCTGCACCCACTGAAAACTGGGAGCTGTGGGATGGACAGGTCCAGCCTGTGGGTGTGGCTGTAGTGCAGTACAGAAGCTGTAAAGACACTTTAGACACATAACATGCCATGTTTTGGCAGGCTCAGGACTCTGTGCTTCAAGGAAAATTATAAGGTCACGACACCGAAAACTCTTTTGAAGACAGTACAGCAAGTCTTTTTCTTCCAGTTTCTTGTTCAGGATGCAAATATGGGTTTGGAGTTTTTTCTCTCCCCTCATCACTGACAGAAAGGTACCTCAGAGTTCAAAACCAGCCAGCTCCAAGGCCAGAACCAGCCCCAACAGCTCCACAATGTCAAACACAGGTTCCACAGCACAGCCCCTGAAGCTCCTCCATAACACAAATCCATTACATACATCCCTGGCCATACATGGAATTCCTGCTGCATGGCAACAGCATGGAAGTCAGCAGGATGACAGAGGAAGCCTTTGGGAATAGCTTCCCATATGGCCCCTTCAATCCAAGCTTTTGGGCAGGATCTGTCTGTGTTTCCCTGGTGAATTTGCACACGTGGGAAGTTCTGACATTCCACGTCACCCAAAGAGTGCAGCAATCCTTTGGGATATGTAGAATATACTTCCAAAACTTCCCCTTATTATAAACAAAAAAGCATTTTCAACTTAAAACTGCTGTGGGAGGGAAACAAGCAATCTGAACGTGGCACAGGAGATATCTCCAAGGCAAGGACTTCAAACAGTCTGTTTAAACAGCAGCATTATAAACCAGAGATCTATGGACAGATAAGGATTTCTCAACTAAAATTCCACTACTCTAGACAGGACAATTATACAAAGCCACAAACATCCCAGAAAGACATCATATGTATTACATTTTCTTCCCACACAGTAGCTGGCATACCTCAGGAACTACGGCTGGCTGCACCAGGCTCTGCTGCACACAAGCAGTACTAAAAAGAAGTCAAAGGTGCAAGTCTTCTTAGCTCCAGGCTCTCAAGAATGGGAATTTTAATATTCACTTTAAACTAAAAAGGCAAGGCCAGAGTGAAGGCTGTTAGAAGCTCATTAGAAATCCCACTCAGGAAAATTCCATCCAGAGGATGCCACCTGTCTTTTTGATTCATATCTTAGAACTGATGAATAACAAACGTGCAGGATGGAAGAGAGGACTCCAGTACAAAACAATAGTCTGATGCAACTGGAGCCTGCTCAGCCCATGGTAACCAAGTGAGCTATTGTGGCTCTCTGGACTAACACTTTTTAATAGAATCCAGATTCAATTTAAACAAGACTTTGGAAGCCTGTTTTGTTAAACTGCTGCAATCTCTTTGTGTTGACAGGACTATGATCAGGCAAATTCTTTCCCTCTTGCATAATGCAGGTAGCTGGATGTGACATGCTAAATCAGCATTTTATTGGGACCGGGGCAATCCCACAGGCTGGCAGTGCACTCGTGCTCCAGGGGATTGCAGAGAAGTAAAACTCAAATCAGTTAAAATCCACGTGCAAAGCTGGTGGGCTCTGCATGGGGAACACAAGTACTTTCCATGTTGTTACCTTGAACAACAATTCATTAGCTTGATTAGCCTTAAGACATACTCAGAGAACATAAAAGATTTGCCTTTAAGGGATCAAATTAAAAGAAGTAAATCTGCATATCTTAGATAATTCCTGCATAAAAAAATCGTGGTTTTTTATAGTTGCATGTGTCTGCGTATCAAGTGTTCAAAGTAAAGAAAAAGATCATCTGGGGTCCCCAGCAAAGGAAGGACATGGACCTGTGGGGAGTGAGTCCTGAGGAGGGCACCAAGGTGATCAGAGGGATGGAGCAGCTCTGCTTTGAGGAAAGCCTGGGGGAGTTGGGATTGTTCTGCCTGAAGAAGAGAACCTTTAGGGTGACCTAATTGTGGCCTTCCAGGACCTGAAGAGAACCTGCAAGGAAGATGAGACTTTGGACAATGACCCAGAGCAACAGGACAAGGGGGAACAGCTTCCCAGTGTCACAGAAGGGCATGGTTAGATGGGTTATTGAAAAGAAATTGTTCCCTATGAGGGTGGGGAAGTGCTGGCTGTGACTGCCCCTGGACCCCTGGAAGTGTCCAAAACCAGGCTGGATGGGGCTTGGAGCACCCTGGGATAGTGGCAGGAGTCCCTGCCCATGGCATATTTGGGGAACCAGATGAGGTTTAAGGTCCCTTCCAACCCAAACCAATCCACAATTCTACAATCACATTTTTACCTGCCATTAATTTCCAGAGCCTACCAGCACAGTTTGAAAAATTAATGTTTATACCAAATACTTGTTCAATACATTTTATTATTAGATCAGTTAATAATGGTATTTCTTCCCCCATCCGAGCTCTTTGGTCAGAACTGATGAGTTACACACTGAGCAAGCACAGCTTTGACAGAGCCTGCAAAAAACGTTGCTCATCACATGGACTGGAGTCGAGCACGCATATTCCAACACTTGGGAAGCCAGCAAGCCCCCCAGGACTGGTGGCTGTGGGAGTCATGTGAGCACAAAGGTATTTCTTCAAATTGGCTGCAAGAACTCAGACAAACAGAAATAATGTTGCGGGAGTGAATTCAGTCATTTCCCAACTCCCCCGGCACCCAGCCTTGTGCAATCCAAACAGGCAGTTGTAATTCCAGGTAAGTTGTTATTCATAACTTACGCACCGCTTGTTTACATGTGGTTGACAGTTTTAAATGGTTACTAATTCAGTACTGAAAAATAAAGCTAATGCAAATAAAACTGCTGCAGGAGGCACTTCAGAATAACAATATCTCACAGTGGTATAAACACAGGTGAGGCGGTGAAGAAGAAAATCCCAAGAGTAGCCACCACCTAAGCAGCTACCACCTAACTATGTATCACTATACAGCTGTATTTTTACTGGCAAGCTTCAGCCACTGAGTACTTGCAGTGTTTTAGCTCAAAATAAGATTAATTTCAGAGCCACTGCTCTTTTCAGAACAGCTACAGAGTGTTGTGTCTCCCCCAAGCACAGGATCAGCTTGTCAGTTTATTCACCTCCTTAGGTAAAATTGTAAACAAATAATCATTCCCCAAAATAAAAACCATTTAAAAGCCCAAAAACAAGATTAAAAAGGAAAATATTGCCCGAACTATATTTATTCACACTGTCAAAACTTTTCTGAAATTCCTTCAATTTCCTCAGCATACAACACTGAGGCAACCTGCAGTCCTGACAGGCCACGTTTGAACTGCCCCACCCCACCCTCTTCACATGGCAGCCCTAGTTTCAGATGCCAGGTTGGATCCACAGCGTGGATCTCTTTCACCCAGATGGCACTAAACCCATCCTGGAGATGGATCATGTGTTGCTACACATGGAGCAGGCCCTCAAGGCCATGGGGCTGCTGTGATGGCTGGCTGCAGCACAGCCCTGTCACCCGGTGAAAAGGACACCGTGCTCTCAGCTCAGCAGTGGGATGGGAAAGACACAGCCAGTTCTTTACTGGAAGAGTCTTTTCCAACAGCTCGTTCAACCTCCAGTGGTTTCCAGCTTGTGCTCCTTGGCCTCTGGCCTCTAAGTGTGCAAAAGCACTCAAAATCCAAGGAGTCAGGAAAGCACCACAACAAAGAATCGCAGAATTGAGGAATGGTTTGGGTTGGAAGGTACCTTAAAAACCATCTAGTTCCAATACCCTCCTGCCATGAGCAGGGACACCTTCACTAGACCAGTTGCAACCTGGCCTTGATCTTCTAGGACATCTTCTACTGCTCTCTCCCATTGGATCACTGTCCAATGGAGCTCACTGCATCTCTTCTTTCTGGAAAACTACATCATAGGCAAAAAGGGTGATGACACCCTCCACTCCCCAAAACTGCAAGGACAGAAAACAAATTCTCTGTCACGCAAGTAGCTGTTGAGGGGTTTCAGCCCATCCCTCAAAGCTCCCAGCATAGAGGAGCCAAACACCTGGGTCAGGAGTCATCACAGCTAATGCAGGTATCTTGTGCCCAGACTTAAACCATGTGTGGTGACCACAGGTAAACCTGTCATCCTGTGTATTCACTTCAAATGTTGGATCACTGTAGCAGCTTCACCAAAAAAATATAACATGATGGATTATAACATGATTCATGCCCATAGAGTATATAACATAGGTAACAAATTCTTTCATGCATCCAAACGAACATCCAATAAAACAGATACAGAGATTTGTCACTTGCTACCCAGCAGATGTGCTTGATCATTATGTCACATCACTAAATCTATCCAGTGGGAATGACATTAAATAACATGCAATTAAAGAAACTTCCTCCAAATGCACACCATTGAAACGTTCTATTGGCTCTTTTGAAATGAGTCCACCCCTACACTCCCAGCAGCAAATCTTTGCTCTGTGCTGATACTCAAACCTCTTTTTCAGAGTGAAGGAGATACCATCACCATTAGACAAGCAAGTAGAAGTCCTTCAAGTGACATAAACCAGACATGGGTAAAAGCAGCATTTCTGTTTCTCCAAGGTCTGAATATTCTATAAATCACTTATTATTATTCTTTGCACTAGTTCATACCAGAGCAAGCCCCCAACAATCAGCTCCTCGTTCAGTTCATGGCCCAGATTTGATTTCTTCATCCTTTGCAAAAACATTCTCAGACTTTCTGCTAATAACTAGCTGATTACATTTCAAACCCTCGGGCTAAAAGTTATTACTGGGGAGTGCAGGAATGTGTCTGGAATGCAAAACAACGGGGGTGAAAAATCAGTGGGCTCTGAGCTGGTATAAATAGATAGTTCACGGCGGAAACTCATCTCCTCTCCAAAAAACCAAACCCAAAGACAGTGCCCTGCTATCTCCTCCAGTTAATTTTACTGGAGAACTGACTAAGACATCTCCCAGACCTTAGGAAGAGGCATCTCCTATCTACACAAATATAATATAAATAATGTTTCTGTTGTATGCGAGTTAGAGAACCACGCTGTGTAATCTGTTGATAAACTCACACAAGAGACAGTAGTTTCATGATATACCAAACACTTCACATCTTGGAAAGAAATGGCAAAAAAAATTCTTCTTAGGGAAGCTTTCTTTATGGTTGAATGATATCAGGTTTATTGACAGAAAGTTTCTGGTATGCAAACTTCCCTTTGGTTCAAGCAAATTCCTGCATCACCCTCCACCTGGAAGTTCAAGCTGAGTATTAAACCATGAGATCATCACAGAGGTCTGGTCTCTCTTTCCAGCACTCAGCAAGAGAGCAGCCCTGCAAGGGCCATAAACCCTGGATTCATGGGATCCATGGAAATTAAGGATTGGTCCCCCCAGCTTGATTTTTGGAGCTTTGTGCTGCCCCTGTGTAACTTACATCCCTTCTCATTTAGATGTGCAGTTATTAATCACTTTGAGGTACAGAAGACATTGGGAAAAGTGAAGATTACAAGTCTCCAGAAGAAGATTATTATAAAAACAACCTATTTATCTGCAGCCTTTAGGAAAAAAAAAAAAAGCTTTGAAAGACAACCTAAAGACTGATGATCAAGTGAAAGCAGAGAAATTAAGGAAATCCCCCCTTCCCCACCATACTCTAACAAAAAGCTCTTGGCTGTACTTAGCAAAGCTGAAAGAAATCCAACAAAGGCTAAATATTCCCCTAACCTCTGTATTTGCCTCTCTGACACTGCTGCCATTTGCTGCCTCAACTCTGTTAGAACTGGAAGAGACAACTCTGTAGCCCATTTCCTTTGTAATTCCACAGAATCACTTGCCTAATGAAGTCTTTCATGGCTTATTTGAAGATTTAAGCATTCAAAAACAAAATTCCTCAATGAAGAATGAAGTATTTTGTGGGATTACTCTTTCCCTGAGGTTAGGGATCAAGGTTTCTCAGAAACACGATGAGTCACAGTGGTTTTAGCTTACTCATCTTAAAAAGTGTGGGCTTTTTAATCTGATAACAAGCAATTCGTTTTTTCAAAAGTATTTGAGACAACTTGTTTGAATGAGAAACAGAATATGCTTTTTGTTACCCTCACACTTGTGTAAACTATTTTACGTAAAGGGAGGATTTTAAAACCAACTTTTGACATTTTTCAGCATGACCCTGAGATAACCAACCACTATGAGCACTTGCTGGTTTAGAAACAACAGCTTATCTCACGTACAGCAAGGCAGCTGCACACCTCAGAGGTGCAAAGCAAAAAAAGGCAGAAAAAAAATTACAGAGCTAAAGTCACCACTTGATTTGCAATGTCTTCCCTCAAGGAAACTGAAATTAAAGACCCTGATATCGTGGAATGGTGTTAAACAGAGTGCATGATTTACAGGTGAGCTCACAGCTTGGGCAGTGCATCTATTCCCTGTCACTGACACCAAAATCCAGTCTAAGTTTTTACATTACTTTTGTGTACAGTGAGATCTCTGCTCTTTATGGACATTTTACCCTCCTGAGTGGATTTCTGTCTTCATTTCACTTGTCCTGTTGCTCCTGCACACTTTCCTTCCTTAACCAATACACAAATTATAGATGAATTTGATGTCAAAATAAAAAAGTACCCTCCCAAATGAGTAAGTCTAAAAATCTATTAAAAAACTCATTTGATTTTAGTACTTCTCAATCAGTGAAGAAATACATTGTAAAAATATTTTTAAATATAAAGGAAGACATGTTAGTACTGCAGGTATCATAAGCAAGAGATTTTTCTCCCTTAAAAAGCATCATCATAGGGTATCTCAGAAACACCAGGAAAAGCAGAATGATAAGTATAATATGATACACATAAACATGGATTTCCTTTCCACATTGCTAATATAATGGGGTTTCTTCCACTTGGGACGCTTCCCTAGGCTGGAAACCTCTATTCATGACTCTTAGGAAAATGAAGCTTCAAAATGAAGACCATTATCTTCCTACAGAGCACTAAACCCAACCTATACCATTTTTTTTGTGCCAAACCCATAATTCAATGTCTTTTTATTTTTATAGTTAGCTTCCTAGTCCAAGAAAGGACATTCTAATTTCTCATTGATCTATGTCACTGAGATTTCATGCAAGGTTTTGCTTGGGAAACTGGAATGGAACTGCATAAACTTAAAGGTGAGAAAGGAAATACTTTTCTAATAGTTCCTGGAGAGCTCCACTAAGTCACAGCCGTCTACCCAAGGCACTGCACAACAGCTGGGTGTCCTCTTTGCAGAATACAGAGAATATACAGAATATGGGATTCCTACAGTATTTCCTAGAAAGAATTTGTCATACAAAGCCTATACAGTAGTTTTAATTTTCTTTTTTTTATTTATAAAGCTGCCACGGTGTTAAGGAGCAAGGTCTGGTTTTAAAAGGAGGTGTGCTTTTCATCTTTTCTGTCAGAAGCATAAAAGTTGTTTACTTTAGAGGAAAACTGATTATTTGAAGTCTGCTCTCCCATTAGCACCACAGCACAAGCAAAGCATTTGTCTTTTCTGCAGGACCTGGTTCGTGCACACAGCCAGGGAAGCTGCACTTTCTCTCTCAGGCAAACCAGCAAGCACAGAAGCCGAGGGGTAAAAGAGATAATTAAAAAAAAAAAATAATGTAGCTGTGCTCACTGAAGCCTGAATCTGTTCTTTTGGTGTGAAACCTGTGCTGCTCCTGGACCCTCTCGATGGCTGATGTCTCCTTGGGCACCCAGGGATGTGCCCAGCTGAGGAACACACATCCCTGCTGTGCCTGCAGCTGGGCCTCCCACAGGAACCCCCTGGCTGGAAATGAAAACAAAAGATGCTCCTTTCCCTTCTGTTTTGGTGTGTGACCAGATGGATCACCTGTGCATCTCCATACCTTCATGGTTTTATTCCCTCTATTTCATTCCAATGAGAAGGGATGGAATCCATCTTGTAATTACATTTTGAAATGATTCTCCTGAAAAAGAGGGGATAAACCAAAATCTACGCTAAGGAAGAGCCCAAGTCCTCCCAAAGCACCTAAAATCCTCAGTGCAAACTGCAGGAAGGAGGCTGATTTTCTCTCTCAGCCACTCCCACTGCATTTGCCTCCACAAGGATCAGCCTCAGTGGTTGTGGAGAAACGGATCCTCTCTCCTTGTGGCAGTCTCAGCCTGAAAGCAAGGTCTGAGAGCAAGGTTTGGCACTTCCCCCTCCTCGTTCTGCTGTGCTTTAGACAGGTCTGTTTGCTGGAAGCTGATGAGGTGAAGTACTGGTGTCTCTCAGATGGTGATTCTGTCACCAAGTGCTGCACACAGGTTTGTTCTGGCTCCTTGTCAAACAGAGTGAGAGCTCCTCGGTTTGCAGATCTCAGTCTGAGTAAGATGACAACTTTATGTCACCACTGAGTTCGCAGCCAATCCCAAACTGGGGGGAAGGGGACAGGACACAATGACAAGCTGGGAGCAGTCAACAGACCAGGCTGCTCTTCAGAGAGACCTCATCACTGAGAGCATCCCAGAGAGCACTCAAAACAACACCTGGAAAATCATCTCCAGCTTTGGGCTCCCCAGAGATGCAGCTGATGCATTGGGGTGACACCAGAGAGGACCATGATGATGATCAGGGAGCTAAATGTGTGAGGACAGAGCTGGGTTTTGGGAGCTTTGAGAGGAGAAAGCAACAACCACCTAACAGGGCAGGAGGAGAGCCAGGCTCTCCACAGAGGAGCACAGCACCAGGACAGGATATGATGAGCACAAGTTACAGTGGGATGTAACTTGTTTACAAGTTTAGATGCCTAAAACCCAGCTCTAAACCTCTCCTGAGCCTGAGTTTGGACAAGACACCTTCAGAGGTCCCTCAACAACCTGTATCATGTTATCCAATCCAAATGGAAGTCAAAGGGCTGACACATAGAAACTACAGAAGAAGTTTGATTTGCCTCCAAGATCTGCTGTGTGCCTGTCTGGTTTATACTGTCACTGATACAGCAGAACACATAGACAGGAAGCAGTTTTCCAAGTTTTTGTCATACTTGACTTTAAAGTTTCATTTTGTGCTCTAATTTTCACAGACAAAGGTCATATTAGGTGAATTTTTTGAACTCAGGTAAATATGAATTCCTTTCAACTGAGATTTCAACATTTCCAACATTTTCCCTTCAACATTCTTATTGCTATTTCTTCAGAAACAACAAATAGGTTACAAATTAGAAATTCACGCTCTGTTCTGAGGAATTTTCACCATAACCTCACATGGCCTTGGAAAACACTGACCACGTATACTGAGATTGCATTTATGCACCATCAATGAGATGCCTGTGTGGGGCAAAACCTCCTGATTCACAGTGGTAAATCCAATTTTCAGGTCCTGTTGTTGAAAGGAGAAAGACTCAAGAGGTGAACTGGTTCACCTGACTCAAAGCATGAAGGTTACAGCTGAAAAGTACCCATGTGAAATGCCAAGAGTTATTTTTATCCCTCCCTCTCATTTAAATTTAAAGCAGGACAGCAGTACTGATACTGTGAGGTGCTAATGTTGTTGAAATGCAATGGGAATCAATAGTTTTTCCAGGAAGAGAGAGCTTGGAAAAGAGATGAGCAGTTTAAAGTCTGCTTCACCTCTGCCAGGAGCAGCTTCAGCCACCTCCTGGATACTCGAAACCCAAATTATCTCCAACACCTCAATTCTGCCAAATACACTAATTTTTCTCTCATCATCTAACAAGTCCTTAGCTTGCACGCTCTCAACAGCTCTTCTGAGTTAACATAATGAATAAAAAATATGCAGCATATTGAATTTAAAAAAAAAAAATAAATCTGGGAACAGCTCTGCCAGCTCTAGCTCTGCCATGCAGATTTGATCCCTCCTGCACAGGAGGCAGAGCATACTCACACAGCCACCCACCTCCCAGCTCAGGAGAACACAAAGCTCTTATCAAGTGTTGCACTCCACTGTGCCAGGCTGGAGGAGAGGCCAGACCACAATTTAATGAAACGTGGCTCCTCACTCTCCATACATGCCTCTGGAAACTTCCCACTGGGGCTATACATCATAAGCTTTTTTTTTTTTTTTAGAAACCTGCAAAATTCTTGTGTGTTGGGGAAAAAAATAAAAAAAAAACAAAAAAAAGGAAGGAGAAAATGCAAACAGTGAAGTCACATAAAGCTTCCATGGCAAAATTCTTTTGAATTCTAATTCAATTGGAATATAGCAGCCTTGGAAATGATGGTTCTAAACCACAAACAAGCAAGGGAATGTTTAGTAACCCTAAGCAAAAATCCCCTGGCCGCTGCAGCAGCACAGCTCAAGCCTGCAGCTCTCCATCTATTTATAGACCTGGGGCACATATCACTACAATAGCTGATTGTGCTTTGCAGCTGTTTTGTATATCTAGAAGGGCAGGAAAGAACAGACTGCACTTTGATCTTGCCCTTTTTTGGAGCAAAAACAACAACAAAAAAAGGCCATTAGGAAGGACTCAATATTTTGGAATCACAAAGGTCTGTGCTCCCAAAGCCACAGCTTACACTCGGCGTGGAGGGCTCCCAGCACATGTCCAATTGTTTACTGGGATTAGAAATCCGGGCTGAAGTCAATATTTATTCTAGAAGCATGCAAACTATTTCACCTCGCATGAAAACATATGTCAAACCTAATTATAGGAGTCTTTACTCCCCAGAGCATCTGTTAAGTGATATACACATGAAATTAAGACTCAACCTGAATGCAACTACATCATAAATGAGCACTTTGCATTTCTGGGGAGATTAAAGAAATTAAATATTTGCTCAAGATAACATTGTGTGATAAGAATCAACTATGTACAACCTGTACAACATGTTGGGATTAAAGCTTTATAAATTACACAAATATATTGGAGCTAATGCTGTTAAAGACAATGAATATGTATGATTTACAGAAGTCAAATCAGTAATCCCTACCTCAGGAAGTGAGCTGGTCCTTCCTGAGCTCAGAGAGGATCTACTGGAAAACTCACCTTCAGCATTCAAACACTTGGATGATGGGCAGTACTGTGAGGAGAAAAAAAATCTAATATTTTAGCACTATAAAGGGAATAAGCCTAAACCAAACACCCTAAGTACCTGACTGTACCATATCCAGAATACCTGAAGAGTATTTCTAATCCATTACTGATGGATTTACAAACTGCAATAAAATGTAAAAAGGGATTTAAACGTGCTGCTTACAGTTACTATCTAAATGAGTTTGAGTAGTTTCCAAACAGCCACATGGCCTAAAGTATGTGAATATGCTTAAAACACAGCAAGAGAGTCTGTAGAAGAGATTTTAAAAAGCACCATTAGAAAAAAATCGAAGGTAAAAAGTGTTTGTGGTGAACCCTGTGGTGGGCTAAGAGAAGTGAAAGGCTGAGAGAAATGGGATTGTTCAGTCTGGAGAAGAGAAGGCTCTTGAGGGACATAACTGCCCCTTCCAGTTCCTAAAGAGAACCTGCAAAGAAGGTGAGAGAGACTTTGGACAAGGACCTGGAGGGACAGGACAAGGAGGAATGACTTCCCAGTGCCAGAGGGAAGGGTTAGATGGGATATTGGGAAGGAATTGTTCCCTGGGAGGGTGGGCAGGCCCTGGCACAGGGTGCCCAGAGCAGCTGGGGCTGCCCCTGGATCCCTGGAAGTGTCCAAAGTGTCCAGGGCTTGGAGCAGCCTGGGAGAGTGGAAAGGGTGGAACAAGATGAGCTCTGAGGTTCCTTCCAACCCAACCATGCACGATTCTGTGATTCTAGGATGATCATCCCTGGGTATCTCTCTGCTGCACAATAGCTGCAAGGCAGCCTTGCTCTTCCACAGCTCCCAAATGCTGATTCTGGAATGTCAGGGGGAGAAAATAAATTATGGAATTAGGGAGATGGAAAAGTAGCAGTAGACTGCAAGAAATGTAGCCCATCAAATGGAGGAGAGAACAAATCTAAGAGGAGAGTTGGCAAGATCTGCCTTTTGTTAAGTGCTAAACAGCCTCTGAATTATCTGTATTGCCTCATCAGCACAGCACATTTGAGCATTCTGAGCAAAGCTTTTAGAATTTTAAATACCTAAGATGGGACATTAAATAGTACTCTCTAAAACCTCATTTTGAAAGAAAACAGTTAGTATATTCCTATCCTGAATACTGATACATTTCTGCTGTGGGCTGGATCTCTCTATCTTGTTTATTGAAACCAGAATTCACAGAGATGAAGAGTTTTTTGTTTCATTTTTAGAACACTTGGGACAATGTTCTTGATTTTCATTAACTGTATTGTATAATAATATATTAGATTTGAAACCAATACATAAAAGAATAACTTACTAAATAAAATATTGGGGTAAACCCAAAAATGTTATTCTATCACCCTGAGCAGGGGTATGGGAGTGCAAGAGCAACTCTTTATTGCTAAATGCATAAGCATGTTTCACATAAATTACAAAAACAATAAATTAAATAAAAAAACCAAGAGAAAGCATGAGCTGACAAAGACAGCAGGGGTGTCTATGGGGCTGTGATAATGAGATTTAGAACCACTGACAAAGTTATTAACCTGGGCCAAACAAACTACATTTCAGAAAAGGAATTCTCTGAAAGGTTCCAGAGTGTTCACATCCTACAGGGAGATCGAGACTGAATTTCTGCACTTCAAACTCATTATTTTAAGAGTTGGAAAAGCTGAAATTTAGATCACTCATATTATTCTCTTCCAGAAAATTTTTGGTAAAAACCTGTTCTCCTGTTTCACATACAAAATATAAGCAGATTTAGCTACAATTACCAGCAGGATCACTGATATCTGTTACCACAATAACTTCTCAACAGAGGGATGCCTTCCTATATTATTTCTGCAGTAAATCATGTTAAACATTAAGTTGAAATGTCAGGTTGTCTCAGCCTGAACTAAACTTTAGCTCTGAGTAATTTACAACTCTTGTGGGATGTCACAACATTAAAAGCCTTCATTTTCATGCCCATGTGGAAGCCACCCATCCCTCCTGACACAGAGAATGGACAGGAAAGTTGTTCATGACTGCTGAACACAGTAACTGAGCTAAAACAACACTGGGCTCTTCCATAAATCCACAAGAATGGGAATTTTAGAGGAGAGTCCCTTGACTGAGGCCATGGAACAAGGTACTCCAAGACACAGGGTAGGATAAATACTCTGCTCTTGCAAAACACAAATGCTAAAGATCAAATTCCAAAGAGAAGACGAACCAAACTCCACTAGTCAAGTGAGATGTCAGAGATAAGTTAATTCTGTATCTCTGAGGGGTAACACACACATCCCCCCAAAGCAGCTTCCCAGGGAATGCTGCTCGGACCGGAGCCAGGTGGAAACCCTGGACCTCAAATGACTCAACACTGGCATTTGACAAAGCCAGCTCCCATTACCTGACCATATTCCTCATTTTTTCATTAGACAGCACCAAATCCAGCCTGGAATATATAGATAAACTTCTGAGAATGCTGAACTTCACTGCCCATCAATTCGTGCTGTTGAGATCTTCTCTCCAGGGCTGAGTGACAAACACGTAAGGGATCCATGTCAGAGATGGATCTGTGACCACTCTGGGATCTACTTTCCAAAACAGAAATGCAGCTTTTAGGAAACACTGCCATTTTAACAAGCACTGGTGCACGCTAACAGAGCCCTAGAAATAGTTTTACAACTGAAACATTACACACAGTAACCGCTATTTATACTTCAATATGTCAACCTTAAATATTTACTTTTCCACTCACTTAGTTTACATGTTGTGCCAGCAGAGCACTTTCTTACATCATTTAAAGAGCTTATAGAAATTTAAAACTATCAGAGCAATAAGGAAAAGTATTATGAAGTAAGTCAAATTAAATGATAAGGCAAAACATATTTGCTACTTTTTATGCAAAAATTAATTTCACGCAGAGATGCACGATTTCTACGGGTAATTAGGTACTTTGCATTATTTGTTCTGACTTAAAAAAAAAACCCTACTTTTTTTGAAAAGCAAACGGTTTTGAACTTTAAAGCTCTCTTCAAGCTTTCCATTTCTACATGGAGACCATCCATCAGCTGGCAGCATCATGTTATTCCCCTGCCACATGGGTTCTGAAAACCCAAGGAGTAAGTTCAGAGTAAGTAAATGTTTCTAGGTAGAGCTGCACATCACACAGCTGTACCAGCAGTTTCTGGACATTTTTCCCAGAAAGCAAACAGGCTGGGCAGCTGTATTTTGACAAGAAAAGTTGTTTCCTTTTATGGCCCAGAGTTGGTGGCTGTGGTCTGGGGTGGGAAGGCAGTGGGCAAGCACCCCGTACCTCATCCGATGGCACTGTCATCTCTGATCCAGCTGTTCTTCCCAGAGTCACCCTGATGATTCCCTTCTAGCACTCACTTATTTTCAAGTGCAGAAGAGACACTCCACATAGGATATTGTATTATTTACTTTCCCTTTTGCTCTATTTTAGGTCCCATAAACCCAGAGTTCAAACAAACGACTCAGATTGAAAATTGTTTATGGGCACCTCCTAGCCCACTGGACTTGGACTCCTCTCCTGCAAAGGAACCAAGACAGGCTCAGCTGCTCTGCCACTTTTTCATTTGTAAATTTAAATTTTTGTGCTGTTAAAACCAGCTAAAACAGATTCTGAAGAACAACTGGCCTGGAAATTCATCAACACCGAGATTGCACAATGTCCCATGTCGTAGCCCATATAAAATTAAAAGGATGATTACGACCGTTTCCAATCGAGTTTTTGGCTGTTTCTTTGGGAATTCTGAACTGATGGGCATTTAAGCTGGAACAACTGCAAGGAAGAAAGCAAGAGAGCAGAGGAAATGGAAAAGCCCTGTAGCAGATGAGCTGCAGATAGACAAGGAACACCTGTCCAGGAACAGATCTGCTGAGCAGGTTCCCAACCAGCCTCCCTGGCCACTTCTTCCCATTCCTTCATTTACTCCCTTTGCTTCAGCTCTTGTATCAAACACTGAACCAGCCCTTTCTCATGACTTTAATCCCAGAGTGGAAACCTGGAAGGAAAGACTGGAAGGAAGGAAAGGGCAATGGGGAAAAGTTAGATGCTGGAGACATGGAAGAAAAACATTTCTATAAGGAAGATAAAACAAATTTTCCAAAGGGTCATTGGAAACTCAACAATTCCAAGCTACGTGGAAAGTGGAAGGCCAAGAACTCAGGGCTGAACGCTGCATCATATTACAAACAGCAAAGCCTAATTACCTTAAAAATCCTTATCTAACTTCTGCTTTTCTTCTAAAACAAAGCAAAACTGACATTTTGATGGAGGCAAACTCCAAGCAACATTTACAACCAGCAGAGAAGAACCAGCCTCTTAAACTGAATGCACTTTCCCACATGATTCCTTACTTTAACTTGAATAAAAGTTACATTCATGAGAAGAGAGGGGGAGAACCAGCAAAGAAAGGGGAAAGAGTGCAAGCAAGCAGCAGAAATGGAGGGGTACAGCCTGAGGGGCATTAATGCCAAACCTGGAGGCTGAGTGGTAGGGATGCAGCTTTGCTGGTCAGTTATTTGCACAAGCTTTACAGGCATGGGAAAAGTGCAAAGGTTGTCAGGAAACACAAAACTTCTTGTGATGGAAAATCCTGCTGAGAAACAAATCCTAGCCACTGCCTGAGCCCCAGCCTAGATGGGCTTCTCTGCTCCTCCAGCAAATAATGTGCAACTCCAGCAATTCTGAAAAAACTGAGCTTGGGAACTGAATGGAGAAATTAAAAAACTCCTTTCCATCAAAAGTGCTGGCGCAGGTTGCCCAGAAAGGTGTGGCTGCCCCTGGATCCTTGGAAGTGTCCAAAGCTGGACAGGGCTTGGAGCAGCCTGGGATAGTGGAAGGTGTCCCTGCCCATGGCAGGGCATGGGACTGGATGAGTTTTAACATCCCTCCAAACCAGTCTGGGATTCCATGACTCTGTGAGAAGAAGGGATTTCGATTATTGGAGTAAATCTCAGTTCTATTCAAATGACATTGATCCCACAGGAATGGGAGACTGGACAAACAGGCCACCAGTTCCCCCCGTTGTTTTTTGGGAACGTATCGTACCAAAGGCTTCAACTGAATGAAATATATTTATACTTTGCTTTTCTTCCCCAAACCAAGCTGAAAACTCGGTTTCCACAACCTGTAAATGGAGAGATCAAAATGAGTTAGGGACACAGCTCCCACTGTAATTTTAAATTACAAATTAAAGGCAAGGCATAGCCTGGAGAAGCTCAGGGCTTGTCAAAGTCCAGTGTTGTAGAAACTGTTTAAATTGTAAGAAGGTTATAATGCGAAATTTAAATAATTAGATCTGGCACTGTTACATCAGACTTGAACCAAACCAAATAAAAGATTCAAGTTTCAAACTTGGAGAGAGAACAAATTATTGAGGAAACTGGATACAAACATACACTGGCAGCCTTTTGTAATAAACATGGCCCTGTGCAATTTAACAAGGAAATTAAAAAAGAATAAAAAATTAATAAAACAGATGCAAAGAAATCCTTATGCAAAAGCCCTGATAAAAATTGATCTAAAAAAATACAATTCCTTGAAACTTGCTGAGACCCTTAAAAATTAGTACTTCAAAGTAAGAATTTTCCCAATTACGAAAAGAAACAGAATTAATTTTAAAAAACCAAAAGCAAAAACAACAACAACAAATAAAACCAACAAAAAAAGGCACCATAAAACCCCAAACTGTGCAGGAGGGAGAGGGAAGACAGTCTCAAGTTTTCGGTACCTAAAAACAGCCCTTGAAGTGCTCCTCCCCTAAGGATATTTTGATCTTAGTCACATGGGGTTTTTTAAGGTATTTTTATTTAGTCTCCCTGTAGATAACTGCAAGGAGAGAGCTGCTAACATGATCTTAAATTAATGATTTGATGGCTGCCCTCATGGCTCAGAGAGGCTTTAAGTCTGAAATATTACCAATAAACCATCAGGGCTCAGCAACTTTGGACAATACTCACAGACAAACACACTGCTTCCATCACTTGCCAACTTTGTCTCAGTCAAAAAAATCAATTTTACTTTCTTATTCTTTGATATTTACCTGCTTATTGATAACCCTTTATAATTGTACAGGTAGATAAGGAAAAATGAAAATAAGAAGAGAAAATATTTGAGAATGTCTTATGATACACAAGCACTCTTATTTGCACAAGGAGGAAATGGATCTTTTCCTACCGTGGCTCATATTTTTGGCCAAATCACCTATTTTTCATTTTCATCTGGCCATTCACAACATAATTTTAGAAAATATACAGAAAGAATGGCTCACACAAAACCTTTTCCAGATAGCTACATCTGGTTTGTTTTTGTAAGTTTAGACAGCGTGAGTGAAGTTCCCTGTTAAATGGACCTGGAAATGTAAAAACTGCAGAGCAGGGCGGAATAAATTCCAACAGCAAACACATTTGTAATCACAAAAACTTATCACACAAGTGTACCCACAACAAAAGCACCTTCAGAGCAGGGATCAGCAGCTCTGCCAACCTGGCTCGGTGCACTGGATTTGAATTGGCCGGCCAAGGAAACGTGGATAAACATGGAAAGGGAAGACACAACAGGCAGATTTGCTCCTGCACAGGCGCCGCTGCCCTGGGCTGTCACATCCACCTGCCAGGGACATGGGCTGCTCCCATGGGAAGGACATCCAGCTTCTGGCTTGGCGTTTGGAAAGGCTTCAGCATCCAAAGGTTGTCACATCAAAAAGCCAAACAACCCCCAAACGCTCCTTTGCAATGTGTTTTTTTCTGTTCTGAACGAACTGAATTGATGGATTTATTTATATACTTGCACATGTGCATATAAAGACAAAAACTAGTATCGCTGGATGTTGGATTTCTACCAATAGGAGAAATTTGGGTAATGAGAAGCAGATACAGATTAAATGTTAAAATAGAAAAGAAGAAATAAAGAGAGAGTAACCTTCTGAAGCCCCTTGCTCTGCTCAGCCAGCTGTCATTAGGGTAGGACAACAGCTATCTGTTCCACATCACATTTGCCTTCCAGAAACGGGTACCACGATATCCTCATGTGGGCACACCTGGGTCTGTGCACCCCTGAGCTCCTCAGGTAACACACCCCTGGGATGGGCCACCTCCATCCCAGTGCTGAGGAGAGGCACAGCTCCAGCATTACATTGCTGCCCCATGTGGCTTTTGATGACAGCAAAGATCATCTCTATCTACTTTGAGTAAAGCAATTCTCTTTCATTCCATGTTCTGGACAAGCCAAACAGTTCAGAAAACACAAAAAACCCCAAAACAACAACCTCAGTAAATCAGCAACAGCTCTATGCCAAATTATTCAAATTATTCCGAAAGAGGATTAAAATTCTTGCAATGCCATCTTGCTGAAACACTGTGTGGTTATTCCCAGTGGCACAGCAGCGATCCATCCCAGTAATCCATGGCTGCTCCAGCTTTCTGATGCCTCCTGGGAGGTGCTGAGTTACCTTCTCACCACTCCAGGCCTCACCTGCTCCAAGGCCACAGCCCAAAGCTGTTCCCACAGAGCTCCTGAGCCCCTGCTGGAGGTGTTGGTGTTCCCACACTTGGCAGTGCTCCTGCAGCACTTTAAGCACAGGGCTTCCAGCTCCAGCTCCTTCCCCTCCTCAAGTGATCCTTTCCTTGTCAGGAGAATGTGGCCATCTCTCCCATCTGGAGCTTTTTCCTCCAGATTAACACTGCTGCAGTTCCTTCCTCTTTTCCATCCATCCATCCATCCATCCATCCATCCATCCATCCATCATCCATCCATCATCCATCCATCATCCATCCATCATCCATCCATCCCTCCATCCCATCCAACTGTTCTCTTACAGGCTCTCTCCATTTGGTTCCCATCTCTTTAATTGATGTTTCTTCTACTATTGAAATAACTTCTGAGATTTAAGGACTAAACAAAGAACACCCCCCAAAAATTGATTCAGATTAGTTTTTTACAGATTTCAACTTCTTACAATCTCTTCTCTCACACTGTAACACACCATGCCTTTGGCTTCCACTTCCCCACTGCCTTCCAGTTTTTCCAAATACCATCACAAAATTCCTCTCTAATTTACTTCTCAGAAGATACAATCTAATGGGTAATTAAAAATACAAAAGAGAATTTAGGAATAAGTATTTTCCCTTAACAGCTTCCATCCTATTAAAATATTTTGCTGTCATAATGCCTAGAGGGATTATCTTCAGTTGCAAGAGAACAATGAAAACAAACACTTAAAAATTATCTTAAAAAGCCACAATATTTTGAGAAAAGCTGCCACGGTGCTATTGGACCTTGGAAACTTGTACCAAAATATGCGAGATATTGCTCAGAGGTCAGTTTTGCTCTTCAGCTCTATGGCTAGAAACCATAATAGTACCATTATCTGCAAATCCCACCTTCCATATCAGCAAATTGCATTTGGAACACTATTACAAGTCCTGCCACAAAATCCACCACTACCTCCACTTGTTGATGCTTTTGAATTATTGGCAAACAAATACTAAAGAACACTGAAGTAAATAAAAAGAGGGGAATAAACAAGAGCATTATCATATGACCAACTACACGAAATTTAAATAAAAATATGGAGTACTTTTAAATGTGGGGGACAAGGACTGCAAAGTTTGTTTATAAAGGAGTCTGGTTCTCTTCCAAGTTCCAAGTTCCAGCCTGAAAATAACTTCTTAAAACAGCTGTCAGGTTTTTTTGGGAGGAGGAAGAATGATCTACCAGCAAATAGAGCACATGAGTTATCATGGGTTGTGCTTCAGAGAAAATTCAGCTCCTGAATGGCCCCTAAAATCTGCAATCAAGAACATGGAAAAGCATCCAGAAGGAAAAGCCAGCCTTCATGGAGAGCTCATGAAATAGAGAAGCATCATGGTGGCAGTGCTCAGGAGACCATGGGAATTAATCATCCACCACTGGGCCAAAAATCACCTGTTAATCTTTCTTTCACCTAGATTCTTTGAAAATGTTTTTTTCACCAATTTAACATCTTATTTAAGTAGATTTTTTTTTAAAGTTAAAATAAAAAATGGTAATATATTTTAAAATTAAGCGATTAAAGCTCCAAATCTCATAATTGTATATTTTAAAGTCAAACATGAAGAAACTCAACAACTTACTGGCTGTGCTATTAACAGCACTTTAGTGATGACCTCTCAAGATTTTCATGGTTTACATACATTCACTCTCTGCTGTCCTGGCTGATAAAACAGCAGCTAAAAACATGTAAACTTTTTTGTACAGTGTACACTGATAGTTCAAAAACCCCCAATTTCTCCACACATGGAGACACGTTCACAACATAAACATTCATGCTAAGCAGTCCCTGTATCCAAAACAAAATTATTAGCTGGGTATATTTACTCAATCAGTCACTTCCACATCTGGCACAGGTGGAGGATCCTCCACATTTTAAAGGTGCTGGAATTTACTTTGGGAAGTATAAAATAACAAAAATCATCTTGGATATACTGTTGCTGCTGCAGTATGTTCTTTCTATCTCCAACATCCAAAAAAGTTAAATTTTGGTTCAGGAAACAGCAGGAATTGCCCCAGATGCAAAGCAGCATCAGAAAACTTTAGACCATTAAAGGATCACTTCTTTCCTCCCAAAAAAGTGCCACTTAAAACCTCTATGTCTTCTGGAGCCAGCGTGACATTGCAAAAGAAAGAGAAGCCATTAATTGCTTTGTATTAAAACAGACAAAGAAATTTAAAAAAAAAAATCATTTCAAATGCTGCTGTGCTGAACCTTCAATCCTTTATCCCATTTTTGAAATGACAGTGCCTGGTATCCCCACAGCCCCCCATCTCTTTACATTCTAATATCCAAATGCAGATTTGACTTTTTAAGACCTCCAGCTATTTTATGAAGGATTTATATTGCCACGAAGTACAATTCTCCCCTTTATTCCCCCTGCAACGTGTGAAGAAAAATGCAGCAGGCTAAAAATGTGTGGGACTGGGATATGAGAAAACAAAAAAGAGACACCCTGTGTCCCATGGAACAGTAATATTCATTTTAGCTACTCACTATTCACAATTTAGTCTATTGAACCATGCTCCTGTAACAAGCACCTGGATTTCTGGACAAACATCAAATACAGTATTTTGGGAACCACTGTCACCAAAACATTGGCACAGTTTTTTATGAAGAAATGAGCTCATGTCGCTGCCTCAGCACAGAGCAGCACTTCGTGTCACTCGTGAACCACAGGCACAGTTTAGAAGTGAACACAGGTGTGATTTAAACCTGGGCTTAGGATTCCCAAAGCAGAATGTACAGTAGAAATCTCAAGCAAGGCAATGCTTCAGGATGTGTCTGGTGTCACCTTAAAAAATTCCTCACACTGTTACAGTTACACTTCATGGAGCAGGAAACTGAAGCAGGGGTTTCTAGTTTGTAAGAGCAAGCAGGAACACCATGAAACAGCCCCTGAGACACACAACAAGAGCTTGGAGTTGGACTGAGGACCCACCTCCTCTGCCACATTATTGGATGGGCATGGCCAAAAAATTATACACTCAAGACAGTCAAATGTCAAGACAAGGGGGTTTTAGGAACAGGCTTCACAGCTACAGATGAGGAGATCATTCATTAGGAAAATTTAAAGGCTCTATTACAGAGTTTTCAAACCAGGCACCTGACCCCTCACTCCTTTATTGCAATATCCATGCACAAATAACACACCTTTAATCCGCAGCAGTTACTCAAATACCTGGTGATCTTTCCAGTACCTGTACTGTGCCAATGTGGAGATTTTGAATCCCCAACAAAGGAAAAACACTAAAGTAAAATTTCATCCACGCATGTTATGCTTCAGCTATACATTAATATGGAAATATCCAAATGCATATAAATCTGAATATTTATTTTAGGCTTTCTTGAAAGTAAAGAGTGTTTTCCTTCCATTTAGGAGATGGGGCAAAGTCACATCAGGAAAAGAAACAGCTCAGAAAATGAGAACTATTTCTTTGGACTGCAAGATTCTAACAGAGCCATGAATTCAGGCTGCCTCCCCTGCTTTCCTTCCTTGATAATTCACAGCCCCTCAGCCATGTGGAGCAGGACAGCACACGTGGAGTGGGTTATTGGGGTCTTTCTGCTGTCACTATGTCAACACAAACCTCACTGGGGCTCAGCCCCACTGGGCTAGCAGTACAGGCTTCATTAATTCAATTCTGCTCCTTGACTGAGAGGTGCCTCAGTCTACAAATAAATATCCAGGGATGACCCCTTTCAATACCCTTCACTGGCTCACTCCCTATAAGACTGTCCTCCAGCAGTCAATACAGCAGGGTTCTAATTTTATAGACATTGGAAGAGCAATAAAAACTAATAAATGCTGCAGGCCACCCTTCTGACCCCAAAATCTGTGTTTATAGCGTAACTCTTTGGGTTTGTTGCCCAGAGAAGCTGTGGATATCCCATCCCTGGAAGTGTCCAAGGCCAGGTTGGATGGGGCTTGGAGCAACCTGGAACAGTGGAAGGGGTCCCTGCCAATGGCAGGGGGTGGAGCTGGATGAGCTTTAAGGTCCCTTCCAACTCAAGGCACGCTGTGATTCTCTGATTTTATACTGAATCACCTAAATACAGCAGCAAAGACTTTTGGAGCAACATTTTGCTTTACTTATATCAGTGAGTCACAGGCTACATTTAAAGTTGTTTTATTTAGACAAGCTATAGGCATGCTCAATGTATATTAGATGCAGTTCCTGACTTGTGTTATGTATTTCCCTCACGCAGGCTGCTGTGTTACCGTAACATTCCAAGGATGACATTTAACACTCACAATCACATTATTTCCACAAATCGATAATTCTGCTGTTAAAACCAACCAACTCCTCTTTGAAGTGACACGATTCTAACTGTAAACTTTAACCAGTACCATTTGAATTCAGAGGATTTGGTGTTTCAAAAGCTGCCCCAAACACTGGTGGGGCATGGTCCAACTCCTGCACTTACTAAGCAGCACAAGAATTAACAAACCCTTTGCTCCAAATGAGGTAGACAAATAACGCCCCGTCAGCACAATCCCACTCCATTAAAGCAGCAGCAAAACTCCCAGTAATTTATGACCCTCTTGGCTGCACACTTGGCTATGGCTGATATTAGGATCATACAACTCCCCTCACAACTGAAATCCCAAAATACATAACTAAGGCTGTTTCTTTAAGTGCTCTCTGCAAATAACACTGCTTCAAAGAAGCACTGGTGAGGCTGGAAGCCGAGCAGGCAAATCTCCTAACTTGGAAAACAGAAAATTTTAATCTGAATTTTAAGACAAATTCCAACTCTGTCACCTCCTGAAATCTTGGAAAGAATTAAATGCATAACAGATGTACTCCATTTTAAATATAGCCACATCACGCACACATTTTTTAGAACACACAGAAAACACTGTGCCTGATAAAAATGCCTCCCGTATGGGCTGATTCACTTTCAGTACCCGATTATGGACACAAAATCATTCCTGACTCCTGATCAGCAAACAGCCATGGCCAAACTGGCTCTATCTCTGAGCAGCAACGAGCAACAAAGCAAAAGGATCATCCCAGTGCTTCATCAGGACTCAGAAACCACCACCTTCCCATCAGGATCCTCTGCCTTCACACTTAAAAAATTACATTCTTGATGTGCTGAAGCTCCCATCTTCTGCTACCAACAGGTAAGTTCTATGATGCTCCCTATCCAAAAGAGCCAAGCAACAGTTTTAGTAAGAAGTGTCATCCAGTTCATGAACACACAGCCATTCATGCTACAAAAAATTAAACACGTTTTCCAAGCTGACTAAACACAATTCAAGCATCTGATTATGGAGAAATAACAGACTGCGGCAACGACTCGGATGATTTTCACATTAAAAACATTCTAAGGCTGTACATAGTTACTGAAATGCTATATATACACATATACATGGGGAAAGAGAGAGTATGGAGTGACAGGACACAGGGAATGGCTTCCCACAGCCAGAGGGCAGGGATAGATGGGATGTTGAGAAGAAATTCTTCCCTGGGAGGGTGGGCAGGCCCTGGCACAGGGTGCCCAGAGCAGCTGTGGCTGCCCCTGGATCTCTGGAATTGTCCAAGTCAAGGTTGGATGGGCCTTGGAGCAACCTGGAACAGTGGAAGATGTGCCTGTTCAAGGTAGGGAGGTAGAACTGGATGATCTTCAAGATCCCTTCCAACCCAAACCATTCCACAATTCTGTGAACTCAACAACTTTACGTAATTCAAGATTTTTTGACTTATTTGTGGAAAATTATGATCAAATAGCAAATTAAAGTATCCGACACAGGTAAGAAAATGTGACTTCAGCGAAGACCAGCAGACCTTTTGTTTATCTCTGTATCCACAGCAAATTTCAGCAGCAGCAATGTTTCATAACCAAAGACTTATATGTTACTTTAACATTCTCAGCAGAAAAACTTAGTTGCTGATCATTACGGATTCCAGAACCTCGGGTGAGGCACGGGGTGTGTATGTTTCTCTTAAACGGTTTATTGGAATTATGAAACAACTTATAATAAATTTTCTCATCCTCACGTGGTATTTTTAAGAACACTCTCTTCTTCTAAATGATGCCACATAGCCAAGCAGCAAGTGAAACCTTAAACACTACTCATATTGTCTCATTAGTAACTTTTATGTGCATGAGAGAGTCTCTCTTTCATAACATGGATCTTACTAGCAAGGTCAGCCCCAAATAAGGAGTCAGACAAATGCAAACAACTTCCCAGAATCATGGAATGGTTTGGGTTGGAAGGGACCTTAAAGCTCATCCAGTTCCACCCCTGGACACCTTCCACCATGGAACAACCCCAGGCTGCTCCAAGCCCTATCCAACCTGGCCTTGGACAATTCCAAGGGATCCAGGGGCAGCCACAGCTTCTCTGGGGATGCTGTGCCAGGGCCTGCCCACCCTCATGGAGAAGAATTCCTTCCCAATATCCCAATGAACCCTGCCCTCTGGCAGTGGGAAGCCACTGCCCCTTGTCTGCTCCCTCCAGGCCCTTGTCTGCTCCCTCCAGGCCCTTGTCAGCTCCCTTCTGGTACTGTAAAACCACAACGAGGTGACCCCAAACCCTTCTCTTCTCCAGGCTGAACATTCCCCATTCCCTCAGTGTTTCCTCACAGGAGAGATGCTCCATCTCTCTAATCAACTTAGTGGCTTCTTCTGGACCCACTCCAAATAAGAGCCAAATTTTAAAAACTGGAAATAGATGGGAAAAGCTAGAAAAGCCTTGGATCAAAGCCTGGTTATCTGCTGGTGCACAGTCACTGTGTGTGACACCAGAACCTCCATCCCTCCTGCCCTGGAAGCCTGTGGCCACTTCTCTAAGCACAGGCCAAACTCAGACCTGCTGGAAATGGCTCTTCCCAAGCATCACGCTGTCTAAACAAAGGAAATTCGGTGCTGATGTTGTACCTGGTCTCTTTGCAAATAATGCCCTTATACAGGAACATTTCCTCATGACATCCTGCCTGTAGCACCACTCCTGTCAGGCCCTGAGCAATTCCAAAAGATTTATCTGCTGGACACTCGTCCAAGTCGGTCAGAGGTTAGAGACACTCAGTACCTACAGGACACACTTCAAGCATCCACTAAACACGAGTAAAAGAAGGCAAGAATTTGATTCCAGAGACTACTGGAAACACCTACGGAAAAGCTTCCCAGGGAGGCCTTCTGAAAACAGCACAACCAAAAATTAACTTCTATTCCATCTCTCAGGCACGTGCATCTGAGTCAAACAGCAAAGCTGCACATTTAAAAACTGAAAACATCCCATTTCTGACTCAGACATCCTCATTTATCTAATGAACTTAAAGAATTAAGCATCCAATATCAAAAGAAGTTTTCATACATTTTCTATGGTCTGTGTCAATGTTTCATAGCACATTTTATTTCAATTATAGACTTCACTTTTTTTTAATGAGGTGGGTTTTGATGTGGGTTTTTAGTGGTTTTTTTTAGCTTATTGTGCAGTTAAACACAGTAAAACAACCATTTTGTCCCTTTACACGTACAAATAATTGTCAATACGAGTGGTATTGTTTATCAGTTAGTTTTGCTTTCCACTTTTCCCCCTCTGTTTTGAAGGCCTTCCCATCAAGGCCTGAAAATTAGTAACACTGGAAGGAAATGAAGTCTTTATAAACAGAGACAGCTGGATTTGGATGCTTTGGGGCTCTTTTCTCTTTGCCCCTCTGCCCCCATTGCAGTGGCAGTACCTCTGGTTTATGGAATCATGTACCCAGCAGGAGCTCTGGGAATTCCAGCCCGTGACAACATCCACACAAGCAGATTTGAGTTAACTTCAGCTGAAGGAAGAAAAAAAAAAAAAAAGCAAAAGGAAGCAAACTGCTCTTCCATGAGCAGATGATCAAGATGTCACTTTTCCTTTGTTTGCATGTTCCTGCACACATCAAGCAGCAGGCAGAAGGAAAGATCCCATCACCCAGCTAGTGGACTTTATTCAACCAGTTCTTCTGGACTATGCCAATTTTGGAGATTTTAAAAGTAATGCTATTTTACAACAGCAATGTGATTTCTAAATTTATCAAGTCAAGTTGAAGGCAACAGTTTTAGACGTGCAACAAGAGGAACAGTAAGTGCTATCAGTGAAATAAAGACTTGCAATATAATCGTTATTTAGATGGTTTGCCAAGAATTCCCACAGTAAGTTACTGTAGCAAATACAAACTCCAAAAATTTACAGGCAGTTGAGAGGGAGATTTTGATCCTGAGGGATGCTAGCTGAAGAAATATATCTAGAACATTTTGTTCCTCCACAAAGAAATTTCAGAACCGTGAAAAATACTTATTGCTCAAGGTTAAAAACTTTTTTTTTTTTTGGGGGGGGGGGGTGCAAATGAAAGAGAATATTAATTTGGTTAAAACAATTTGGCTTGAAAGGGCAGTAAAGATTTCTGGGGTAGTCCAATACTTACAAATGGCTTGCCAGAACCACCTCACCAGCCAAATCTGTGCTGCTGCCTAAGACAGAAGTTGTGCCCAAACACGACCTCTGAGGAAAGAACGAGCTGTAATTCCACGGTACATCCTCACTTTAGGCTTCTTTTCCAACTGCCACTTTATATTTTCACAAATTATTACTTAGAAGCAAGCAGCTACACTTTTCAAACCCTGCATGGCTCTTCTTTAAATTGAATTCCAACAATTCCCTCCAAGCCTATGAAAGAGCCATCACAATAATGCAAACTTATATAACAGAACCTGTTAAAATGTGTTAATGAGGCTATATTGACTAGCTGGCTTCTCTGCAAAAGCAACTCCCACTGGAAGTTAAAAATTTAAAGGCTAGGAATTTATTTTTTTTTCTTCCTTTCTTTTCAAAGGACAGAAATGAGATTGAAAATCATCTAAAAATAGCTGAGAATTTTCAAGTGTCAGCTGTAACGGAAAGAGGAATGGCTGTCTCTCCTTACAGAGCCAGGATAGATGGAGTGAGCTTGTGATTCAGGATCAAGAGAGAGAACATACACACACTGTAGATGGTAGGAAATAATTCTAATTTCCTCATTTCAATAATCTTCCAGGACAATCTACAGCAAATAGAAATCCAGTGAAATTGTATTTTGAAAGCGGTGAATGTAAATTCTTATATTCTTTGCCTGCCAGCAGAAGTGAAGTACATATTGTGAAATAACTGCAAAAAGAGTTTTAAACAACCCATTCAAATCATGCATCCTCCTCACGACAGAAGATGAATATAAATTACATGTCTTTGACTTTGTTTTGTCTTTCCCATCAATCTTTTTCCCCAAAAAGCACCGTGTCAAGCCTTTTATTTAAAGAAGGCAATCTCTCGCATTTAAACAGTTCCCTACCTCTTAAGACTTTCTGATGTAAACACAAGGAGGAAGCTCAGATTTGCAATTTGTAGGGTACCTGTGCACATCATGCACCCAGATTTGGGGTAGCCAAAGAAACACAGGTCAAAGACTCAGCAGATGATGCTCACAGAAGGCAGCAGAAGCCACAGTGTCTCTCCAGGATTTCAGAGATTTCAGTCCTCACCCTTCCCATGTTCTGGAATGAAGCTCCACTGTGGCCATGCTCACTTGAGCTCCTGCAGCCTGGAAATGTTTTAAGGTCTGTTGAAACTGTTCCTTCACCCCAGTGTTCAGGGTTGAAGGGCTTAAACAGGCAGAGCTGCAACACTTGACAACCAGACCGTCAGTACTGCCTTGATTTACTTATTAATTAGTGTCAGGACATGAGAAACTGAAAGCAGAGCCCACACTGTACAACAAAGTGTATGGTCAGGGCCAGGTTCCATCCCCTCAAAGTGAAGAACCTTACACGAGTTCTAACTATGCTCATAAATTATTTTTCACTCTGTCCAGTCAAATTAGCCTTTAAACAAGTTATCAAAACTCAAAGCCTCAAATACCAACATCCAAATTTCCCCTAAATAATAAAAGCAGGTGAAGTGTGAATATTTTTAATGGAGATTTTTCAACTTGGTTTCGCACAAATGAAACTATGAGCAACTCAAAAAATCTTCCTCAAAATCTGGAGAAATTGTGACCTTCCTGTCCAGGTCTGGCAGCAATCTGAGCAGTACCTGCACATAAACTCAGGTTTACTTAGAGAAAAAGTTATGTCATTTCATCAAGTCATATTTGGAAAGCTCAACAATCACTACATTTTCCTACCAAGTCCTTTCTTTTGTTTATAGCCATGAAAGACATCTTCACAGAGCAAAGACTTGACAAGAACCAGGTTGAGCAACTATATTCACTATTTACCTCCTTTTCTTTATGCTGTTACATGGTAAAATTACAGATCGTGTCAAAATGTGAAATCAATGTGGAATTTGTTTCTCCCTGGCAATATGCCTTTGTGCAAATTACCTCTAATTATTATTCTTTATCTGTCACTGAACACTTTCCATTTTTGAAATACAGGAGTGAAGTCAACCTGTTTATGATATTTTATTTTCACTGTCACACTTAGGATCATGAACCACTACCTCAACAACAGTTAATAGGTCAGATTATGTAAAACTGATAAATTGACTGGTCACTACAATTTTCTGTCATGGTCAGCACTCAAAATTTTCTTTGTGGGAAAGTGGAAATATATACACATTTACTTAATTACCACTTTTTTTAAAAATGGACATTTGTTCTGTCTCTTTCTGCCTGATCATCAGAGCAGTCTCAGAACACATGAAATCCAAAATCACAGTGTGTGTCATAAGCCAGTTCAATAAATATAAAAAGCCTGTATCTAAAGACTCACATTTATGGAACACGATGAAACTAGAAGTTGAACAGAAAGACCTGCACAGCAGCTGGCAAGACACAAGACAAGCACCTTAACCCCCCTCATTGACTCCAAAACCCTCTTGTTAAAGACTAAAGCTGCCCTTAGCCCCAGAGCAAAGCTGAATCTGCAGAGCTCTCTGCAGAGCCATCCTGCTGGCATGAGCACAAGCCTTCTAGATTTACACTGTGCCCAGCAGGCTGGGCTCAAAAAGCCAAGGAAAACTTTCATCTGATCTTTCATCTACCTCTGAACTTCCAGAAGCACATGACAGCTACAGGTCCTCTGTGCACAGCACTGGTAAAGGACAGGGAGTCAGAGCAGGCAGGGCAGACTCCAGTGCTGTCAGGGCTGCTCTCCCCTGACCAGCTGCAGAGGGGAGGAAGGGAAGAAAACTTCAATTTATCTCTTCATAACCTTTTTGTCTTTTTGATTTATCTCTTCATAACCTTTTTGTCTTTCAGAAACACCCATGCTGTGTTCCCTACAACCCAAACTTGAAGCAGCAGTGGAATGTCAAGGCACCAAGCAGAGCTGCACCCCATGTGCCATGGGAAAAGCATCCCCTGGGTCACGGGCTGCTACACTATAAAGAGCCAGGCTTTTCAGGGACTAAAAGGTTTCAACATTGAGCAAAACGGTGAGTTTTGTAAGCAATTTACTTACTACTAAAGAAACATTTAAAATTATTAGGAGATGTTAAAAGAAACACAGAGAACAGTGAAAGCAGCACATCAGCTGGAGATCTTTGAAAAGCTTTAACAGGAAAAGCCACTGCTGGCCACAGGTGAATGGTGGGTGTTCCTGCAGTAACTGCTGTGAAAGCCAATCTTCCCTGTGTCACCAGCCCTGGCTCAGCCAGGTGACAAGAGAGCACAAGAATCCCTTAGCATTTTCTCCATGATGAAATAAGGGACAAAATCCGAGAAAAAGGGTGGCTGTATTGTCAAGAGTTTTTAACAGGAATGCAGCAATAAAGCCACTCCTCGAGGCAAACTTAACAAGGAGATGTCTGGCTGCAGAAAGTTTGGGACTTATTTTGGGTATCAGTGCACACAGAGAGGCCCCAAATGAAATCATGGTTCTGCTGTGTTATGCCCTATAAACACAGAGAAGGCATTCTTGCCCCAACATGCTTACGTATTTTAAGCACTCAAAAAACAAGATGCCAGTGACCCTGGTATTTCTGGAAGAGTTGCTGGCTGGCAAATAGCAATATTGTGACCTCCCAAGTAACAAGGAAGAGAAATGCAAACAACCAAAAAGAACAGAGCAAAACAAAAATATTTCCATAAGCAGAACTTTTTATGTCCCAAGAGATCTCTGCCTCTGGAGCTCGAAAGGGACACATTAACCTGTGTTATGTCACTCTCAGGATCTCATAATCTTCAATAAATTTATTTGCTAGGAAGCTCTGCAAGAAAAAAGAAAAAGTGAATTGACTCAAATCCTACAGGAAAATTATTATGGCAGATATAATTGAACTGATGGCTGGGGTTTATCTGCGGACCTCAAAAATTCACTGCAACGCTGCTCTCCTGCACTTCCTTCGCATCCAAGGGGATCAGGAACTGTGAAAACAGGGGGTCTAGGGAATCCTAAAACACACAGCAGTCAGAAATAGGCAGAAATATTGCAAGGCATCACTGGCAAGCTCTCCTTGATGGTTTCTTTGAGACACTATCTATTTAATTCCGAAGTCAGATCCTGGAGGGAACATACCAGAGCCCACTGCTTGCACTAAGGAGCCAAGGAAACAAAGTAGGAAGAAAAGATTATCCCATCCTAAGATTCCAGTGAACCATAAACCAGAAAGAAATTTAGTTTTGCCTCATCACCAAAAACAGGGAGAGAGAGCAGCACCAGGACAACTTGGAGTACTCCAAAGGGAATGGGGACCAGAGTTTTGAAGCAGTTTGCCCAAGTGACTCCTCCACACCCTGCTTTGGTGCACGCTGGAGAGCTGTACCTGCATTCCTTCGGGGTGAACCGAGCCAAAGGACTGGCTCCAGGAGCACGCCTGACGTGCTCCAGCCACAGAGCTGCTTTTGTTCCAAGACCTGTGCCAGGAGCAGTGTTAGGTAGAAGTCCTGAAGTGTGTGGAACGTGGACATTGTGTGCTCAGCACCTCCTACTTTGCTCTTTGAAGAGTTTACTTGCTCCTGTTGACTCAGCCTCAAAGATAGCTCCAACTGCTGCAGCTCAGACAATTAAGAGATAATATACTAGACATACAGCATAAAAAATAGGATATAATTAAGATATCAAAGGTTGAAAGGAAGCTGAGAATTGAAGTACTGGTAGGGAGACAAAGCTTATGTCTGTTATCTGTACAGCACTTTTATACTTGAAGAGAGTATGGGGGTATGACATAATTAAACAACCACTACAAACTTCCTCTTCTCTCTCACTACTATCAACGGATTCTCAGGGAAAATAGTAAAGCAAAGCTTCCTAATAGCACCTCCATTCACAGAACTGAGCAGGTGCTTGGCAGAAATCAATTAATTAAGAGGTGAAATCTCAGTTTCCCTTATTAAATCTCAGAGCTGCTCCCTAACAAAACCCTCCCCTGTAGCAGATCCTACACACCAGCCCGTGGCACTGCTGTTTGATGGCTTTTATCACGGGCTTTGATGTATTTTTTCCCCTGATGGCATTTACCTATCAGCTGAGTAATCTGGCTGCAGAACAAAGCTCTGAGGAAATGGAAAAAAATGGGCAGCTCTGAAGCACCCACTAACTACCACATCCCCTGAGGGTCTGTGCATGGGAGGGAACAGAATAAGTGTGCTACAAACCTGTGGCTAAGGGCAGTCATGGCAAGGATCTGCTTGGCTTAGAAGTACACACAGCCTCAGATTTCTATAACTGCTTAAGACATTGGTAAGAAATGGCAGCTGATTACAGTTCTACAAAAAAAAAAAATTACAGAAAGGAAATGGGGAAAAAGCAAAGCCCAACCCATATTCCTTGTTAAAGTAATTCTTACCACATGCTCCAGCTGCTTTCATAGCTACATTTCAGGATAAGAAGAGACCATTAAATGTCTGTTCACAAAGCAAATTTCATGCTATCTAGCCTGCATATCGGTTTGTCCATCTGTAGAACCATGACTGTAGCAAGAGCTGTGAAAAGCATTCAGAGCTGCAAAATCCAAACCTCTGTACTGAGGAGGCAGAGCAGCCTGTGCCCACTCATGATAAATGCAACCAAGGCCAGAACAGAAGTCTGAGAAAGACCATGAAAAACCCACTGCTGGCATGTGGTGTAATTGCTCTACACAGTGCTCTTGTGATCTCCTAGAAAACATAAACAAATAAATAATAATATTTAGGAGCAGTACTGTCAGACTCCACAACTAAGTTCATGTCAGTTTGGGATTAATGTTGAGAACAGTCATAAATGCAGCAAAAATACTGAATTTCATTTGTTGCTACAGCACAGCTTTCACACTGCACTTGGCTGTAAAGGTACATGGAAGGAGGAAATATCACAGGGATGTTTCTCTACAACGTGTTCAGTTTATTTCCATTAGAACAGCAAAATTCATCTTAAGAGTAACAACGAGGTTACGTCTGATGCTGTTTTCTTGAAAGCACACTCCCACTGAAATACATCAGTGTCAACAGTTTTCAAAGAAATTAACTGAATTTGTATTTTAGAAGCTAAACAGAAAGCCAAAGCCCAGGGACACACATCTGCTTCAGCCCTGTGGCTCCCAGCATTAATGTCAGGGCCGATGCCGTTGCTGGCCGTAAGGCTCCCGCTGCTCTGTGCATGGGGACAGCTCGCTCACCAAAAATAAGTTTTTGTGTCACATCAAAACAAGCACCTGCCAGGGGCAAGTGGCTGCCACTGCCACCACTGCTCTGCAGTGCTCTCCCCACGTCCTTACTCACTGACCTTTCTACCATCCTGGCCTCCTTTTGTGTTTGTTGCCACAAATATCTCCTTCCTCCATCGCAATGCCTGTTTATGACTCCTTCGTGTTCCTCAGCTCAGTTTTCCAGTTTACTTCATCAAAACGGGTATTTTTATAAGCAGAAGGAATAAACTCACAGAGCATAATAGCGTTTGTTACATATTCCACTCCCATTTTGATCTGCTCCCCACCTTGGATTACGAGCACTGCAGACAACAATCTCTCTGTGAGACAAAGGCAGAGCACTGAAGAGACACAGCTTTGACAAAAGAGACAATTAAATCCTCAGCTCATACATTCCTCCTGCACGTGCCTCTAAGTGCTGCTAGAAAGCAGCCAAGAGCATCACTTCAAAATGAACCCTATAGAAAAATGAAAATCAGACCCTCGACCAAGGGGAATCAAAGGATCCCTCGTTTTCCTCTCTAAAAGGCAAATTTGCCGTTTCATCCCCAGATCCTTCAAGCTGCAGAAATGAGAGCATCTGCCAGCTCACCGAGCCACCTGAGTAACTTTTTCCAGCCTAACTCCAAACTGCAACAACTTGCCATATCAAACTGCCAAATCTACAGTGCTCATTTCTTTCTGTGAATCCAGCTGTCATTTTTCCCAAATGCCTTCACAGTCCCAACTCTCCCGATGCCAAAAAAACCTTTTCACAGATATACATAATTTTGCAAAACACATATGCTCTCTGTATGGCACATGAAGTCAATTAACAAGTTTACTTACCGAATTAAAGGATGACACACAACAGTAAAACAAAAACCTCTTGCAGACAGCAAACACATGAACCTTCTCCTCCCTACAAGGCAACACTCTCAGAAGGAGCGCTGAGTTTTAAAGCCTATTTTGAGTACCACAGATGATCTTTCACGCTTATCTCTGTGGCATCTTTTCTCCTGTAATTTGCCTGGGTGTCTGTGATCATCAGCACACTGAGTTAAATGTAAAACACGGTCAGCAAGCACAAAGCAGGCACTGGGGCAACCCTGTTCCCTCACAGAAGAAAAAACAAGCACCAAATAAAAGCACGTACCTTTTAACTGGTCAGCTACCACGCTCTGACCGACACGCTCAACCACCTTTCCATCCTCCATTTCATAACGATCATCCAAATATTTGGCAGTAGCTTCTGAAATATGGACCTTCCCAGCCACCCCGAGCTGCTCCATCAGATTGGCCAAATTGACATCGTTGGACCACACATCGAACTTGAATCTCCTCATTCCCAAAATGCCACACAGGACTGTGCCCGTGTGAACGCCGACTCTCATGTTCACCATTTCTTTCTTCTCCTGGCAGAACTGCTCGATGGCTTTGATCATCCCCAAGCCCATCTCGATGCAGCAGTAGGCATGATCTGCCCGGGGCTCAGGGCAGCCAGCCACGCAGTAGTAACAGTCTCCCAAAGTGCTGATCTTCTCGCATTTAGTGTCCTCACACAGACGGTCAAAGCGTCCAAAGAGGTCGTTCAGGAGTCCCACCAGGGCGTGGGCGGATTTGTTGGCACTCATTTTTGTGAATCCCACAATATCTGCAAACAAAATGCTCACTTGCTCTATCTGCTGCATTTTAAAAGGACGGAATATTATAGGGGTTTTCTGTATGGAGGGCTTCTTCTTCCTGTTTTTAGGGCTTGAGGTGGAATGACGTTTGATTGAGTTTTCACTTTCATCATCCCCCTGCTTCATTAAGTCATCGGCTATTATTCTTGGCATAACAGAGTGAATCATCCTCTCTTTCAGGGCTTTTTCCACTTCTAAGTCTTTTCCATGCATGATGGATTGCCCCACTTTCAGGAATGTGCTTCTTGATCTGACTTCAGACATGATAAATAAATGAATTCCGATGGCATGGATGCAGATGTGCAGGAAGGCTTTACTCAACAGCTCCCAGTAAACCGCACCAGCTCCCAGAGGTGTGAAACAGTTCTCATCACGGAAGTGATAACCAAAGGTCTCGAAGAGGACCGAGTACGACAGTCCCAGAAACAAGCTTAAATACAGGGGTAAGTGCATCACTGTGTAAAGCAACAAGAGCACTTCGATACACATAGAAAAACTGCCCACTTGAGAAAGACAAGTGTCTGTGGGATCTGCCGGGGGAGTCCGGTTGGACATGTCACCACTTCCTGAGACAGGCTTCAGAGCCTGGAACTGCGGAGCGAGGGTCAGAGCAAACACCAGGAGGGTGAGTATCAGCGAAGTCCATACGTAATGGCGGGCATAAGTCTTAGTGAAAGTGAACACAAAAAAAGCTACACATACCAAGAGGAAGCACAGAGCCGGCACCATGAAAACAATCTGTTTCTCTCTCATGTGTATGCCGAAGTAGATGCCCCAGAGCAGACAGGCCACGCCGATGTAGAAGAGGGCATAGCGAAACCTGCGCTGGGTCTGCGGGAAGCATCTCTCCATGCAAGCCTCCTCCAGGTTGTTGGAGTCGAACTTGGGGTTCCACCACTTGGAAGAGGCCCTCTCGAAGAGCTGCGGCAGCTTCTTCTGCCGGCGGAGGCCGGAGCCACTGCCGCCCGCTCCGCCGGCTCGGCGGGTGCCCCCTGACTCCCCCGAGCTGCAGCTGGAGGAGATGCTGTACTTGCAGTGCTTGGAAGAGGTGCAGCCCTGGTGCTGCTTGGGGTTGATCTTCACCGTCACGCTGTTGCTGTCCCCGCTGGAGTCGCAGCTCACCTCGGTGCTGTGGTGATGCAGCAGCTGCTGGTGCGGTGGGGAAGCCATGTTGTCAATTCCTCCTCAAGAGCCCGCGCCGGACTTGGGTCTCTGGGGTTGCCGAAGCTACCAGGCTCCTCGTAGAGTCGCCTCTAGTCTCCTCCGGTCCCCGCCGCGTAGGGGCGGCCGGGCAGCGCCGCGGCGATCTGCCGCTCGCCGGGCTCCGCACACAGCGCGCCGGGGCAGCCCCGCATAGTCCCCTCGCCTGGGCCGAGCCGGGCCGGGGCTGCCGCCGCTCGCCGCTGGCCCCGCTCCCCCGCAGCCCTCCCGAGGCGCGGGGCGGGCGGGCCGCTGGCTCAGCCCCGCGGGGGGGACGCCGGGGCCCCGCCGGGAGGGGACCGCTCCTCCATGTCGGCTGCAGCCGCCTGCCGCTTCCTCCCCGCACGGCCGCCGACGAGGGGCCGCCTCCCGCCCTCAGCCAGCCGCCCGCCCAGCCGGGACGGCAGCAGCAGCCGCTCGCCTCTGCTCCGCCCGCCCGCCCGTCTGAGGGGAGGAAGGGGAGCGCGGGGACGCGCTCAAGCGGCCGCCACCATCTTCCTCAAGGCGCGGGGGGGGGCTCGGGGGGGCTGCGGGAGCGCGCCCCCGCTGGCCAATTGGGCGCGGCGGCACGGCGGGAGCGCGACCCCCCCTACACACAAACACACACTTCCCGCCTTAGTGCGAGGGGCGCGGGCAGGAGTGGGGCCGGTCCCCTCAGAGAGGGAGGGCTGGGATGTTGATGGCATTCTCCGTCAGGCGGGGATGGGACAGGGAAAGGTAGCGGGAACCGGGCAGCCCCTTAGCGGGGACAGTCCGCGGGGCCGGGCGTCGGGGTTCCCGGGCTGCCCCCGCCACCGCCCTCCCCACCGGCTGACATTTGCCATGCGCAGACAACACGCACTTCACCAAACAATTCAGCCCGAACCCCGCTGCAAACTCGCTGGGTTATTTTCCTCCTCGTTCTCCACTTGTTTATGGCTGACGCTATCTCGCCTGCACCGCTCCCTCGGTTTCATTATCTCTTCTCGCAGATGGACCGTGCCTTTCCTTCTTCACAGGGCTTCTCTCTGCTGGTGCTGTAGCTCCCTCTCCTCTCCCCAGCTCTGCGTCCCTCACCCGTGCTCACAGGTCATGTTCCCAAATTGGTCCCACCTCAGCCCCTCAGCTCCAGCCCCAGTTCTTCCTGCCGTGGCTTCTCCTTCCATGAATCCCATTAACTTTCTTCCAGGTGAACCTTCCCCAGCGAAGCACTTCAGCCGTCCTTCCTCCTGCAGACCCTCCTCTAAAGGACGCAGCATCCCGTAAAATAAAGTCAATGGCGCTAATGTATTATTAATAGTAATATTGTGGCCGGTGTGACCAGGGCAGTGTCCATCCCCCGTGCTGGGGCACTTCCAATCCCGGGGTAAGTTTTCGGCCCCTCAAGACAAGACAGACATTGAGGTGCTAGAGAGTGTCCTGGGAAGGGTCTGGAGGGGCTGAGGGAGCTGGGAAAGGGGCTCAGCCTGGAGAAAAGGAGGCTCAGGGGACAATTCTGGCTCTGCACAAATCCCTGACAACAGGGGGCAGCTGGGTATGGGTTGGGCTCTCCTCACAGGGGCAGGATGAAGCAGCTTTGAGTGGGGCCAAGACCGGTTCAGATGAGATATTGGGAAAAATTCTTCACTAGAAAGGTGGTCAGACGCTGGCACAAGGTGCCCATAGCAGTGTTGGAGTCACCATCCTGGAGGTGCTCAAAAAATGAGTGGACATGGTGCTTCACAATATGGTTTAGTGGGCACGGTAGTATTGGGTCGAAGGTTGGACTCAATGGCCTTGGAGGTATTTTCCAGCCATAATGATCTATGACTCTATATTCTTTTTCAAAAATAGTAATAGAAAATCTGTGGCCACAGTTACTGAAATTGAAACCTGCTCTATTTTCCATTTCCTTTGTGAAGATGTGCTGTAACCATGCTGTAACATATGTTCTAGTATTATTATTTAGAAGAAATTTGTATTTCCTGACATGCTCAAATATCAAAATAATCTCTGAAAAATTCTAATCAATAGCAATAATTGTTCTGGTTTTGCTGTGACATAGTTGTCTTTTGAATTCCAGCTAATGGCTCAGCTGATCAATATTTTATAGCAAGTGCTGCTTACCATGCAGCTCTTACATAAACACTGTTGGGAAGAGAGAAATCCCTGAGCTGACAGAGCAGAAAGGCAGGATGGCCTCCTGGGCTTGGCTATTAATTGATAAATTTACTGAAACTTCTTTCCAACCTTTTTATTGATTCATCTAAATATACTTTAACTTACATTTTTACTTCATACAGGATGATGAATTTATTTAATCTGCAGGATTAAAGAAATGCAACAGCTGCCAAGGATTCAAAGGCATGGTGGGAAAAGGAAAAAAGTTGTTTACCTCATTGGCAGATAATTTAAGGTAAAATTACCTGTGTTTCTATTTTTTTTTTTTTTTAATGCAAACATGTAAGATTTATGTTGGGTGATTTGAACTTAGAGATTTAAGAGGTACTGGAATTCCAGCATAGATTTTTTGTCTAGCTCCCTCACACTCCATAAAGTGGGACTTTGTTTGTTCTTAGAATAAACAGAATCACATCAAAGATACTGGCTACATCACAAGTTTTCACTGAGTGACCCACATGATACCAAATTTTGTCTGGCTACTGGTCAGAGACAGCTTTTGATCTCCATTAATAAAATAGTTCCTCTTTCCCAGCTTTTGTTTATGGGTTTGAAGGAGGGAAATGGGATGGAAGGAGACATCTGACTTGTCAGACCCTCCTTTGGCCATGGGGATTTCAAGGTTGTGCAGGATTCTTGCTCCCCCAAGGAACTCCCATTAGACTTTTAACCTGTAGAGTCCCATCCTGCTCGTCCATTTGATCTTTTGGGTGGAACAGTCGCCCAACACTCACCAGCCCAGCCAATCTCCACCTTTCCCTGATGTTATCAAGTTCCATGGAAACGCCCTGCATGTGAAGTGAAGGAACAGTTTTCTTCTTCTCTGCTCTGGCTGGGACAGATCTCGTGCTGTCTCATGAAACACTAAATTTTTAATTTCATTTTGCTTTTATTGTGTAAATTTCTCTCTGTTGAATTCAAGTAGCAGATTAAATACGTGAGGCAGAAAACCACAAACGCCAGTGGTGTTTGGATTCATTTTAAGTGTGACTGAGATTTGTTTTAGAGAGCAAGAAGTGGTTTGAGGTTGTATTTGTTATTTCCTCACCACCACCACCTTCTGATTTGTTTTTATCCAGAATGGGTATAACAGCCAGTGTGTCCCTCTAAGGCCACCTGAATGGGTCATGTCTGTGACATCCATTAAGGAAGATGCTTCCTCTGGATCACTTTCTTAGTGACCACAATGGACCATGCTGGTAGATCTGGGAGCCTCCATGCAGTCTGGATCTTGAGTCCTGGGTTCATTCTGGATTTGGTTGTGCTTCTTCCCTGTGAAGAACTCTGACCACCCTTCCAAAATACTCTATGACTGGTTTTCTTTCTGAGAGAGTGAGTTAGAGGAAATATTTCACAGAGCAATAGCTGATCAAGTGCAAATCCTCCTTGCAGAGTTCTTTTAACTTCAAGCCACTTAATACACACATTTAGTCTATGGAACTGAATTTACTTCCCCTCTCAGAGGAACAAGCTTTGTCAGCTGTAATGATGAGCTGTTGTTTGACGTTCATAATATTGTACTTCACTGCTTATCTGATGGAGCCACGCAAAGCTATTTAGGGGGTTCTGAAATGTGACAACCCACATGATGCTTTTTTAGACCTCACAAACAGCCTTCCTGAGGCAGGAGAATATGACATGGGAATGGCTGGCTGGAACAACGGCATGCCTTAATGCCAGTGGGGTTGCTAGAGCTGGGGAGGAGGAATGCTCTTTGGAAGTTTGCAGCTTTTGTTGCGTGCTGTCAAAGGAAGAACTTGCAGCCTGAAAGCACAGGCATCATGGATGCCATGAGTGGAGACTGTGGGGATTATGCTGGAAACAGCATCAAGATAGAAGCAAATATGTTAAAACCTGTTTGGACCATCCACAGACAGAAGAGGGCTCAAGGGAGACAGCTCAGATGCCTCATTTCATGCTATCTTGCCTTAATAAACAGAAAGATCTCACTTTCTGACAAACTTCTGTATCTTCATCCTTGCTGACATGCACAGCATTCATTGCAAGCTTTGTTTTGAATCCTGGAAGCCTCCAGGTGAAAGAACTCATTTAAGGAAAACCAGAACTCAACAAACCTTCTGGCTTCTGTTCACAGACTAACAGGTAAATGTTGGCAAATATTGTGAAAGACTGTTACTCCTCCATAATATTAAAAAATTATAAAGAATCACAATGTTTATTTCATTTTTCCATAGCAGGAGAGCACAAGGGTTACCTTTGACATCTGTTCCATATGAACCCACAGAAGCTGGGTAAATGGGTGATGCATTCTCACTTCCTTGTGGTGGCCAGGTTGGTTTTGTGTTATTCAGTTTATTCATATCACTGAGAGGATTTCATATCCCAGATGAGATGCACAGATTAAATAAGCAAGTAAGCAGTAGAAGATCTTTTTATGTAACTCAAGAGGGAGGATAAATCCCAGTCCATATGAGTGGGAATCTGACTCCCCTGAGACCAGGATTTTACTTGCAGGCTTTACAGTTGTCTCATTGGAGTGGTCTTTTTGCCAAAAGCAAAGCAGAATATTCCACTTATATGATAAAATGTCTGCCACCAGGAGGTGACTTCACTCAAATATACATTTTCTTAAGATGAAGACCAACTTAAATTTATTGCTCATTCCATTCATAACCAGAAGTTCTCCTGGCTTGCCAAACTGCTGAATCAGCTTGGGTACCTCACCCTTGAGTCAGCATAGCCCAAAATAGAAACTTGCTCCATTTCCAAAGAGAGGAAGTACCACTGTTGTCTGCAAATACAGCCACATCTGACATGCTTTTATAGCTACAAACACTCAGTGCAGGGACTTGCATGGCACTCTGCTGCTAAAAAAAAAAAATAAGGAAGTAGAAAGGCACTTTCTTATTCAAAATAGGAGTGTTGGGGCTGCTGGGACTGTGTGCATGTGGAAGTCCCAAGGAATAAAGAGCAAGAGAAGGACTTTACAAGTGGCAGTCATTGATGTCACCTAGCCTAGCATCAAGCTCCCACTCCACCTGCTTGCAGTTTCTCAGAACATACTCAGGAAGGCAAAGAACAGGCTATAATCAAACTGAAGCAAAGTCTTAAGCCATTAGGAAATAATGGCAAGAAAACATTGTAGAAGCTCTAAAACACTGACTGGAGATCTGCTACCAGCATTCCCAAGGTAGAGCTGAGTCAGTCCTGTTGCTGTGAGGTAGCTCTGCTTTATAGCACAGGATAAAACAGCAAAAACCTGAGGAAATGACCAAAAGTTGCAGTCAAACAGTGGGAAGTGACACTAAAGTCATCAGCAGGACTTCATGAGTAGGTGGAAGGCAGTGAAAAGGCACATAAAAACAGTCCTCTGTGTGATACAAATGAGGGAGGATTTTCTGTGGCTCCAAGTCAGGACAAGAAGTAGAAAAATGAAGATAATGTGAATTCACTCCATCTGCCCTTCTCAAGCTCTGCAGTTTTTCTCTTGCAAATGAGCATCTGTGGTATCTGGCACCCTACAAAAGGATCCCCATTGTCAAACAGCCCTGGGGTGCCTCTTTCCCATGGGTGCTCCTGGTTTTCCTTTCCTGCATGCTGCAGGATGGTGTCATGTTCTTCCTCGTCCAAGCAAACTACTGTTTCTGGTGCTTCCATTAAACGTGTCTGAACTGGCTCTATTTTCCACAAGGAAAGGCCATTCCAACGGGCAGACAAAAGTCAGTAACCACTTTCAAATGATGGGCAGACGAGATGTGATCCTTGGCACAGGATTTTCCTGCAGTACTATGGAAGAAGCTGTAGATATTGAAAAAATTGTCGTTTCTGCAATGGCTGTGAAGGTTGCAACAAACAATTTTACCATTTTTGGATTTTTGCAAAAATGCAGTTGCAAATTGAAACATGTTTTATATTTAGTGTTCTGGATTATTTAGTTGAGAAGAGGTGGGGGTAAGGATTTACAGGTGTAATTACAGGATTATGCAGTCACCTCATGCACACACTGCAGGTTTGGGAGGAAGACCGGCTGCAAATTCTCAGAAAACCTCAGCTAAGGAATTGCATGTGCCACAAGCAATTACACAACGTAAAACTGCATGGAACATTTGCTATGTGTGCACCAGGCCCTTTTTAAATTTAGATTTCTGGGAAGAAGAGCATTGCTGGGGCATTTTTGTGACATGATCCCTCGTCTTGGTTGATCCGCGATGGAAAGGTGACCCTGAGCACGGCTGAGCTGGGAATGGATCTGGTGAGAGCCATTGCTGTCTGAGCTAAGCAGAGTGTTCCCAACTGCATCCCTGAATAGATTCACTTGCTCTTTCCCTGGCTCTATTTTAGCCACAAATCTGTTATTCTGCCCTATGGATGCCAAGATTTTTTTTTTTAATAACCAAACTCAGTCATATTGGATTTCTGGTGCACTTTTTTCTCCCCCAAAAGGGTTGAAGTAAACATTCTTCTCACCTATACCTAGGACTTCACCTGTGTGGCTGCAATTCTGGTTACATCCAAAAAGATACATGACCCTCACTCCTTCAGTGGAGCAGATATATCTCAGCAACTTAGCAATGATGTGACAAGTATGAAGCGGAAAACATTGAGAAACTATTATATCAATTTTTAGTTTGCATTTAAGACAATTTCTGTACACTTCCGTGTTCTCAAGCTTGGAAAAATTTCACTTCTGTCCACAAACACAGGATCCAGTCGATATTTCAATTTATTGTTCTGGTGGTAGGATTGAGACTTGGATGAAACAAGAAAAATTCATACAGGGCAATTTATTGAGTCAAACAATCAGGGAATGGTTTGGGTAGGAAGGGACTTTAAAGATCATCTCGTTCCAACCCCATGTTGTGGCAGCGGCACCTTCTACTAGACCAGGTTGAATGTGAAAGCAAACACCTTCCAAAAACACATGTTTAAAACTGAGCATAAATGCATATTTGTACCATGTGCCTTGTTCTGTTTCCAGAGGAAACAAAAAATGGGAAGAAAATGTTGCTGAGAACACTGAAACATAACACTTTGGCAGAGATGGTTATTACATCCTCCAGGCATTTTTACCTGTGGCGCTGCCCTGACAATTGTGGTATATTGTGGAAATAAAGTGTGAAGTCACTCAGGACTGGGTCCTGCTGGTTGTGGATGAAGCAAGTACATAAATACCTTTTGACAGAGGTAAGAGGGAGTGCTTGCTTCCACAGAGGAAGGGGAATAGTGGTTCTGAGAATTGACAGCACAGCAAATGTTTGTTAAAAGGGGGAGTTGGGGAGCAGGACATGGTGGTACATAGAACGCAGTGAAAGGTCACAGAGGGAGTAATGCTACAATCCAGCATTTATTGGCTAAATGTTACAAGGATTTAGGAATGGGGCCCTATTCCTTTTATAAACTTTTTTTTCCTTTTGAATCTCCTTGAGCTGGGTGAATGGGAGAACCGACAGTCATCATCAATAAGCAAAAATCACACCCCCGTGCTTTGTGGCACCCGTTAAACTCCCAGTGGAGCAGTCAGGGAAAATCCCACAACAGGCTTTCCAGCAATTTCCCACCAAAGGTTTCTTCCAGACTGCAGCTTCCAGAAGCTCTGAATGATTTGTACCTGTGAGAACTGCTCAGAGGCTGTTTGACAGATTCAGAGAGAAGAGTTATTCACCAAAGGGAACTTGGTACAGACCTTGCTACTATGTGTGATCTCATGCCTAAAACTGTCCCACATCTTGTCTATTTATTTGGGAAATTTATTTCTAGAACACTTGGAAAACAAAACCAGGAGTTGAAATTGTCTGTCAATATTTCTTCAGTCCAAAAAAAAAACCAAACAAACATTGCAATTGTGTCTTACATGTTCAGACAAAGCATCTGAGTTATTAATGTTAAATTCCTGAGTACATGGAGAACCTGTTCCTGAATAAGCTACAAAGCTGAAGCCTGGCTAAAAATATTAAAGTAAGGTAGGCCACAATCTTCAGCTGAAGGGTTTTCCACACTTCTTCAGTGATTTTGGGAGGCAGAGACATGTGGCCAGAGGAACAGAAAAGGCTCCAGCCATGCACCAGGGAAGTGGGGGCTGATTGATTGTGCTAAGTGGCTTTTTACTGTCTGCTCATTTATCCTCTTTTTCCATGCTTGCTTCCATTCCTTCCTCAGCTTTGTCTCTGTTGAAGAGCAGGGAAAATATTCTATTCCCCTTTCACAGCTGTAACACATATTCATTAAGTCTCATTGTATTATAAGTCAAATAAGTATTGCCATGTTTGATTTTTTTATTTGGTCCATTTAAGCTCGTAATGAAGAATTTGCCCTTCATCTGGATCTCTTGCTTCCTTTTCTCATTGCTTTGAGTTCACAGTCAAGTCCCATGGACTGCTTTAGAGATACTTTGAGTGGAGATGTATGGATTTTTACCCAATTTTTCCTCCTGCCCAGTCTCACCCCTCCAGCTCTGCTGCTCCGACCAGGAGGCATCAAGCCCATCACTTTGCTACAGCCTCAAACCCCTTCTTCCAAGCCAGAAATGTGGGCAGAGCTCTTGGAGAGATTATCATCTTCCTAACCTCAGCTTGAGTGCAAACCAGCCCACAGCCCACCTCCATCCCTAGATGAGCAGTTGTGCTTCTCTAACCACGGAAACTTCAGCAACACAGAGTTGCTGCCTTCATTTTTCCCCAAAAAGGCAACACACAGCAGTGACAGCTTAGTGGGAGGATGTTTCTTTCTTCAACAGAACAGAGCTTCAGGTGGCCACTGCCTGGAGCCCACCTCTGCACTGCTCAGTGTACTAGGAGAGGATGTAGAATTTTTGGGCTGAAGTCTTATTTAAATGATATATTAGGCTGAAAAATGAACACACAGGAATGAAGGATGCTTCCAGTGCCTGTGGGTGCTGCAGCAGCGTGGGGCTGACAGCAGAGGTGGTCTGGGCTGCTCCATCCTCCTCCTGCATCTCAAGGCAAAGACGTGGCAAACACCATGGACTGCAGGAAATCCCTTTTATAGGCCTCAAATCTTACAGAAAATGAAGAGATACAGGGCTGAAGAAACCTCTTAGGCTGGAAATGTATTCAGTGTTTCTTCAGCATAGGGAGAGCACAAAAGCTTCACTTACCAAAAGCAGCCAAATCTAGACTGTGGGGTTGGAAGACTTTTATGTCTAGCAAGTAATAACTGTCTTTAATTAGCTTTGTTTACTCGATAGATGTCAATGTCAAGCTCTCTCAGTGAAAAGGGCAGAATGTCCTTAGTGGGAAATGTGATTTTTGAAGCCTGACAACATAAAACCAGCGGGAAGGTTTGTGCTCAGGCTGCTGGGGAGAAAAATCACCTTTGGCTCAACAAAACAGGAAGGATTTCAATCCCACAGCAGAAGTTTTTCAAGAAACTAATGAAAATGGAGGATTATAGTTTAAACTGTTTTGCAATCACTGGCTTCAATCCTGCAGACACTTTTCACACACACTCAACTTTATATCTATGGTTGGTTTTGCTGACCCTCATGGGATTATTGACACCTGAAGATAGAAGTGAAGGCCAGACTGTTTACAGAGCAGAGTTTAAACTATAGCATTTTAATTAAAAAAATTACATTACATCAAGGTCTGCATAATCGGCTCATTTGGATCCTTTATGTTTGAAAAAAAAAACCCTGAGAAATTCAGGAATTAAGATTCATGAAGTGGTCTCAGATCTGCTCCCTTGTGTGAATAGGACCTTTTGTTATGCTGGATCACAGCACTGGGCCACAAAACTTATTCAGCAAATATTAAAAAAAACCCCACCTTCATAAAATTTGAATCTATGGCTCACATGCAAATACTATCTGCACTTCTTTCCTCTCCAAAAAAAGTATGTTTGGCCACTACCTGAGGCTGAAAGGTTTCCCCTCATCAACAGAGAGAAACTAATTGGGGAAAAAAAACGGTTTCTTTTTTTTTTTTAATTTTTTTTCTTTCTTTTATATCTTGGGAGTATATTGTACCTGCCATGAAACAACTTTTTGAAACCCCTGAAACAGGAATAAATCCCCTCTGCGAGCTCCGGTTCCACCGTTTATCAGGCTGTCAGTGCAGGAGCCAAACTGCCATTGGGCTGACTCACATTTTGGCATTTTGTGTTTATATACATGATGACGATGTTTGCAAGCAACAGGGGAAAAACCCTGTGTTCATCAGCACCATGATCCCAGCAAAACCTTTCCTTCCTCAGCTGCATCAGCAGAGCCTGGGGATGTGGCCAGAGCCACAGTCTGGTGTGGGCACTGTTGTCATCACTCTTTGCCACTCAGCACCCACAATCCTCACGTTGCATCCCAGACCTCCAGCTGGCTGAGCCCTGCAGCTGCCACAGCCCCAGATCTGCCCAAATTTAGGTACACCTGGTGCCCCTCTGCCCTGCCCATCCATCCTGACCCTCTGTGATTCTGCCACCATCCTTTTTGGCTCAGGAAAGCCAGATTTAGCACTCAGGACCTTTCACCTTTCATGTGATCTTTATCCCCCCAGGTCCAAAATTTTCAGTGTGGTATTCCTGGCACTGGTAGCGTCCTTGACACTGGGTTTATTTTTATCTCGCTGCCCCTTTATATGTCCAGCTCCCTTGACCTAAGTCTTATCTTGGGTTTTTTTTGCCTTGTCCCAGGATTTAAGGACCTGATGGGGACTCTGACCACACCTGGCAGAACTGGCTGTGTGTGGCTGTCACTCCCACCTGCTTCTCCTCGCATTCCCTAAACTTTTACCACAACTTCTGGTTGTATCACAGTCCTGTTGGTCTCTGGGGAGAGGCAGAAGAGGTTGTCCTTTCAGGCACTGCCACCACAGCCCCTCTCGGTGTCCCCTGGCTCAGACTGACCCATCACCACCTGTCCCACATCCCACCTTTGGCATCCTGCCTCATCCTTTTCCAGGTGAAGAACCACAGCTGGAGGAAAACAGGGGGACAATGCCATGGGAAAACCCTGTCCTGGGATGCAATAACCCCCCAGCCTGTTCAGCTTTGCCACATGATTGTGCTTGTTTGCACAGCTCTGCCACAGAGCTCGTGCTGTGCCGGGCCCTGTGCGGTTGGAGGCTGGGCTGGCTCTCCTGAAGCATTTGATTGTTTGTCACCATTGACCTGAGCAGGAGCAGGTCTCAGCTGCTGAAAATCTTATCCAGATCTGCTGCAAAGTGGAATTAATTTGTTAAATGCTTTATATTGGGACAGTAGCACCCCTTCCTCTTGCAGAAGCATTTGGATTTCTGCCCACAGAGAGCACCAAAGAGACCATCAGGATCCAGCTAGGTGAGCAGATACCCGGAGCACAGCCTTGACTTTGGCCGAGGCTGGGGCTGCAGCTGCAGCTGACATGAACTTTCCACTGGTGGCAATGGGTCAGAGGCAGCTGGGCTCCTTTCCTCCCCTCTCCAGCCCTCGCCTTTGGGAGCTGTGGGCAGGATTAAGGAGAAAAAGCAATGTATGGGTCATGGGAAGAGGGAAAACAGAAGCAGCTCGGCCAGCCGAAGAGGAAACGGGGGACACAGATGTCTGTGGAAAGCTGAAGCCACTTACAGAGGATGCGTTTACTTGTATTTCCTTCCAGTAGAGCTTAATTGCAATGTTTTTTAATGACAGGTAGGATGGGAGCTGGGCTTCTGCCTAAGCACTTCTGCGTCCTGCATAAAAGTGCTGAATTTAATATTAACAACAATTAATCATGGCTACGGGGAAGCAGCTGGCAACATTCCCTGCCCTGGGAGTGCTTGGTTTGCATGCTCAGCCCCACCAAACCCATCCCCAGGCCAATGGCACTGGAAAGTCACGAGGAAGCAGGAGCCCTCCCTGTGCTGCTGAATTTTGATCTGGAGCTGAAGTGGTGGTGGCACCAGCACCTCCTTTCCATTCCCACTAACAGCCTTTGATGGGAATATAGATGATTTTGGACACCTCTTGTCTCTCCCGTGAGTAGGAATTGGCCACTTGCCACCATCTCACCCACATTCTATTTTCCCTCCCTCTGCCCCAAGAGGCTACTGGGATAATTCCAGATCAGAGCAGTCCATGTGGGTTAGGGGGGATTGCAGGTTTGCCAGGATGCTGATGGATTTCTCCTGTTGTTGATACCGTGACTCCCTTTCCCATTAGCAACACTAATTGCTCAGTGCATGTTTTGCACAGGTACATGAGTATTTTGGAACAGCTCATCTTTGCATCCTGCAATTAACTGGCCACTAATGAACGTGCTAGAGAAGGAGCAGCCAAATGCTCCAGTCCGTGCTGGGCATCCATAGAATAACTGCTGGGAATTCACTGTGATGTGAAGTTGCTGTCTGGGCTGTGGCAGCTCCTGGCCAGGGACAGCAGCATGTGAGTACCCCCAGGCCCTGGGCAACCCCCCCCCCCCCATTTTTTAGGGGTAACATTTGCTGGACACCTCATGGAGTGAAAATCCCCTTCCCAGGGCTCCAGGCTGCCCTGTCTCCTCTGATGCTTGCCCTGAATATGATGTCAGTGTACTAAAGCAAGTGGTGATCCTTTGGAGCCAATATCCAGGCTTTTCCCATCTCCCTCAATAGTCCTTTTGGACATTGCTTTTCCCAAGGCAGACAGCTCCAGAAGCAGGCTTGCTCCCCTTCCTTCACCCTGTCTCCTCCAGGAAGCACTGATGTCACATGTAAACCCCAGTTCTGGGACTGAACCCCTTTGCAGCCTGCAAATCCTCCTCCCATGGAGATTGGATGCCTTCCTGGTTCAGTGTCCTGCACATCCTGGGCAAAATGTGTTGATTTTGGGGTACTCCACAGACATAAACTGACCGCAGTGCTCTGGTTTGAGACGAGAGGTGTCAGTCCAACATGTCCTGGATCCACACACTGCACATTCACACTTAATGTTGAAACTCTTCCAACTCCCAGCTTGAGCCTAGATCCTGTGCTGGGAGGGATGCCAGAGGGCATCCTGTGCAAGCCAGGGTGCTCTTGGGGCTGCATGAAGTTCCACAGACCCAAAAAGGAGAGACTTACATGGAAGGGGTGTTTTGTTTACTCCAGCAGCTGTAAATGGCAGCTTGAACCAGTCAGGCATCTGTTGCCAGCAAGCAGAGTAACAACCCCAACTCTGTGGTGGACGACCAGGTGGGCAGATTTTTGGGACCACCTGGGCAGGGAGTGAGTGGCTTCATAAGCATTTCAGAGCCACTGGGGTCTTGCAATTGCAAGCACAGGGAGTTTTGGGGGGCAAGGTTTGGAAGGAATCTGGCCATAGTATTGGATGCATGGGAACAGCAGAAAACAGACTGGGTGGGGACCTCCACCTTGCAGCAGGCAGAACACCATGGCTCCCCCCAGCTCCCAGCAGACCTTTCCAAAAGTTTTTATTCTTTTTATGATGATTAAATGTGGGATATTTTCATGCCTGAAAAAGATATCACCGAGGAGCTGAGGCGGTGGAGGACAACCCAAAGGGACTGGTGTTGGAGGAACTTTGGGAGACCTTTGGAAACTTGGTGGGAGCACCCTGGGCGCTGGCAGGATCCGGCCACCGCCAGGCTCTCGGCAGCACCAGCAGCTCTTCCCCAGCAATGTCACAATGATAAATGTTTGTCTTTTCCGTCCAAGAGATACAGCAGATCCGCTGCCAGCACCATGTCTCAGTGGAATTGGGGTTCGCGCTGCCAGGAGCGTTACCGGCTCATGATTCACATCTTTACAGCAGCTTTGGAAGGAAAATGTGCTCCTCGCCAGGCAGACCTTCATGCACGTCGAGATGCCACAGTTTTTCCAGGCTTTCCAAAGGAAGCCACAGCCAAATAAGACATTCCTTCTCTTCTTCCAGCTTTCTTGGAACAATCTTCTTTGATTAGTGAGTGAGACAGATAGTTGGAAAGAAAGACAGACAGACAGGCCTGGAATAGGGTTATAATGAGCAGTTTGCATGAGCCCCAGTCGCCAGTGGGAGGGTAGCTCCATCCACCCTTTTCTGGGTGGCTGCTGAGAGCTTCTGCTCTACACTGTGGTCCCCCATCCCTTTCTCCTCCTCCATGGTCCCCCAGCCCCTGTCCTCCTCTGTGGTACTCCACTCCTGCCCTCCTCCATGCTCCCTAAATCCCTGCCCTCCTCCATGCTCCCCAACCCTCTATCCTCCATAGTCCCAACCCAGTGTCCTCCTGCATGGATGAGAACAAATCCCCCTCTTTCCTCCATGCTTCCTGGCCCCCTTCCCTCTGCTGGGATCCCAAGCCCCCTGTCCTCCTCCATGCTCCTCAAATCCCTGCCTTCCTCCTTGATCCCCAGTCTTTGATTCTCCCTCATAGTGCCTGAGCCCTGCCTACTGTCCCAGACAGCATCTGCTGAAGCAGGTGGGATCTGTCTCACCAGGGAGGATCACACTGCCCTGAGGCACAAAGCAAAGGGGCTGGGGCCTATGGCAGAAGGAGACGGGTTGGAAAAGCAGCCAAATGACTCAGGCATGGCTGGCAGGTCCTATGCAAGGGACAGAGGCCATAGCTGGGAAGGAGATGGGAGTTCCTGCCTTGCTCCCTGCAGCTGCACTCCCTCAGCCACCCCAGTCCCGGCGCTCTCTCCCACACCAGGAGGAGAAACAAAACAAGCATCTCCAGGGAGTGTGTTTGGAAAATACCAGGTTTTATTAGACAGGCTGATGTTCAAGCTGACAGTTTTATCCCAATGCACATGATCACGGGTATCTACAGGGCCTGTATCCCAGCTCCCTCCCTCCCACAAAGCTCTTGGGCAAGATGTTCATCCCCCCAAGTGGGGGGTTGGGGTTTCTCAGCAGAATGAAAATGTCTCCCTGCTCCCCATTTTTACACTCCCAGATTCCCAGAGGTCTCCTAAAAAAGCTCAGTGACAACTGGAACTGCAATCCTCTTGGGACTGGCAGCCACCTGGATATATGGGAGAGGGGGCATCTCAGTGGCAACATCTCCCTGAGGCAGCAGGGAGCTGGGTCAGTGTGTGTCACATTGGTGTGTCACACCAATGCCATGGCTTTGGAAGGAGAACCCAAAAGAACCATATCAGGGGAGGAAAAGGGTTTTGGCTGTCATGGGGGAGCCCCATCCAGCACTCAGGCACCAAGGCTTTGCACAGGGTGTGCAGGTGCTGCAGGGCAGAGGGAAGGAGGAGAGAAGGCCATGAGGACTGGAAAATTAAGCAAGTAAAAGGAAACCAGAGAAAGAATGGGGAGAACTATGGGAACAGCCTGAGAGCAGAGTAACAGTGCCTTCAAGGTCAGTACTCCCTGTGGGACAGGGAGCCTTTCCCTGGATACCCCATGGGCTTTAGGGGGACAGAGGAACAAGGAAAGAGATGGTGCAATACAGTGCTTGCAAACAGAAATATTTAAAGGCCTTTGCTTTCTGTGACAGTGACATACAGTGTGACAGCAGGAACAGCGACAACATCAGCCAGTTTCTGCTGGTGATTCAATTCCATCAGCTCTTAAAAAACCATGCAGACCAGTCCGACAGAGGAGAGTGAATGACAGATGGAGAAGAAAACTGATGAGCAATAGGATCATGGACAAGAAAGAAGGAATGACAGCAGAGGGGCAGCAGCACTGGGGCAGGTTTGAGACCTCACAGTACTCACAAGTACATCCCTTCTCACCAGACTGCTCTGGCTGCTGCTTTCTCTGACACTGCTTGCCTTCCATTGCACATCTGCTCCCTCTGCACTGCAGGCAAAATCCCTCTTCCTGAACCATGCCCTGCCCTGTGCTTGGACATAGATTTTGGTCTCAGCTTCATTAGTTCAAATATCAAGTCCTACCTTGAAGCAGAGGCCAGGAACATTCAAGCCCCTGCAGCAGCATCCCCTCAAACTCACCTGGACACAAGAGGACATCTTCATTGCAGCACCTGGGGGACATGCAGCTCTCCCAGGCCTCCTGCCATAGCTCACATCCTGTTGCACATGTGGAGATGCCCCTCACACCCTCCCCATCACAACACAGCCTTCCATTCCCAATTTTCTCTTTTCCTCTTTCATTCCTTTTTCCTTTTCTTGCTTTAGCCAGCACCTCCATATCCTGTTGCTTCTGTTAAAGTTAAGTCCCTTTTCTCCAGAGGCATCCTGGAGAGCAGTGCTTGCTGTGGGTGTTTGGCAGGAGGAAAGACTTTCAGCAGGTCCTTGGTGGGTTTGAAGGTGCCGGTTTTCCATCCAGGACAACATCTATCTCCTGGTTGGTTTGGGCTCAGCTCGGCAGACAGCAATGCTGTCCATGAGGGCCAAGTTTCAAGGTCAGCTGTCCGTGGGGAACCTCACCCTGCTCGGGTGCTTCCAAGGAAATACTCCTTCATGACTGAGCACCGATGCTCAGAGATGAGCCAACAAATGGCTAAAAAGGGAGGAGTTTGGAAAGCAAGCCCCAGAAACCTGCCTGGACTGTCCTGGGGAGGACAGATCAGCAGGTGGGCAAAAGGGATGTGACCTTTCTAACTTCACAGCCAATGAACCCCCCTTCCTGCCTCCCTCCACAGAGCACAAAAACACAGAGGGCTGACTGAGAAAAGAGCAACATGGACTTGAACAAAGGCAAACTGCCAAACCCTCACCCTTAAGGCTCTGCTGCTCCACAGACAAGACTTGCTAGCATGGGTTTTGAGGTTAATGACACACATAGGCATGAAGTGCTTTCTTCCGTGCTGGTCCAGGGAAGGAAATCCTGCTCATATCTCCTTGTGGGACCATCTGATTTGGGTTGCTGGCCCTCCTCCTCCAGCACAGCTCAGCCAGTGCTGGCTGCACCTTTCCACCCCATTTCTTCCTCTGCCATGGACTTGCAAATCCCATCATGGCTGCCTGTATGGAGCTACAAATGCCCCTGCAAATGCTCCTTCTTCAAACACCCACATGAAGGCTGAAGATCAGCTGAGCTGTCAAGTGAAAACAGAACTCACCAGGTGACCTGGAGGTCTTGGAAATAAAACCAAGATCAATATTTGCTGAGATCTGTAGCACGTTTTTGCCTGAAAACAACAGCTGGGACATGGCCTCTCTTTCCTTGACCAGTGCTCCCGGTGATCGGTGATGCCTAGGTTAGTGTGTCACTGCTCTCCCCTGTGCTCTCACACTGTGCCCTCGTTCTCACTCCCTCACGGCTTCGGGGATGCAGAAGTTGAAATTCCTCTTCATGCACTCTTGGCACCAGTGGAAAAGCAGCTGCAGTCCTGCCCATGCATTGCTCATACTTACAGCTTAAACATTGCCTTCTACTTGAAAGAACAAAGATAAAATGTCAGGAATTCACAGTTTTTATTCTCTTCCTTATGCCCACCCATCTTCCCCTGCCATTGATGTCAGTGACTCCAAGTCCTCATCGTACAGTAGCCTTTGTCAGCGCGGCACTCAAAGAGTTAACAAACCACGGCTTCTTGGACAGATAAGACATAAGCTCATTCACCAGTAGGAACACGTGGACAGTTGGGTTGTGGATCTCCTTAGGGTTTCCTGTAGCGATTCTTTGGGGTTTCGCCACAGCCAGTGACGTCGCAGGAGAGGACATTGGGCTTCTTCCCCAATCCGATGCTTCCCAAGAGATCGGGAAGCTCCCGGGTGATGGCCTTCTCAATTTTCTCTAGGAAACACCCTCCCATGTACGAACACTGCTGAGACAGCAGCTTAAAACTGGTGATGGGGTTGATGCCAAAGAAGTCCTTGTAAGCCTCACGGTTGGGGAGGTCAAATTTGCTGACATTGGTCTTTGCCAGAATGGACTTAAAGATAAAGAACCTGTCAGGATCTTCCACAATGTCCCTGAACACCAGTTCTCCATCGCTAAAGAAGGTCATTTTGTCCTTGTAGGTCTGCAGATAGCGATCGACCAGCAGGGCGTGGATGCGCACCCGGATGGCGTGCTGGCGGATGAAGGCAATCTTGTTTTCCATCCTGTTCTCAATCACCTGGTTGAGATCTTCCAGGAGCGATATCTCTTCTTTGAGAAACAGGTCTCTGTGGGTTTCCGGATGGTAGTCGTGGGGCCAGAAGGAGCTAACATACACCCTGGGTGGCTCTGTGACGTTGATGAGAGGAGCCAGGCTCCAGAACAAGGCGCCGTAGACTCTCATCAGCTCCTGGGTAGCCAGGCTGTCTGCTTTGTTCAGGATGATTCGGATCTGAGACTCGCGGCCCTTCAGCTGACGAAACAGCATCTCCAGCTCCAAGCCCACATCCAGCTTCGTGGGGTCAAAGACAACAAAGATGAGGTCAGCTCTGTCAATGAACCACTGGCACACGTCGTTGAATGGGTAACCTTGAGGAGAGGAAAGAGGGAAATCCAATGCAGGATGAGTCCCTTTATCAAGGGATTGATAAACCAAGAGCCTGCTGTGCCTCAATCTCCATTTGGGTTGCATGAATTGTGAGGCACAGCGGACTTCCCCTGTCGCCTAGAACCTCTTTCTCACATGCTAAAAACACTTTGGAGCTTCTTGGCACCAAAAAGCCATCCCTGGGTGTCTGGGCCTGTGACTGCCTGTCTCTCTCACCCTTATCTCCAGACCTTCCTCCTCCCCGATTCTGACCACAGGTTCCTGCTCTTCCTGTGAGCAGATATCAAATCACAGGATCAGAGAATCATTAAGATTTGGAAAGTCCTCTAAGATCATTGAGTCCAACCATTCCCCCAGCACTGCCATGGCCACCAGTAAACCATGTCCCCAAGTGCCACATCCACACATCTTTTAAATCCCCCAAGGAATGGTGACTCCACCATTGTCCTAGGCAGCCTGTATTGTGTCAGGACACTTCTCCATTGTGCTTCAGCCACCTTTGTCACCTCAGATCATCACAGCATCTTCTCTGGGGTGCCTTAGATGAACCCAATGAACCCCTACCTCTTTCTTGCTGCTTGCGGTTTTCGATGATGCCTGGCGTGTCTACGAAGGTGACTCGCTCCAGCAGTTTGTGGGGGACCTCAATGCCTATCAGCTTCTCCAAGAAGTTCTGCCCAAACTTCTCCAGGGGCGAGAAGGAGCGGGCGCTGTCAGCAGCCATCACGATGCCCTCGATGGTCTTCAGCTTGGGGCCATGCATGATGACAGTGAATTCAGAGGTGGTGGGTTCTGCCCCTGCGCAGCAATGAGAGGAGCAGCAGAGGCATGAAATCCATGCCAGGCTATGGACACAACAGGACTGGCCTGAGACTGGGAACACTGGGAGCATCGTATGCTTCTCAAGAGATGCAGGGGAAAGGCAAGCACCATGAAATTCCTGCCCAGACTTCTTGGGAAGATATCAGTGGGGTTGTTATCTGTGGGGACTGGTTTCTCTGGAAGTGGCCTGATTGCACAAGGTGTCATGGAGAACCATCTCCAGGGAGCCCTCATTACCACAGCACTGATCTAGCCATGGACATCTGCCCTTAGCTGGGAGATAACATCTGTGGGAGCAGAGAGGAAGGAAGGGGAATGGCTTCTCTCCTGGAAGGGTGAATTAACTGGCTGCACATGAGGAGGGATGGGGAGAAAAGAAAGGTGACTTGCCCTTTTGACATGACTGCTGTTCACGGGGTCAGGGTTGGGAGCTGTGAGCCCTGTGCTGCAGGATGAGGATGTTGTGGGAGAGATGCTCTCTCCATCTTGGAAGGGTGGAGACAGGCTATGATGGGGAGCTTCTCCCTCCACGTGGCACCGCAGCCAGGTGGCACAGAGCGGATCCCAACCTTACTGCTCTAACAGGGGATCAAAGACACACAGCCAGGAATTGCTGACTGCACAGATGTGGAAATGCAGGTGCCGGCACTCCCTTGGCAAAGCAGTGAGTGTGATACCTGTGTAGAGCTGGTAGGGAGTGTTGTCCAGCCCCAGGAGGTAGTTTATCATGGAGGACTTGCCGACGCTCCACGGTCCCAGGAATAGCACCATAGGCTTGGAAGTGATCTCCCCATCTGCAGAGAGGGGAAATAACAAGAGGAAGTGAAGGAACAATAGCCGTCGCCGCCGTGCGATTAACTCCCGGCCGTAACGAGCATCCCATCTGAGCGGTGCGGTGATGCTGCCGGGCAAACAGCCGCCCTTCGGGGGCCACCAGCCATTCACCAGCCAAGGTAGCGCCCCACCGGCTGCAGGAGTGGGGCAGCCCCGTGCTCTGCGGCAGAGCCCACCTCGCTGCCTGACCTTCTCCGAGGCTTAGCCCTTTGACTACGGAGGACTGGAAGGTCTTTCAAGCCTCGTCTCGGTTTGTTTGTGGGTGAGTTTGGGGCTGGCTGCGGGGTGGGGGTGTTGTTTGAAGGCAGCTGCCACAAAGCACGGGACATGCCAAGGAGGAGGCCATGCCGCAGCCGGGCCTGTGCCTCGTGCAGAGGGAGCTGCCGTGGGTTTGGGAGCAGCCTGCAGTGCAGGGCTTGGTAAGCGCGGTGCCAGCCTCGAGCCAGCTGCCTGCAAGCCTTTCCACCATGCCCTCGCAGGCACTTAGCCCTGGGCTGTGCCTCCTGACCCTCGGGTGGAGCAGGAGGTCACTGCCTGGGTGTGAGCTGCGTGTGAGGCTCCAGCTGGATGTGGGGAGGACAAACAACCCCACGATGGGGAAAGGCAAGAGGAGAGTGAATTATAATCCCCATCCTGCATTCTTCAAGTCACACCGTTTTCCCCATGAGGATGGTGACCTGTCCCCATGCCATGCCATCAGTCCAGGAGCACAGAGGTCCCTGGACACACACAGCCAGCGCCCCCAGGAGCAATCCCTGCTCAAACAGGACTCATGCAATTAGCTTGTGCCCACAATGCTTGACCACCCAGCCCCCAGGGCCCCAGGTAGGCAGCTGGTGGAGCCAGAGAAGCCCAGTGCCTAATGCCAGCCCTCAAACAGCGCCTGGGACACACGGGAGCCTGTGAGTCCAAAACAGGACAAAAATGGAAGTAAAACTGGGTGAGTTCCCATTGGTGAAAACCAACCCCATCCTGTGCTCAGGGTGGGAGAGGGTCCAACCTGTTGTTGCTAGCAGGAGTTCAGTCAGGGAATGGATGACACCAGAAATGCTGGGAGCTGCTATCTGAGCTGGAGCAGAGCCTTCCCCCATGGCCCAAGGCAAGCTGTGCTGCCCTCGGCATCTTCTCTTCATCCCCATGCCTAAGGCAGAACTATTTTCCCTGAGGTAGCTGAGGGCCCCTGGTGCTCCATGGCTGCCACCCATGCAGGAGCCAGCAGCTTTCCAGCAGGCCAGGGATCCATCTCCAAGGTGGGGGAAGCCACAAAGCCCCCATGGTGCTGAACTCCTGCCCTGAGGGTGCTGGAGGGCACTGCATGGCAGCTTCACACTGAACCCATCTGGCCATGGGAGCAGGTGCTGGGGAGAACATTCCAGCCTCCTCCTGCTGTATCTGCCCATCACAGGCTCACCATGTCACCTCTGGGGAAGGGAATGGCCTGGGGTCATCGTCATGAGGCACTGCTGCATCCATAGAGCTCAGCCCTCCTTCACAAAGCAGGGCAGCACCTCTGAAGCAGGGGATGCATGGCTCTTTCTGCACCCCACTCCCTGCCTGGCAGCTGCAGGAATCTAGCCTTGTCTTCTCACATGAGACCAAAACAAGTGTTGAAACCTTGGACTTCATTATTAATCATTCCTCTGCCGCTCTGTCGCCGCTGCTCTGCTCTCTTGCCAGCTTTAATTAGGTTATGGATGGTTGTTATTATTACTATTATCCCTGTGATGTTGTGCCAGAGGTTTGGGGTGGGTCCCTGTTTGCTCTTTCATAACACATCTCTGGCCAGGTGTGACTGTGTAAGTGTGGCACCTGTGAGCTCTGGCTCTGCTGCACTTCCCCCTCTCTGCTCCACGCAGCCAAGGCGGGCAGCGACATGGGCAGCCCCCCCTCCTGGTCACTCACAGACCCTCGAGCACCTCTTCACCCCCTATGGGCGGTGTGGGCAGTGCCAGGCACTTGCAACTCTGCGGGAAGTGCAGTAGCTGCAAGGAGGTGAGGCCGGCTATGGATTCCCTGCTGCTTGCCCAGAGGCTGGGAGAGAGGGAGCATCTTCCACCCGGGAGGGTGCTAGCCTGGCATCTGTCCCTGCTATGTCCCCGTGCCATGTCTGTCAGCAGCAGTTCGGGTCATCTTGATGGTCCGGACAGCGGAAAAGAGCTGGAGCTCGCCAGCAGCCGGGCGGGGACGGCAGCAGCTCCATCACAACGGCTCTCTCCAGCCACCCTGTGGCTGCTCGCTCCCAGCTCAAGCTCAGACGAGCCTCAAGCTCATCCCTCCGCAGAGCCTAGGGCTGTTTGGGCTGCTCAGCTCTGGGCATCAGAGCAGTTTGGATGTCCAAGTAGTTTTCTTTCCTAGAACAGTGGCTTTCTGTGAGGTTTTGCCATGTGGCAGTGCCAGACTGCCCTTGGCTGGAAGCACTACTGCTCTAGGGTGGAGAAGAGACAGCTCTGGGGAGAACTTAGAGCCCCTTCCAGTAACAAAAGGAGATCCAAGAGAGCTGGAGAGGGACTTTGGATGAGGGTCTGGAGTGACAGGGCACGGGGGAATGGCCTCATATTGAAAGAGGGCAGAGTTAGATGGGATTTAGGAAGAAATTCTTCCCTGTGAGGGTAGGGAGGACCTTGCACAGGTTGTCTGGAGAAACTGTGGCTGCCTCATCCCGTGAAGTGTCCAAGGCCAAGTTGGATGGGTCTTGGAGCAACCTGGGATAGTGGAAGGTGTCCTTGCCCATGGCAGGGGGTGGAACTGGGTGGGCTTTAAGGTTCTTTACAACCCAAATCATTCCATGATTCTATCATTAATCCTGGGCAGAGCCTTGTCCCCCCTTGTCCTCAAGCCCAGCTAACATACCTGGTGTGGCCTCTCCCCCAAGTGCAAGTCTGTCCTGAAGATGCTGAGCAAAGCAAAACCTCCTTCCTCTCCTGGTTCCAACTGAGCCACAGGCACCAAGGTCTTCTTTGTCCCCAAGCCACCCAGGAAGGCTAGAACACCTGGGGAGACTCCCAGCATCACCCAGATTTCTGTCCCACCCCTGTGCCACCAACACCACTGGCCATGTGCCCATGGCATGGATCCAGCAACCCTTGGAGGGCACCCCTTACTCCCAAAGCTTCCAAATCCATGAATATCCTCACAACACGTGTGCCTACAGATGGAGGGACGAGCCCACGTGGCTGCAGATGGCCTGTGCCTCCCCCGTGTGTCCCCCCGTGCCTGCGCCCACCCCAGCAGCACGTGTACAAGCGCCTGAACCCAAGATGAGATAAGCCAGCTATCGGAATATGCTATAAATATCCACAGCACTCTCCACTGCTGGCATGCAGGGAGTCAGAGGCTCTCCAAGCACCAGCAGGGCTCTGCTGTGGCCATGTCCAAAGGAGCCTGGTTTGGCAGGGTCTGGCAGTGTGGCCGTGGGGCAGGACAGGAGGGACGAAGATCGGATTTCCCTGAAGGAACATTGTTCCTGTGGCTGAGCACCGGGCCCAGGGGAAGGGCTGGGTGTTGGCTGGCATGTCTTTGACTGTCTCCCTTCTCCTGATCCTCTGGGGGGACCTGGCAGCAAACCCTGAGCAGGATAGGCAGGGAGATTAGCCAGCTCAGGGTTCTGAAGGGGCTGAGGCTGCTGGGCAGGGGCCAGCCCATGTTACTGGGATAGCTGCTGTGGGATCAAGGGTGGAATTCAGGAAAGTTTCTGCATGTAGAAAAATGATGGGTGCAAAGAGATCCCCTCTATAGGATGAGCTATCAGCTGGGCTCCTCCAGTTCATGCCATGGGTGAGAGATCAACCTAAAGGTCCAACACATACAGTCATGAAATCTTTTAGGTTGGAAAAGCCTTCTAAGATCACCAATTCTAAATGATCCGGCAGCACTGCCAAGGCAACCACTATCTCACATGCCCAAGTGCCATATCCACAGGGCTTTTAAATCCCCCCAGGGTTAGGGACACCACCACTGCCCTGAGAAGCTGTACCAGGGCCTGACAGCCCTTTCTCTGAAGAAATTTTTTCAATATCCAATCCAAGCTTCCTCAGGTGAAACTTGAGGTCATTTCTTCTTGTCCTGTCCCTTGTTCCCTGGGAGCAGGCCCGGCCCCTACCTGGCTCCACCCTCCTGTCAGAGAGTTGAGAGTGAGAAGGTCCCCCTGAGCCTGCTTTTCTCCAGACTGAGCCCCCCAGTCTCCCTCAGCAACTCTCGTAGGACTGCCAGCAACGCCTTTGAACCCTGGCCAGAGGAATATGCTTCCTCTCAGTCTTAAACCAAGAGGGAAAGGTGTCTGAGCCTGGGTGAGGATTGGAGGGAAGGACGGGCTGTCGGGACGAAGTCAGGCTGGGAGAAGTGCAGGCTCTGGAAGGGCTGGGGACACTGTCCCGGTGGGGATGGTGGGTACCGGCTCTGCTCGGTGCCTGGGCAGCGCGGCGGCGTTGGGCCAGAGCCCGGGGAAGCCGGAGGGCAGCGCAGAGCGGAGGCAGTGCCGGCAGCATGCAGTGAGCAGGGGGCGATACCAACCTGTGGCCGAGGAGCCCAGGGTGCGTCCGGGGTAAGCTGTTAGCGAGGGACACGGGGAGAGAGAAAAGGAACCGTGAGTCCAAGGAGGGATGCGGCAGCCCGGGTGTGGTCCAGGACAAGGACGGAACTGATGGCCACACTCCCATCAGGAGGCAAGGAGTTACAGCTTGGGAGCGACCTGCAGCTCCCAGGACAAGCACTGAACCCCTGTCTGCCCTGCAGGGTGGGGATGTGGCTCGGAGTGTCCTGCATCCCAACCCCTGCTCTGTGGGGTTGTTTTCTTCACTGGCATCACCCACCAAGCACAGGGAGCCCAACAAGCCAGGATTAGACAGCCACCAACCCAGCAAATGTCCTGACAACCCCAGTGATAGGGTCACCTGGACCCAGCCCCTGTGGCTGGTGATGGCATCTGAGAGGTCATTCCTTACACAGGGACACTTGCTAATTAGCATACATCAGTAATTAGGGTCACCAGCATGCACCACAACCTGGTGTGACCTCACAGCAAGCTTCCCATGGCTGGACTGGGAGAATCCCTCACCCTCAGCTAGGGATAGTCCCTCCAAGCAGAGAGTTGGACCCAGCCAGAGCATGTCTGCATCCACGTGGGATAGCAGAGCAGAGAGGCGGGAGGGTGGCAGGCAGGGAGAAGGAAATGGCATCTGCTAGGCTTAAGCAGAGGGTGTGTGGGAGCTTTCTGAGATGCACCCTGACAAGTCAGAATTGATGGTGACAGCCACAGCTCCCACAGGACTCCATGGGAGTTTTCACATGTTGTGGGGAGCAGAGGAACTCTTTGGATTAGACTGCAGTGAGCAGAGCCGATGGGAAGGGAGACAAAATGGAAGGCTGCCACGTAATGGAGGGGCCAGGGTGCTTGCCACGGCACCCCTCTATATTGGTTTACACCTCCAAAGGTCACACATATTCTATGACAGGCCTGCCCCAAAGCTCTCCCAGCTGTCCCGCTCCGCCCAGCCAGCTGAACCGGCAGCTCTGTGCCCTCCAGCCTCCCCCCACTATGGGGAGGGGGCACAGGGGGAGCTGGGAGCACCTCCCAGCCTGCAGGGACACACTGATGGAATGAACCCGCTCAGGACAGGGGCACTGTGCAGGGGAACTGTTGAAAAGGCTCCCTGAGCTCCACTGTGTCCTCACCTGCCCTCCAAGGTCAAGAGGGTTCCCTGGGCCAACCCTGTAACTAATGTGCAAAGGTTTCTCTGATTACACTACTAATGAGGGACTGAGAAAAGCTGGATCTGTGGGTATGAAGGGCAAACTGCTGAGCCGTAGGTTTCCAGATAGAGTTGTGTGTGCCAGGGCATGGCTAGGCTGTCAGAGATCATTCAAAAGTTTGGGGGGTGTAGAAATTTTTTAGAGGGGAGCGTGGCCAGGGTGTCTCACAGCTGAGACAAGGACTGGAGGCAGTGCAGCATTACTGTGCCCTTCCCTAGGGTCCAGGAGGGGACAGAGACCCCAGAGGTGGATGGCCAGCTCCAGAGTCACAGCACTGTGAGGGTGCCCTGTAGAACACAGTGGGGTGTGCTGGGACCTTTCCTAGACACTGTCAACCTGAGGAGTGGCTGTTCCTCACAGGGAGGTAGAACAGACCATGGAGTGTTGAGCTGAGGTCAGGAGGAACACCAGGACCTGCTGACCTAAGTGAGTTCTGCTCAGGAGCTCGGTTTGAGAGAGGCTGGGAAAACACCAGGGTTACTGGTTGTTTCCTCAGGAGCTGAGAGGGAGGAAGCCAGCAGGAGCCTGGGGAACACTTAAACACTTCTTTCCACCCAAAAAGGGAGCAGGGAGGTGGCTGCTTGGGCATGGGATGGATTAAGTGTAGGGTAGGATGTCCTGAGGGCTGAAAACTAAAGCTGGGGGGCTGCATCCTCTGTCTGTGAACAGCAAACTGGGGGTTGGATCCCACCAGCTGCCTCTGTAACCCCAAACATCCTCCTAAACTGTTGAGTTGACAGCAAACATCACCAATACCAAGACCAGAGCAGCTTGGAGAGAAAGTTGGGGTGTTTCCAGGGGACAGGCCAGCAGCCATGGGGTGACAATCAGGACATGCTCTTGTGATTCTCAGTTACCCTCCCACAGGGTAACTTCCCTGTGATCCCCCCTGGCTCTACACTGGAGATGGCCTGGCTGGGTAGGGAGATGTCTAAGCCTGCTTACAGAATGTCTGACCCAGACTTAGGAGTTGCGGGGGGGATGCCTGGAAAGCAGTCCTGCTCTACAGGGATGTCCCCCAGTAGGTTGCCCAGCTGAGTGTGGGGCCCGTGTGCTGGTGGAGCAAGGCCAGTTGTAAAAGAAAGACCTATGGGGAGGGTGTATCCCGGTCCTGCCTCACCAGGAGGGAGGGCATGGCTCCAGGAGTGTGAGCCTGGACACCTGGGGAGGCAGGCAGAGCTGCAGGAAAGGGACAACTTCAGGACCTTGGCAGGAGGGTGACATGGGCACGAAGTCCTGGGACACTGGCAGCAGGGACTCTAACATCCCCTGGGTATTCAGAAGACATCTGGCCCTGGCTCCTGTGCTTGAATAGATACTCAGAGGAGAATTACTCCTGTGAACAAGGAAGTCAGACTTGGGTTTGAGCCATCTGTGCTTGGAAAATGAGGCTGCTTGTGTTTCGTGGGTCACAAGAACTTCCTGTATCTTGTAAGCATCTTGGGTTAGGGCTGCACTTTCCTCTTCTGGAGGGACATGTATGACCTGGCTCAGCCCACACCATGCCAGGGACCACAGTGACCTGCTCACCCCATCCAACGTGTCTGAGATTGCCAAGGGCTGGAAACTCCAACTCTCAGGATGAGTGAAGGGTGTGGAGCTTGAGAAGTACCCTGCCCACATGGCTGTGTCCTGTACCCAGCAGGAAGGATGCCAGCTCTAGCCACCCCCAGGAAGCTCATCCCCAGCCTTGAGAGGTCCTGAGCTTCCTTGCCAAGCCTGTTTCATTGGGCCGTGATCTCTGCTTGGCAGGGGTACAGGGCATTGATGCTGAGCAGGTGGGAGACCCGAGGCAGGCAGGGCTCAATGCTCAGCCTACACAGATGGCCCTGACAGCAGATGGGCTGAGGCAGAGGCAGGAATTCCTGCTGCTGGGTTCACTAGGGCATGGCCACTAGGGCATGGCATGTTCATGGACTCCCTGGGAAGCTGCAAAGGAAAACACACTATCTGAGGCTGTCCATCATCTGCTCTCTGTGCTGTTATCTGCATCTCAAGGACTTGGTGGAGCTGAGACCCCAGTGCCTGTGGCATTACCTGTGATCTCATGCTGCCTCAGCTCGTTGTATCTGTAGGAGTGTTCCAGGGGCTTGATGGAGGAGTGGTAGATCTTCCTCAGCCGCTGCAATACTCCTGAGGGGCAAAGCATGTGAGCAGGTGAGAGAGAGGCAAACCCCACCAGGCTGGGTGAGACCCTCCTGGGGACACTCCTTGCAGGGTTGGGTGGGCCAGCCATGGATCAAGGGACTTGGCTTAGAGTTGAAATCTCAGGCAAACTGATCCCAATCACACATTTTGCCCAGAGGGGTTGAGATTGCCCCATCCCTGGAAGTGTCCAAGGCCAGGTTGGACAGGGCTTGGAGCAACCTGGTCTATGGAAGGTGTCCTGCTCATGGCAGAGGGGTGGGATAAAATGGTCTTCACCATCTCTCCCAACCCAGGTTGTTCTAGGCTTTTGATGCCTGTCCCCTTCTAATGTTTCCCACTGGGCACTGTCCCCATCTGCTCCCAGCAGCTGATGGGAGGAGCATCCTTCCTAAGTGCTGTTTAGCACTCAACAATTATGGTCCCAAAAAGCCCTCTACCATGGTGCCAGGGCCCCCTGGCATGGCCCCTGAGCTGCTTGCTAGAAAAAAAAGAGGAGCTTTTTCCACAGTGTCTCTTACCACTGCCTTTCCAGCCCAAACTGCCAACAGGGCCGGCAGAAGAAACCTTGTAGTAGCAAAACCCAATATATAATTGGAATAAAAATCCCAACACTTTGTTACAAGTTGCTCCAGGTATCTTTGAGCAGGGATGTGCCTGATTTACTATCTGCATCTTCTAGCCTCTATACCCTCCTAATTCTTGTATGCCCTCAAGGATGTCCTTAAAATACCTAAAATATGTAAACCCAAGAGCAGCCAAAAGGCTGTTATTGAAGATCTGGCATTACTAGACCTGCCAGAAGCAAGGTTAAAATCAAAACACAGGAGAAGGAAAATCCATGGCCTTTGTGCAGGGCATGCATGGCCCCCTCACCTGAGACATCATCGGCAGGTTTTTCCTCATTCAGCTTGAGGGTGTTCTCCAAGTGGGACCGGTCGCGCTTGGTCGGCTCGCTGGCATCTTCAACCTCTTCTGGAGGAGAAAACAAGGAGACCTGTTACTGCTAGAGGGGGGAACCCACACAGGAGTTCACACAAGCGACTGCCAGGGAGAGGGTATGGGGAGCACACACATCCCGAGCACGCCATGCCCACGGCAGCCGCTGTCACCCTTGGCATGCCATGTGCTTTCCCTTCAGCACAGGCTCCTGGAGGCTGCCAGGGCTGTGGCTGCTGAGGGAAGCGTCACGGGCAACTGCTTGGCTCCGAGGAGGGGCTGGCTGCTCGTGGGGAATGCAAAGGATGTGCCTGGAAGGGGCTCCCGGGGTTGGGATGTAGCACGAGCACACACAGCAGCTGCTGCCCAACGAGGCCCTGGTGCTTCCCCCGGCAGCTGCGGCTCCTCGGGGCTCGGCCTCGGGTGCAGGCTTTGTGCTGCCGCCTGTCTGTCTGCCCACTCCCCCCAAAAACTACACGGTGAGCTGGAAACGTGGGTGCCGAGGCTGGGGCTGCTTCCTGCTCTTGGGGGACAGGCCAGCCCAGCCCATCCTGCCTGCTCCACCTTTGCCAGTGGGAATGTTCCCTCCCAGTTCTCCCACCTCTGTCTCCATATTCCCCTGGAACCCTCTGCACAGCAGCCTGTCCCTCATGGCTCCGTACCAGGCATGGAGAGCATGAGGCAGCTGCCTCCACTGGGAAGGCATCCCACTGTCCCCAAAACAGAGAGACAGAGGTGTCCTTGCCATGGAGGTGCTGGCACAACAGGATCAAGGGACTTGGAACAAGGAGTTTCCAAGAGTTTTTTGATATGGGGAGCTGGATTGGACTTTAGCAGGGGTTTGGGGACAGGTCTGGGGACAGCAGGATCAAGCAGGGCACCACTAAGCCCTGAGACTGTGTTGAGCCTCTCCTGAGTGTTGGGCTGAGGAAGACCTTTTGACTTGCCAAGTGAAGACACAGAGACCAAACTGGGTTTGCCTTTTGTGAAGAATGGGAGGCTTTTTGAGCTGGGACGTTACAGATGAAAGCAACTAAAATACTAATCTGAGTCCAAAGGTCACTGCCCAACCTCTGGGCCAAAGTCTGCAAATATTTCTAGGAAATCATGGTGGGGGGTGTCCCTTTCCCCTAGTTAGCCTTTCACTGATTGTGTGGGGCTGGTACCTCAGCGGCTCATTGGCCTGGATTAGTTCTTCACAGCTTCCCTATGAGCCAAGAACTGGAGGAGAGGAGCCCCACAATCCTGGGAGCCCCACCATCCTAGGAGCATCCTGCCCCTGCACAAGCGAAGGGCCCTGAGGACTCTGCAGGTGGTGGATAAAGAGTCTTTAAGAGATCTGTGAGTGCTGAAAGGGACCTGGAGCTTAAAAATTTTATCCACGTCCACATCCCTGAGGAGAAATCATGGACTTGGAGTGGAGAAAGGGGAATATCAGTCAGTTTTGGCACCACTGCGATGAGTGCCCGCATGATGGGCATCCTGCTGCGGCCTCGCTGCCCACAGCCAGGCTCTGTTAGGGGCAGGTGGGGAAGCACAAGCGTTAGGAGAGGGCCATGCACTAGGCGAGGTTTAATGTGCCAAGCTCAGCTCCGCCGGGTTGATGGGAGATCACTCTCGATGCTACAGCACACCCACAAGAAAAGACTCCAACCTATCTGGCTGTGCCGGGGCTCGGTGGCAGCTGGGGGGGAGCTGGGGACCTCTGTTCCTGCCACTGGGGTCTTGTCTGCAGGGGGGTCTGCTGCTGCTGGGGGATTTCCCACCACTGCTGCTGCTGGAGGGTCTTCCACTGCTGTTGGTGGGTCCTCTGTTACTGGGGGGTCTTCTTTTGCTGGTGGATCTTCCACCATTGGTGGGTTTTCCACTGCTGTCGGAGGGTCTTCTGCTGGTGGTGGGTCTTCTGCTGCATCCCCACAGGGTGGGTGATGGCATCTGGCAGGGCCATCCCCAGCTGTTGGTTTGCTGTGGCTATTTTTGTTGGAAGTGCCGGCTGCTTCCTTGTCATTCTCTTCAGCTTCATTCTCTGGCCTGTCACCATCTTCATCAGACTCTTTCTCCTCCTCAGACTCTCCCTCTTCAGACTCTTCCTTGCCTCCATCTATCTCAGACTCCCCATCTTCACCTTCCTCAGACTCTTCTTGCTCGTCATCTTCCTCTGAGCTCTGTTCATCCCTTTCCTCCTCTCCCTCAGAAGCAGATGCTGCTCTTGGCTCCTCTGTCTGCTCTTCCCCTGGCTGCCTTTCCTCCTCAGAGCCTCCTTTCTCTGTGCCAGGCTCCTCATCCTCCCGGGCATGGATGTCATCTTGTGAGCCAGGCCCATGGTTCCCTGCCATGAAATCCTCCCCTGAGCTCTGTTCTTCCTTGCCCTGGTCCTTGCTGTTCTCCTCCGTCCGGCTGTCCCCTGTCCCCAGGCCCCTGCTCAGGCCACCCGCCGGCTCTTTCTCCCCCTCTCCACGTCCCTCCTCAGTGACACCAGGCAAGGAGGCATTGGCAGTGCCACTGTCTTGCTCCTCCTCAGGGCTGCCATCAGCCTTCTTGTCCAGCCGGGGCTCTGTGGCTGGTGGGGGGCTCTCGGCAGCACCGTCACCATGGCCCGTGCCAGGGGCGCGCGGCTCTAAACGATGAGAACACCTCAGTCAGTCCCACCCGTGTTGCCATGTGGCCACTGGGGCACCTGCTAGGGCTCTGAGGGATGAATTGTAGCTGGTACCAAGAGGTTTAAACTCTTCCCTAAGCCTTCTCCAGCTCCAGCTCAATTTTCTGTCCCTGTCGCAAGAAGTTGGGTGCCAAGATGTGTTCGTGGGGGGCAAAGTGGAGCTGGCAGGGGCTCTGTGGCTCCACCAGCCCTGGCTGCCTGGCACTGGGGCTGCTGCCTGCCCCAAAGCACTGCAGGAAGATGGCAAAGCTGCCCTAAAAACAGGGAAAGGAGTAAAAATGGCCAATTTTGAGGGGCTGTGGGCACTTGGCAGGTTAAAAGGGTCCTTTTCCAGCCCTGATTTGAGACAGCATCACAACAGCCAAGGTGGGCGGTGAAGTGAGGGGGAGGATGAGGAGGAGGAAGAGGCTTCCTGGCATGAGGGGCTGCCCAGCATGGGGTCCTGCTGGTTAGGCAGGGCCTAACCCTGGCCACGGGGCTCAGGAGCTATTTATTGTGAGTGTCCCTTCACTAGGAAAGCATGTGCCACGCCATGTGGCTGCTGGGGACACAATGAGTGTGCTCTGTGGCCCAGGAGAATCCATCCGTATTTTCCATAGGCTCCGACTGCAATTTAACAGCAGTCAGCGGGTGCCAAAAATAAAAGATCACGGCTATACTGTCTCCGTTACAAACAGTTGCTGCTAGTCTAAATAATCCCCCCAAACGTCTCATGCCAGGGGAGCGTTTCAGAGGAAAATAATTCCTTTGTACTCCAGCTGGCAAGCAGATGCCAAGCAGGAAAAAAGGCCACCTCCACCCAGGCTGCGAGAGGAGAGCAGGCATGGCCAATCCTCTGTTCTGGCTCCTGCACCGTGTCCGTGCAGGAGCCGCAGGACTGTGTCCAGCAGGACCTTGGCAAAGTTGGAGCTCACTGGGCTTGGCCACAGGGCCTGTGGTGACCGAGCACAGGAGGAGCTGGGCTGGGGTCAGCACAGTGCCAGCCTCAGACCCCTCAGCACAGTTTGCCATGTCCAGGGATGCTGGGAGGGTGGGTTTATCTCCATGGTACTGGAGCTGTGATCAGGCTGCATTGGGAGGCTTGTGCCATGCTAGCAGCGGGCACTGGGAAGGACAGGCTGCCCCCAGCCTGCCCTTGTTCCCAGTGGCTCTTGGTTCCCTGGCACAGCCTCTCACCCTGCCCAAAGCAGATGCACAGGTCACCCTTGCTCTGCCCTCAGTGACCTCCCTCCCTGTCCTCTGCAGGCACACAGCTCACAGGTGCCTCCAGGTGCCCAGTGCTGCTCCAAGATGGAGGGATAGAGTGGTGGGCAACTCCCACCCCCCTCCCTTCCACCCTGGTCCTTCAGGTCACCTTCCTGCAAGATCCCTGTGACCCTGCAGGAGCCTCTTGAATGGGAATATCTATATTTGACCTGCAAAGCCCTGAGTGGCTGGGGCCAACATGGCCCTGCCTGATCCCGGTGGCCTGGGAACCAGCCTGAGTCAATAGAGGGTCCCCTTTAGCTGATGGGAACAGGGATATTCTCTCCAAAATGGCTGGAGACCTGGAGAGCTGGGAGGGGAGTGAGGGTCAAAGCAGAGGAAGAGGGCAGGACCAGGGAGAGGAGACCCTGAGAGTCCTCAGGGTTTTGTCTGGGGTCTGTGTGCCCCCTCTGACCCAGAGGGGCCATCACCCACCATGGCTGGGCACAGCAGCAATGCCAGTGCCCACCACGAGCCAATCCCTCGAGGAAAAAGGGAAATATCCCCCAGGCACTCAGTGGGGATGTCCCTACCGGCGTGCTGGTCACGGGCTTTATTTCCTGTGACCTTCAAAGTCTGACATAAAGTCCCTGTCCCCTCTCCACCTCCTTCTCCCTGTTTCCCCTACATGGTCTCCCGATCCACGGTGAATTGTGCTGACCTGCACATGGCCGGCCGATGAGTGCAAAATGGGCCGAAGGTTACGGGCTTAACACCCTCCGGAGGCTAAAAATACAGCACGGCAACTGTACGGGGGATCGGGAGGAGCAGCCCCGGTGCAGCCCCCGCCCCCGCGGCCAGCCAAGGGTGACGTCCGCACCTGGGGGCCCCCGTGGGCTCCGGGAGGGGACAGCCACGGTGTAAAATGACACCGGGGCTCCCCGTGTTCACACCTTGCATTGTGCCAAGCAGATGGGCGGCATCGGAGAGGAGACCTCGCCCTTTTCCCCTCGGGGACTTGACCTCCCTGGCTTGAATTGCCCCTGACACCCCTTTCTCACGCTGGGACTTTTATGAGCTGCCCGGGGACACTTCTTCAGGTGGTGACAGCGGGGATGGAGGCACTGCGGCGCGGTTCTGGGTGCCACAGGATGCCGAGGCTGGTTTGCACCCAGGAACAGCCTGTGAGGGAAGGGGGGGCACGGCTGAACAGCTTGGAGTCCCCTCCATCCCTGCACGGGGACGTACGGAACAGCAACGACCTGACGGCAAAACGGGTCCTCCAGGAGGATGGTGAGAAGGGACAGATGGGCACAGGTGGCCCTGGAGGGACACTCTCCCCCTCCAGCAGAAATCGGAGCCCTGAGCGTGGGGCCGGCGATGGCAGGGCTGCGGGGATGGCTTTTCACTCGCCCCCTTCTCCTGCCCAGATCCCAATCCTTGCCTCCCTAGGGGTATTATCCACTGACTCCTGCAAGTCCTGTGCTCCCCGTGTCCTCCCAGGAGCGGGACCTTGTATCCCAATTATCCAACCCTGCCTTTACTCTGGCAAAGCCCTTTGAAACCTCATGGAAACTGACTGGGCACAAAGAAGTTGTGGGGGAGTTCCTGGGATTTTCCAGCTGGACCTGCTGCAGACCCTGCGTTCCTATGAGACCCCTTTTCCTGGTGATGTCCCTTCCCTCCAGGCTCTTGGGACCCCCTTTGCTCAGGGCCATCCCCCCAGTGCTCCTTCAACTTGTGGCCCTGCTGGCCCAGCACTCAGAGCAGGGGGAGCCCGGCTCCAGCTCCAGTTTGGGGTCAGCTGGGCCAACACCTTCACAGGGAGGTGTCCCACAGGGGCTCAAGCAACCCAGACGACACAGGCACAAGCTGTGTGGGGCTGAGGATGGGATTGGTTCTCCAGACCCTTGTGCACCCCAAACCCAGGATGCCCAGACACATCATCACATCCAGAAGCTTCATGATCCTGAAACTCCAGCATAAAGCAAATATATTCCTGGCTTTCCATGCAGAGGGAAGTCTAGGAAACAGTTTTGTCAAACTAACTTGACCTCATTTGTACAGAAAATTTTAAGTTCATTTTTAAAAAGTTACGAAATGATTTGATTTCTAGAAATGGTTGGATAGAACCGTATGATATTTTTATTAATATATGGTAAAGAAACCTCACTAGGATCTACCAAAGGAATTAAAACCAGGCTTGGAGCTTTCTAAATAAAGATGAAAATAGAGAATCACTGCTGCAGGGTGTTTCTTCCACTGTCTCCCCACCCTTACGGGCTGTGAGGAACCCTGAACCCTGACTTGCAGAAGACAAGAAGATGAGGAAGATGGGAGATGAAGCACCTGCTGCTTCCTGACTGAGGAGATCTGGGTCCATCAGTGAGCAGAGGGCCAGGAAATGTCAGGTATTTTGGCACAGGCAGATGTCACACTGTACATCGAGGAACATCCACCTGTGGTGTCTCTTGCAGCTTGGGGGAATGCTGGGGGACCCAAGGGATGTGCTGTGACATGGCTGGGGCTGGAAGAGCCCCTTCTTCCCAAGGAAGGATGTCCAAGAAGTCCCACTGTTCCTGTCCCCTGGCCTCCAGCCATGGGAGGCTTCACCAACCCACCCCAGGGATGTCCCCTGAGGGACATCCTCTGTTTGTTCAGAGCAATGCTTCCTATTTCCCCATCCCTCCTTGGGTCATCCCAAGCATTCCTGGTCACCCAGTCACCCCTTGGACTTGCCAGCCTGGATTCTAATGCCTCAAGATCCTCAAATCCATGGGAATGTTGGGGCAGACCCTGCCTGGCCATGCTGAGCGGGGGGGACCCAGCCCTGGGGTCTGACCTGGCAGCACTGTGGCCACCAGCACAGGGACAGGGCCACACAGCTCCAAGCCCTTTTCCAGTGTACCCAGGGCTGTGTGACCCCAAGAGTGGAGCCACGAGCCCAGCTGGCACTGGGGCCGTGCTGCCACTGCCAACACCCCATCCTGGCTCAGGGTGCCTGTCCAGAGCCTCCCCTGCCCCTCCTGCAGCCTCCACCAGCACAGGAGCTCACGGCTCTCTCCAGCTGTCCCTTACAAGGGAAGTGTCCCCGTAGGCTGGAAATAGCTCAGTGCAGCAGCCCAAGGGCTGCTGCTGTTCCTGCCCTGCTCAGGGAACAGGCAATTCCAGGAGCAATCTGGTCACCCTGACCCAGTGGCCAGGCTGGGATTTCACCAGCTGGGCGAGTGGGACACAGTGGGAACGTGGCAAGAGCGCTGTCCTTGGGCATGGCACAGCCCTCCCAGCCTGGTGCCAGCCCACAGAGACCTGTTGGTACCTCTGTGCCACCAGGGCCATGCACAAGCGAGGTCTCCTGGCCTTCCTGCCCAGGGGGATGTCACCTACACACCAGGACAAGGATGGCTGATGGAGAGGGTGTCACAGCAGAGCCAACCTGCCTGGCTTAGCTCAGCCAACACCTTGGGAGTAAGATGGAGCACCCACAGGCACCAGGGTCTCCTTGGGGTGAGGCACCAGGGGTGATGTAGGTGGCACAAGCACCCAACACAGCTGGGGCACTCCAAGCCCCTTGTCTCACACACTGCCAATGGCAGTGGTTGTACCATGGTTGTGCTGGTGCTGGAGGGTGGAACAAGTCCAGTGAGGTGTCACAGGGACACAGAGGGACATGTCCACCCTCCACATGGTCCCCACCTTTGGGGATGCTGGTTACTGTGGAGGCCATTGGCCTGGGATGGGTGTCCCCAGGGCCCTGAGCCCACACAAGGTGTCACAGTCCCACTCGGAAGATGTTCTGACCTGGAAGGTGGAGCCCACCCTAAAGTGACACATTCCAAGGTGACACATCCTGGGTGATGGGGAACACCCTAAGATGCCATGAGAATGTGGTGATGGAGCTCTTCCTGTGGTGACACCTTCCAAGGTGAGGCAGAATGAGGACTCCCAGAAGCTGAGGCTGGCATAGACCTCTCCTGCTGTCACCAGGAGGGGTCTGTGTCAGCCCTGCAGTGCCTTGCAGGAGGACACCACTGTGTGTGTCACAGCTCAGAGGCAGTGATGGCATGGCCTGGAATTGCCCTCCCACTCAAATCCATGATGGCTGCAGGACCAAGGGATCCCTAGGGCAAAGCTGCTGAGCTCAGTGTCTGGGAGCTGCCCTGCCAGCATCCCTGTGGCCCATTGCTGGTGGCTACAGGGGTCACCCAGCCTGGAAGGGATGACTGGGCTCTGCCTGAGGTGTGAATGTGTTCCCCTGGGCAGGAACAGATGAAATATTGAGCAAGTGTCCTCACCATGAGCCACTGCCCAGCCCCACGATGGGTGCTGGTCCCTGCCAGGCTCCCAGCAACCCCAGGAGCTTTGCCAGCCCTGGCCACGTGTGCCATGAGCTGCCTCAGCAGGGGCTGGAAGAGCACAGGCGCAGGGCAATTCCCACCCCCAGCCTCTGGGAATGGTGGCAGGGTCCTGGCAGCCCCAGGTGCCACTAAAGTTGAAGGACCACACCTTGCCATGATGTTCAAATGAAGCCCATGGCTCTCCACCAGACTTTCACCCCTTCTCTTCCCGTGGGCACCTGCATTCCCCTAGTCCTGTAGGATTCCCACAGCCCAACAGGGGTTGAGTGGGAAGACATGTTCCAAAAATGGAAAAATGGAAAAAAAAACACACCCTCCAAGACAGTTTCTGCACCCCAACAGTGCCAGGTCTGACAGTTCAGCTCGGCGACAAAGGAAAAGCAAAACTCATCCTGCAAATCCCACTGGCCTCTGAGGAGCAGAAGCACGGGCAGGAGACATGCCACTGCTTAGAGGTTTTTTGGAAACCTACTGTACTGAGGTGGAATACATGACCCTCAATAAGCAGATAGGGACTTGGGGGACCCCTCAGAGCTGGTCCTGGGGCTGCCAGACCCCCATGTGCCTCCTGGCCCCAGGGTCTCCTCCGAGATGGGGGATCCCAATGTTGTGCCATGCCAGCCTCAGCCAAACCAAGATGTGGGCTGGTGGTCATCCACCATGGAGACAAGCTTCTGATGTCCCACAAGGCCACCAAGCCCGCTTGGAGCGACACCATCCACCAGCCGTGCCCGCAGAACACCTTTCCAACCTCCCTCCACAGACCGCACCCGCAGCCCCATGGAGGTCACCCCACCTCCGTCGGGGTGTGTCGCCGGCCCTCAAAGCCATTCATTCCTGAGAATGGCCCAAGATGCCCTTAAAAGGCCAAAACTCGGCGGGGCCGGGGGTGCCGGGTGCTGGCAGGCGGCAGCTGCGGGTGCCGGCGCGGGGCCGCGGCGGCTGCGGGGCGGGGGGGCGGCGGCCGGGGGGGCTGCCGGGGCACAGTGTCCCCTTACACGGCTGTTTCCATACTTAGCCGCCCCCCTCCCGGCTGCGCGGCCGCCGGAGCCCGGCCAGGCAGAGAACCAGCCCCAAATTAACTCAAGGGCAAGCAAGGGTACCAGCGATGCCTCCCCTCCGCGCCGCCCCGGGGACACCCGGTCGGGCAGCGGGGTGCGAAGTGGGGATGGGACAGCCCGGAAAAGGGGATCTGGGGTCCTCAGAGATCCCCAGCGCCCTGGCACACCCCCCACTCACAGTCCGAAATCAAGCCACCACGGCAGTCACAGGTGACACTGCCCCAAGGCATGTCAGCGGCGGCACGGCCGCTGTGCCCAACGTGGCTCTGTAAGAGGGACCCCAATCTGCACCTTTCGCCATGCCCTCCTGTCCACAGTCCCACAACACGTTTCCCGGCACATTTTGGGGTGACTCTGCAGCCTTGGAAAAGTTGCTGGGAAGCCTGGACCGCTGTACCCCCACCACCCTGTCCAGGGCTGGGCTGACTGGGTGCCCCAGAGCCTCTCCCACGGGCACCCACAATTCTATCTGCAACCCTGCAGAGCCCCACAGACACCCACAGACCGACAGGTACCTGCCGCCCAAAAGGCACCCAGAGTCCCAAAGGTGCTCACAGCCCCACAGGCACCCCCAGCCAACAGGCGCCCGTGGCCCCACAGGTTCCCCCTCTAGGGACCCACAGCCCTAAAGCACCTATTGCCCCACAGACATCCACAGCCCCGTGGGCACCTGCAGCCCTGCAGGGATCCGACAACCCCATGGGTTTCCCACAGCCCTTGTAGGAACCCACAGCCCCACAGGCACCTGCAGCTCCGTGGAGATACCCAGCTCTGTGGGGTTCCCCTGCCCGACCGTGGGGTTGCCACACAGTCCCAAGGGCACCCACAACCCCATGGGGACCCCATAACCCTGGGCACCCCCAGCCCCAGAGGCACCCCCAGTCCCGCAGAGTCCCCACAGCCCCAAGGGCACCCCAGCCCCGTGGGAACCCCATAGCCCTGCTAGCAGCCACAGCCTTCGGGCACCCCCAGCCCTCCGGGGTGCCCCCAGCCCCCGGCAGCCCCAGCCCGGCGTGCGGCCGTACCTGCGGTACCGAGGAGCAGGAGCGAGGCCACGCAGCAGCAGAGCAGGTTGAGGCCCTTCATGGTGGCTGCCAGGAGCTCCCTGCCGCTCGCTGCCTCTATTTATACGGCGTCGGCGCGGGGCAGGGCAGGCAGGGCAGGCAGCTGCCCGCACAGATGCTGCCGCCGCCGCTCCTTCCGCTCCCAGGGGCCTTGGGGATGGGGACAGGGATGGCACACGGCGGCAGCGCTGGGAATGGCTCGTGTCAGGGGTGCCAGGGTACGGGGCACCTCCAGGCAAGGGGGCTCTGGGCTGGCACTGCTCATGCGGGGTCACAGTCTCGTTCCCAGTGATGGGAGAAATGGGTGCATTTCTCCCTTTATTCGAATAAATTCCTGCAGGGCTCCTCTGTCCCCATCCCAGAATCCTGCTGGTGTGGGGTAGCCGGGCTCCTTGGGCTGCCTCAGCTTCTGCAGCTCTTTTTGGGCTGGAGCAGGATTTTTTGGACAGGGAGAGCTGAGCATCTGCTCAGAAACATCTGGACACTGCAGTGTCCTCATCCGTCCCCAAAGGTGAATGTCCCCAGGCATCGCATCCTGGGCTGATTTGATGTCCCCTGCAGCCACCACAGGTCATCAGCTCCAGGTAATGCCATGCATCCCAAAGTCCACGCTGGCGGTGTCCCCAGTGTCACTGCTCTGCACTGACAGCGTGGCACAGGGCACAATGTCACCAGCACCCTTGCTCGTACAGAAACTCCCGGCGCTGTCCCCAAAGCCTGGCCATGGCAGAGTGACCCCTGCCATCAGTGCAGGAGCCATTCCAGGGGGGCTGTGACCCAGATTTTTCTTGGGGAAGGGAAATTTCCCCAAGACTGGGAATAGGGGGAGCCCCTGAACCCAAGAAGGGGGGTGGGAAGATGGTGTGGAGCAGGGGGTGACGGCTCAGAGCAGGCAGGAGCCACCCCTTGGCTAGACACCACCGACAGCCATGGAGTGGAGGGGCAGTGGGAGGGACACACAGCCACGGGAGGATGCCGAGACGTGGGTGCTCCATGGGAAAAGAGGGGTGCCTACCCCCAAAAAAACATGCAGAGACATAGATACCCCCACTCCTGGGGAAGAGGGACACAAAATCTGACTCCAGTCCCCCCCCCAGCTGTGTGGCCTCGTTAAAACCAGCCCAGATATCCCACCCCCCTCCATCTCAGCACTGAGCTGAGCCCTGATGTGCTCATCACATGTGGGCAGCACTGGGGCTTTAAATACAGCCCAGCTGCTCAGCAGGAACCACAGCAGGGCCAGCATCCTCTGCCTTTGCCTCCTGCCCTGATTCCCAGTGCAGGCAGCACTCCCTGCCCTCCCCACGAGCCCCCAGAGGTATCAGTGTCCATTAAGGTGGGATCTATCCCTGTCCCCACAAACGTCAACACCGGGACAGAGCTTCTAAAAAACCAAGTACAAACTTTATTTTGTTTCTTTACAAAGGCACGAGCCTCTTTTTTTTTTTTCAACTTTCTTAACAAAATAGAATAGCTTCTCAATCAACACAAAGACCTGAAAATTGTAAAAAAAATACAAAAACGAAAAAAACCCAAAACAAACAAAAAAAAAACAAAACAAAAAAACACGAAACAAAAAAAAAAAAAGGGGAAAGGAACCGAGAAACAGCTGCAGCTGGGGGGGGGGGGAACCAACTGAAAACAACCAAGGCCCTACCACCGCCGGGCCAAAAACCCTCAGGCGGGGGGGGGGGGGGGGGGCGGGGGGGGGGAGGACAAAAAGGGGGCCCCCCCCCCCCCCCACCCGCCACGACAGACCCAAGCAACACAATCACAAAATAGAAAAGCTCTTCAGAGCTGACGGACCCCATAAACCAGGTTAAGTGCTTAAAGGAGGGATGGGAATGGGGTGGGGGACAGGAATAGGCATGGGGACCATAGGGTGGGGTGTAAAAATCAGCCCCCAAACTGCCATCCCTGTGCCAAGGAGGTGGGTGTTGGAAATTCCAGGGAGGAATATGCCAGCCCTCCTACCGTGCTCCAATGCCATCATCCCAGGATTAATTTACTCTCCAAGGGGGTTTTCCCTGCCCCACGTGGGGTGCAGGAGCCATGGTGGTACCCCCAAGCCAGGGATCCCTGTCCTGCCTTTGCTGCCATGTCACTTGGCATCTCCCCCCTGCTTAAAAATGAACATTTAATTAAAAGAAAAAAAAAACAAAAAAACACAAGAGAAGGAAAAAACCAAATTAAGATCCCAACCAAAGGCCCTGTCCCAAGGGAACACCATCAGGAACAGCGGGGTTGCTGCCAGCTTGGCAGGATACCCTGTGGGTCGGTGGGTGGGGGGTGATAAACCAGGGTGGGGGGCCGTGACCCCCATCCCCAATGCCCCCCACCATGCCCCAAGCCCCCCTGTGCCCCACTGTGGCCACCCCCAAGCCCCCACCCCCCTGGGAGCTGAAGGGTGACCTTTGCCCGCCTCTAACGCTCTGCTTTACAGTATTGGAAAAAGGTCATAAAAGAGACCCAAATCGCGTTGTATTTTTTAAAAATTTCAGCATATTCTCTGACGTTTTCCCCCCCTGCCCTGGCTTCCCTCCCCGGCTGCTGGCCAGGGGGTGTCAGGGCAGCTCCCCGTCCCCCGAGGGCTCTTCTTTGCTCTGGTCCATGGAGTCACTGTCGTTGCCCTCGGTGTCAGAGGCGGTGTCGGAGGCGGAGGGCTCGGGGCAGGCGCGCGCTGGCGTTACGATGACAGCACGTCTCTGCTCCTCTTCCTGCAGCTGCTTCTCCTGCGTCCCCTCGATGTGCTGGATCGCCTGCCCAAGGCACACACGGGCTGTCAGCACATCTCTGGGGTCCCCAAGGTTTAGGGAGCCCCCCCACTGCCACCCCCCCCCGCTGCTCCCCAGCTCACCTGAACGATGGTGTCCAGGTTTTGCCGGGACGTGGAGACGGTGTTGATGACCGAGGATGGGCCCATGGTGACCACGGTGACATGATGGGAGGGTGGCGGCGCTGGAACGATCACGGTGGGGTGGTGGGTGGGCGCTGGGGGAGCATGTGATGGCAGGAGCTGGGGACAGAAGGGAAACCCCCCGGTGAGCAGGGAACCTAGGCACCGCGGTGTGGGGAGAACATCGCGCTTGTTCAAGGAGCTCAAGCTCCACAGAAGCTGAAGCATCACTCGGCTGCTCCAGTTCTCCATCCCAATGGATGCAGGAGGATGCCAGCTGAAAGCTGCTGCCACCTAAGCTTTGCAGATGGAACATGAAGGATTCCCTGTATCCCAAAGGGCAATGATTTGGGCTTTGAAGACAGGAGAGGCAAGTGCCAGCCCCTGCGTGGCCAGGAGTTCCCCACACCCCTCGGAGATCCTCCTCTGAGCAGCAGATGGGAAGATCCTCCCTAGAAGGAGGCTACGGAGAGTTCACCTATAAATAGGCTGAACTTCCCCGGGAGGTGGCTGGCAGGGACCCTGCAGGTACAAGAGCTCTGCAGAAGCCCAAGGTGCAGGGAAGAAGCTGCTGTTCCCCCCTTTGAAGCTCCTGGAGTGGCGTGGCCCCGGGCGGGACTCGAGGGCGGCAGTGCACAGGGACCGGTGTCAGCACAGAGCTTGCCTCCTCCCTGCACCACTGGCAAATCCAGCAGCCTCCAGGGAAAGGCAAAAGGTTCCCATCCCCACAGCCTGCCAGCTTGACACGCCCCTTTCCCAGCCTGTTGGGTAGCAGGGGGTGGTTTGGGCATCCCTGAAATTCAGTGGGAGTCACCCAGAGAAAGGTGAAGGTGCTGAGATGAAACCCTCTCTGGCAGCAAGTGACCTTCCCTGTACAAACCCTTCTGTGCCAGGGAACGGAGCCACTTGGAAGCCACCACGGGTGATCCAATCCACAGTCCCTCCCTGAAACACAGAGTGCCTGCAAGCACAGCCCCAAGCACTGTGGGGGGCTTTGGGCCACCCCTTCCCTAAATCACTAAGGGAGAGAGCTTTACTGGGACATCAGTGCCCACAAGAGGTGTCAAATTCCTCACCAAAGCAACCCCCTGTGTTTCAGTACCTGGGGGTGTCTGGGGTGCACTCACCTGGGTTCGGATCTGCTGCTCGCGCTCGAGCTTCTCCTGGTGCAGCAACCTCACCTGTTCCTGCTGCTGCTGGAGCTGCACCTGCTGAGCAATCACCTTCAGCTTCTCGGGGTACATGTGGGCCTCCAGGGAGCGAACCTGTGGGCAAGGGGACCCCGACATCAGTGGGGAGTCCGGCATGACCCCACCGTCCCCTCAGTGGCAGCCAGGAAGCCCCAGACGAGGATGGAGAAGCGGTGCCCAAAGCAGGAGTTCAGTGACCCCACAGCACTGCTGGTGTCCCTGGGGTTCACTGGGGACATGGCAGAGGCTGCAAGAGGGCACCCAGCCTCACCTGCTCCTCCAGCATCATGCGGACCGAGCGCTCCTTGTCCAGCTGCTGCCGGAGCTCAATCATCTCCCGACGCAGATCCTCGGCCTTCTCATCTTCCCAGATGTCTGGCGAGCCGATCCCCTCGTCTTTGTCCTCTGCCCGTCGCCGTTTCGGGGAGGAGCCACTGAATTCCTGCCATGGGAATGTGGGGTCAGAGAAAGGGGGCCAGCATGGATGCTCTCCCTGCCATCCAGGCATCTGGGTGATGCCATTCCCCACCACTGCTTCATGCAGGAAAGGGTCTCCCTGGGTTTGTGTGCCTGGGAACAGATGGGCTCCTGCCTGTGTCCCCCATCCCAGTCCTCATCCCTGCAGCCTTGTGCCAGCCTGATTCTCACACTGTGACCCAGGGCAGTTCAACCAGCACCAGAATTGTCAGCAGGCCATCCCCAACACCCCAAAGGAGTGGAAATAATGGAAAATGAGACCCCACACCTTCTCCCCCTGCCAGGTAAGAGATGCCAGGTTGAATGGGACTCCTGCTGGGGAATGGAAATATCTCCACTCTCTGGCTGAGCAGGGTAGAGGGTCCCACCCTGAGCCGAAGGAACTGCAATGACATCCCCACCCTGGCCAGCCAAGATTGTCCCACCCCCTGCTGTCCAATCCCTGGGGCACTACCTGGATGAACCGCTTGAGCTGGGTGTTCTGCTGCAGTAGCCGAGTCTTTTCCTGCTCCAGGGAGAAGATGTACTCGGCCGTCTGCTGGAGGATGGCTGCCTGTGGGGGAGCCAGGAGGGGCATGCTGAGGCAGGAGACCCTGGTGTCCCCCCAGGCCTCCTCCTGATGAGCTCTGCAAGCAGCACTGCTCCTTGCCTGCCCCTGGTGTCTCCTCCCAGAGTCTGCTTCACCCCAGGTTCCCCCTGGGATTTCCACCATGGCAAAACCCTCCAAGTCACACACCTTGGGAACCCAAGCAGCTGCCTCCTCACCCCACTCCCCTCTGCAGTGGGGTCCCCTCTTTACCCAGGAACATGTCACCCTTCTCCTGGGGCACTGGGGGCTGTCACACACTCCCAGCCTACTCCAGGTCACCAGGCTGGGGATCCCCACCCACTCCGGCTGGGAAACCTCCCCAGGAGAGAGCTCCATCACCAAATCAACACCCAAATACCCCCAACTCCACTTTCAGCCCCTCCACCTGCAGGACCAGCGTGTGCATCCCGCTCACCTTGCTGAGCTTCTCCCCATCCGTGTGTGGGATGAGGGTTTTCAGGGACTGGAAGCCAGCATTGATGCTCTGCATCCGCCGTCTCTCGTTGCTGTTGGCGATTTCCCTGCGTATCCGCCGCTCCTGATCCCGCTGGGTCTCTGGGGTCAATGGGATGTTGGCCAAGCTGCAAGAGAGACCCGAGATTAGGGAGTAGGGGGGGCTGCACCCCTGCTGCCAGCTCACTGCATTCCCCCCTTTCTTTGCAATCATGGTTCCAAGCCACCAAAGGGACGGATAACACAGAGGGGCTGCGGTGCTGGGAATCACCGAAGCAGGTGGGCGTGTTTCTCCAGCCCTGTGTCCAAAGCTTTGGGGGATTCGTTGGCCAAACAGTGGCCCTGTTGCAGCCCCCTGGTTCCACTGGGCTCAGACACACTGCCCAGTGCCAAGCCTGGGTGAGGGGAGCCGGGGACCCCCAGGTGGGCGAGGGAGGCTGTGGGCTGGCCGGCTGTGTCCCCGCGGGGCCGGCCGGCGTGTGTGGCCCCGGGAAGGCGGCTCCATCCCTCCCGCCCTGCTGATGGCTTCCAGATGACAGCTCCCAGCAGAGAAGCCCCCGTCCCACCCCAAGCCACAGCTCCTGCCTGCTTCCTGCCGCTGCCTCCTTGTCCCCCACGCCCTTGCCCCACAGATGGGCCAGGAAATGCCTCTCCTGGATGATGGAGGGCGAGGGCTCTGGGCAGACAACGCCCACAGGTCCAGAGCACCAGACCTGAGCAAAGCTCGCTACCATGGGGTCTGGCTACAACCCACACCCCACTTCTTCCCTGAGGGAAGCAGGGCAGAGGTTTTGGATCACACCGTGCCAGAGCACGGGCACGCAGCACCCGCTGGCGCCGGGGATGCTGCGAGGCACCAAAGACTAAACACAGGAGCCTGGCCGCCGGCACGAGGCGAGATAACGCGGGCTCCAGCCGCCTGTCCAGGTGCCCGGCGGCTCCGGGATGGGGAGATGGGAACATTGCACCCGGAGCATTGCCAAAGCCAGGCTGGGAAGCAAAGCCCAGCATCCTGCCCTCACTGCCCTCCTGGTGAGGCCATGGAGGGATCACGGAGGTTTGGGAGTGCAGGGATCTAACATGCAGCACCACCGTGTGCCCAGGCGGCCACTGGAGAATCAGGCCACTCATCACTGCCTGCTGCAACTGGGGAAAGCACCACAACTCATCCAAGCTACACAGGGATGGGGAAAGACCCAGTTCAGCCCAGAGGGATGGGAAAGGATCCTTGCTCAGCCTAAGAAGGGGATGGATTCCAGCTCTGTCCAAGGGCACGGGGAAGGATCCCAGCTGTGCCCAGTAAAACAGAGAAGAATCACAGCTCATCCCAAGCAGATAGTGAAGGACCCCAGATTACCCTAGACGGATGGGGAAGGTTCCCAGCTCATCCTAGAGGCATAGGAAAGGATCCCAGTGCATCCCAAGGGGATGAGGAAGGACCCCAGCCCAGCCCAAGAAGATATTTGTCCCCAGCCTCTGGGGCAGTGTCCCAGCACGGGCTGATGTGCCAAGCACTCACTGCACTGGCTCCCTTACATGCAGTCCTGGGAGTGTGGAGCTAGGATGGGTGCCCAGGGGTCTGCCCCTCTCCCTGGGAGCAGCCTCTGCCACATGGACCAAGAGCTGTTTGCAGTAGGATTGTGGCACAGGGCTCCCATCTGGTGGTGGCTGTCACTCACCTCCCTGCTCCTGCTGAAACCAGCCCCAAACCTGTCCCCAAAACACACCAAACCCTGCAGGTCTTGGAGACATCATCCCTCTTAGGGTAAGAGGGTGGCTGGAGCGATGTTGGACCACCAGACACTTAAGGGGAATGGGATGGAGAGGCCCAGGACTGGGCAGCGCGGAAGTGGTTTCTTAAATACTGGGGAAAGAGGAAGAGCCTGCTTCCTCACCGGCAGACCTCCCGCAACCTGCCCCAGCTGCTCTTCCTGGGAAGAGACCTGAGAAGTGACAGCGAAATACAGAAAGGGCAAAATCCCATGGATTCAGACACCCAGCATGGCCAGGGATGGGGCAGCACAGAGGCAAGGGGAGCAGGTGGCACCCACTGGAGCCCCTGGGGTGTCTCCAGCCTGGTGCTGGTGCTGTGGGGTTTGTGTCAGGCAAGCAGAATTTGGTCGGTCCCACGCTGCGGAGGACATTTCTCTCGCCTGGACCTCGAGGGAAACAAACCCACGTGGGTGTTGGAGCCAGGCACAAGGCCCACAGCAGATGCCCCAGTGTCCATTCATGTCCAACACTGATCACAACCTGTGCTGTGGGTTGTGCTGGCAGGCAAGGGAGGCACAGCCATGTGGGCAGGGTGCCCCCAAGCTCCTTGAGGTCACAGGTAGGGTGTTCCCCAACTGGCAGGCAGGGCATCCCCAAGTTCACAGGCAGGGTATCTCCACGCATCCGTGAAGGGCACTTCAAAGCTTACAGGGTCAGGGTATACCTGAGTGTACAGCAGGGTATAGCCAAGTGTCCCCAGCACCCCCAGACCACAGGCAGGCTGTCCTCCAGCACCCTGAGCTTGCAGGCAGGGTGTCCCTGACCTCCTTGAGGTCATAACCAGGGCAGCCCCCAACACCCCGAGCTCCACGCAGGGTGTCTCCCAGCGGCCTGAGCTCCAGGCAGGGTCTCCCAGAGCTCGGGGCAGTGGGAAAGCTTCTCCCCGAGCTCTGCCCCGGGTCAGTGTGGGGCTATGCAGCCCTCAGTCTCCAGGCTGGACGGCCGCATCCCCCTGCCCATGCAGTCATCCGCCAACCCACGGGCCTGCAGCGAACAACGCCAGGGGCCCCAGAGAAGCCGCCCCCCTCCCCGCCCTAGGTCGCTGCCCCACCGGGGGGGGCTCAGGTGTGGCAAACCCCCGGGGATGGCCGGGACGGAGCGCCCCCCGCGCCGTGGGGCAGGGGCAGCTCCCCGAGGGGCCGAGCCCCCAACACGTGCAGTGGGGCCCGGGCTGCCCCACGGCCCCGCGGCGGTTCGTGCGGCCCCACGGCGGCCCCGGGCCCGCGGGGGGCTCAGCGCTGCCGGGGGCGGGAGCTCAAGGCCCGGGGAGGTTGGGAGGGCTCAGGGCCGCCCCGCGTGGCCCCGGGGCCCGCGCTCCCCCCCGCCCAGCCGCAACCCGCAGGCCCCCGCCCGAGCACCGCGGGCGCAGCCCCGTGCCCCGACCGTCCCCCCACAGCCTCGCCGGGGCTCCCCCGCGGGTCGCGGGCTTTGTGCCGCCGCTCCCGCACTACCAGTCCCGGCAGCCCCCGGCCGCGACCCGCCTCCTCCGGGCGTGTCTGCAGAGTCACGGCCAGGACCGGCCGGTATAAACCACACACACCCCGTCGCCCCCCGGACCCCCGCGACCCGGCGCCCCCCCGCCCCGAGCGCCCCCCGCCGCCCCCGGGGGGCCGGCCGGGCGGTGGGGGGGCGCGGCGCTGCCCGCCCGGGCCGTGCGCGGCCGCCGGTCCCATGGCGCGGCCGGACACGTGCGGGACGGTGGGGCCGCGGCGGGCCGCGACGCTCCCCCCGTTCTCCGCTCCAACCTTCCCCGCCATTCCCCCCCCGGTCCTCCCGGGAACCCCGAGGCCAGGGACTTCCCGGGCGGCCCCCCACCTGCTCAAGAGCCCGCCGATGACATCTTCTCGGATTTCATGAAAAGGCCTGCAGGGCCGGCACCCTTGGGGGCAGGGGCACCATGAAGTTCTCCATAACGGGGGGCGGGGGGCCTCCGGTTCAGCCCAAGCCCGGCTCTGTCCCGGCCCAGTTTTTCAGCCTTCCTCGGCCGGCTCCGGCCTCGGACGCGGCCCCAAGCGAGGGGGGAAAAACAGCTCGGAGCAGAGCGGCACGGGACCCGGACCGCCCGCCCCGCCGCCGCTCCCCCGCCCGACCCCGGCCCGCCGGGCGGCCCATGCCCCCGCCAGCAACGGCCACCGCGTAAAACAAAGGCGGCGGGGATGGGCCGCCCCAGCGCGGCCGGGAGCGCACCGGGACACGGCGGAAGGGACACGGCGGGGAGGGGGGTGAATGGAGCGGCCGGGACCGGTACGACCGTGGTCGGCTACCGGCCAGTCACACCGCCTTGCGTCCTGAACGGGCCTCATCCATTCTACTCTGTCCTGTGCTACCCTATCCTAGCCCACCTCTGTCCACCATCATACCCTTATCCTGGCCCTGTCCCCAAACCCATCCCACCCTCATAGTTCATGCTGAGCTGTCCCCAGCAACTCACAACCTATCTATCCAACCCACCCTATCCGACTCGAACCTGTCACCATCCCCATGACCACATCATTCTATCCGCCCTAGCTCCATCCCATCCTACCCTATCCTATCCGATCCTGACACTTTATTCTACCCAATCCTTACCTGTAGTCCATTCCACCCTACATTCATGCTATCCTGCCCTAGTTCCTTCCTATCCCATCGACCCTAACCGATCCTGTGCGTTGTCCCTATATCATCCTATCTCAATGTAACTGTCTCCCCCATCCACCTCACCCCAGCCCATCTTGCCATACCTCTGGTCCTATCCGCTCTAGTCCTTCATCCCATCCTGACCCTGTTGTTGTCTCAAATGTCCCATACAGTCTGGTTCCCCTTGCATATCCTCATTCCCATCCTTGTCCTAGTCCTATGCTATCCTACATGATCCTGACATGTCCCCATCCATCCCATACACCCTATCCACAATTCCTAACTCATTCCCACCTATACAAATCAATCCCGTCCTGCCCTATCAGATCCCATCCAAATTCTATCTCAGCCCATTCTGATCCTGCCCGATCTCCAACCCTCCGATCTGTCTCATGGTGACCTGTCTTATTCCAGTACGATCTAATCTTACCCATCTTGTCCAAACCTCATGTGATCCTGTCCCATCCCAATCCCGGCCTGATTCCATTTCTGTACGTGCTTTATCCCAATCCCACCTCATCTCTCCAACTTCCGACCTGTTATGTACCATAATTCCTGTTTTATCCCCATCCTATCATGTCCCCATCCAATCTTCTCCTTAACCCACCTTGTGCCTCCCCCATTACCCTATCCCCATCCACCCTGCCTAAATCCCACCCCATCCTTATCCTATCCCACCTGGCCTATCCTAAGTCCTCCCATCCCCCTTCTCTCATTCTGATCAATTCCCATTCCCATCCCGTTTCCTGTTTCCAGCAGGTCTGCTCCTGGGTCTGGCTGGGGGGGGTGGGGGGGTCACAGCAGCCTCGGGGCTGTCCACAGGGATCATGGGAGTTAGGGATACACCATGGCTGGAGGGGGCTTTGGGGAGGAGGCTCTGGGGGGCAGAAAAGCATTCGCGGGCTGATGAGGGGTTCTGGGAGATGATGAGAGCTTGTTGGGGGTGATGGGGGGCCTCTGGGGGCTGGACAAGAGTGGCTCTGAAAGCTGGCAGGGACTTGAGGAACTGCTGGGAAGGTCTGGGTTGGCAGGGGGCTGTGGGTCCTAGAGGGAGTTGGGGTGGTGGCAGGGGGCATTGGAAGCCCACAGGAGGAATGGGGAGCTCACGTGCCCTCGCACAGGGGGGCTCCAGGTAGTGGGTTAGGGTTTAGGGGTGACAATTCGGTGGCTGGCAGGGAGAACTTCTGAAGGGCTGGGCAGAGGGGTTCTGGGAGGATGGCGGTGTCTTAGGGGATAATGGGGGAATGATTAGAGGCTTTGGCAGCTGTGAAGGTGGCAGCAGGTTGTGGGGGCTGGGAGGGGGGCACAGGGCTAGCGGAGCTATGGGGACTGGCAGGGACGTGACAGGTTCAAAATGGGGGCACAGAGCTGGAAGGGGAGTCTGGGGGACTGGTAGGGCGAGCAGAGGGCTGCCATGGGCCATGGGGAGCTGGTAGGGGGGACAGGAGCTTGCAGAAACCACAGGAGGTGGCAGGAAGCCATGGTGGTATCGAGGGAAACCACTGTGGCAGGTACATCCCCCACATAGCCCAACCATCATGCCTGCGGGTTCCAGGGCGGGAACACTCAGGGGTCGGGGGGGGGCTGTCACCTGGAGGGGCAGGGACACGGGCCCTGCAGAGAGAGTGTGGGCCAGCCCTCCCCTCCCACAGCCGGCCCGCTGGGAGCGGCTAGGGAAGGTTCTGCCGGGTGTCCCCTGGGCACCCCTGCCCGGCCCACCGCAGGGGCCACCACTGCAGGGGCACGAAGTCCCCCCGGAACGGGACCACCGCCGGCCCACACTGCCTTTTATAGAGAGCGAGGAACTTGTGGGGACCACTAAACGATTGTCCCCCTCCCGCAGAACAAATCCCTAGGGGGCAGTGGTGGGGTTCGGGTCACCCACGCGTGGGACAACGTGCCTCCCGGTGCTCCCCCTGCTTGTGCCTGGGGATGTAGGGGACACAGCGGTGCCCCCCCCCCCCCCAAAAAAAAAAAAAAAAAAAACCAGACCACGAGTAGGATGAGGCTCCACCGCTGTGCGGATGCAGAAACTGTTCCTCCATTGTATACCCCGTTTCTTGCTGGGTACTGTTGGGACACGGAAGTTCTGCCCGCGCCCCACCCCCCCCCCAAACAAAAAAAAAAAAAAACCAAAAAAACCCAGACCTCGGTTGGGATGTGGGTTTCCACAGGTCCCAGAGGGATACAATTCGCCCCTCACTACGCGTCCCACATTTTGTGGGGCTATTGGGGTGGAACACTAGGCGCTACTATCACCCAAAAGTCCGCCATGGAACCGTGGTCCTTCCCCGTGTGTTCCCTCCCTTGGTAGGGAGGGAAACGCATATCCACCTAAAAAAAAACCCTCCAAACCAAAACAACCAAGGGTGTTTTTGCTGGGGTGTGGACTTCAGCCACCCGCCCTGGGGGACATCTGCTGTCCCCCACGCGTGTGTCCTTCCACCTTATAGTGGCGCTGTTGGGGGACACGCAGCTTTGCCCGTAAAAAAAAAAACAAAAAAAAAAAAAAAACACACCACCACATCCAAAAATCAACAAGACAAAAAAAAAAAAAAAAGAAAACCCAAACACAAAACGCGTGGGGCAATGTTGTGTTCCCCTCCCTAACCCCCCATTCGGGGTGGGGGGGGCAAGTTTGAGGACACCGAGCTGCATTCCGCCCCCAAAATAAAAACTAACGGTAGGGGTGTGCCCAGGGCACACCGTGGGCCCCGGGGGAGGGATCCCCCCCCTGCGAGGGCTGCAGCACCGGGGCCGGCCCCGCCACATCCTGCAGAGGAAGGAGGACGCAGGCCCCAGGACAAACCCACGCCGGCGGTGGGGGACGGTCATGCGGGGGGGGCCCCCGCCAGGGCGTGACGCAAGCCCCCCGCTCTGTGACGCACGCGCCGGGCGGGCGGCGGCCGCTCTGCGGGGAGGGGATCCCCCCCCAACCAACCACATTCCCCGGTGTGACCCCCCACCCTCCTCAAGCCGCCCCGTGGGTCCGGGTGGGGGCTCGGTGGGTGCCGCACCACGCACGCTCACGCCCGGGGTGGGTGTGAGGGGACAGGGAACACGAGGGGGGGACACGGACACGCGGTTTGAGGGGGGGTCGGATCTGCCGCAGCGTCGGGGCACCTTGTACGCGGGGGGGGGGGCGGTTGTGTCTCCCCCCGGGGCGGGGTCCGGTGCCCCCCTGTGTTGACCCCCGGGGGCGGGGAGGGGCCGCCACAGCCCCCGCCCAGCCCCGCGCAGCCGGGGCCGGGCCGCTCGGTGAGGGGCCGCCCATAAATAACACGGCAGGGCAGGAGCCCCAACCCCGCCGCCCGCCTCCCGGGACGGGGCTAGGGGGGCCAAGCCCCGCTTGCCGCCACCCCCGCCACCAGCCACTGCGGATGTGGCGGGAGGAGAGGCCAGGACACCCGCACCGGCCGAAACCGGCCCCGGGCGTGGCCCCGCTCCGCTGAGCCCCGACCCCGCCGCTTCCCGCCTCGGCGCTGAGCCCCGCCGCAGGTAACGATCGCGCTCCGGGCACGCGGAGGGTTCTGAGGAGGAGGATAGCTCTGGGCCGCCGCTCCGTGGGTGAAGTGGGGGACTCTCCGGGGAGCCCTTCCTCGGCCGCCCCCTCGGGGGGTGCAGGGGGCCTTGGACCTGCCAGCCCCACCCCCCCCTCCCCGCTCAGGGCAGCGGGATCGGGGGGGACGCGGGCCCGCCGCACCCCCGAGGGAGATGAGGCGAGGGGACTTCCCCCTGCCTGGGGTCCAGGGGGGGGAGTCACCCGCCATTCCCCCGCACCCCGGGCGGGTGTCGACCTGGCCGTGGGGCGGGGGCCGCGGCGGGGGACGGCCGGGGGCTCTGCTCCAGGTTGTTTCGCGGCCAC
>CM031870.1:13671019-13735789 GCA_018697195.1 Certhia americana
TCCTGTCTTCTTCCAGTCCGTCTAATCTTATCCATCTTGTCCAACCTCATTTGATCCTGTCCCATCCCCTCCCGTCCTGTCCCATTCTGTCCGTCTTTATCCCAATCCCACCTCATCTCTCCTACCCTAGCCTGACCTGTCCTTTCCCTATTCTGTTTTACCATCCCTCCTAATCCCTGTGCCCCATCCAATTTCTCCTTCACTCCACCTTTCCTACCCCATTCTACCCTATCCCCATCCCATCCTGCCTAATCCCCACACCATCCTATCCTACTCCCACCCGGCCTATCCTAGTTCCGTCCCATCCCCTTCTCTCATTCTGATCCTATTCCATTCCATCCCGTGCCTGTTTCCACAGGGTCTGGCTCCTGGTCTGGCTGGGCGGGGGGTGGGGTGTCCCCCCCCCCCCCCCCCACCGCAGCCGCGGGGCTTCACAGGCTCAGGGAGTTAGGGATCAATGGCTGGCAGGGGGCTTTGGAGGAGCTCTGGGGGCCAGAACATTCGGATGGCTGATGAGGGTCTGGGAGATGATGAAGGGCTTGTGGGGGGTGATGGGGGCCTCCTGGGGCTGACAGAGTGGCTCTGAAGCGGCAGGGACTTGAGGCTGCTGGGAAGGTCTGGGGTCCTGGCGGGGCTGTGGGTCCTAGCAGGAGTTGGTGGGTGCAGGGGCATGAGCTCACAGGAGGCATGGGGAGCTCACGTCCCTCTGCACTAGGGGGGCTCCAGGTATGGGGTGTATGGTTTTTGGGGGTGACAATTCGTGTGGCTGCATGGAGAACTCTGAAGGGCTGGCAAGGGTTCTGAGGATCGGGGTGTCCTTAGGGGGATATGGGGTGATGATAGAGGCTTTGGCACTGTGAGGTGGCCAGCAGGTGGTGGTGCTGGGAGGGGGGCACAGGGCTATCCGAGCTATGGGTGACTGGCAGGACTGTACGGTTCCAGGGGCCAGAGCTGTAAGGGAGTCTGGGGGACTGGTAGGGAGCAGAGGTCTGCCAGGGCCATGGGGACTGTAGGGGGGACATGATCTGGCAGGAACCACAGGTATGCTGGCAGAGCCATGGTTCCGAGGACCCACCTGTGGCAGGTGGCCCTCCCCCCATAGCCCCCCCCATCACTGCCGCGTGGGTCCAGTGCGGGAACACTCAGGGGTCGTGGGGGTGGCTGTCACCCTGGAGGGGCAGTGCCCCGGCCCTGCAGAGCAGGTGGCTCAGCCCTCCCCCTCCCAAAAAACAGCCCGCCGCTGGGAGCGCAGACAAGGTTCTGCCGGGTGTCCCCCTGGGCCCCTGCCGGCCCCTGCAGGGGCCCCACTGCGGGCCACGAGTCCCCCCACGGCACGGGACCCACCGCGGCCACCCTCCTTTTTATGCGAGTCTGTTGGGGACACAACGACTAATGTCCCCCTCCCCGCAGAAAATCCCTAGGCAGGTGGGTTTCGGTCACAACGCGGGGAACACTGCTGCCCTCCCGTTTCTCCCTGCTTGTGGCGGGGATGTAGGGGACAGGCGTGCCCCCCCCCCCCCAAAAAAAAAAAAAAAAAACCAGACCACGAGTAGGAGAGCTTCAGCCGCCTGTGTGGATCAAACTGTTTCCTCCTTCGTATACCCCGTTCTGCTGCGGTACTGATGGGGACACGCAGGTCTGCCCGCGCCCCACCCCCCCCCAAAAAAAAAAAACAAAAACCCCAGACCGCGTTTGTGGATGTGGTTTTCAAGTCCCGAGGGAAAATTCCTGCCCCTCACTCGCGTCCCACATTTTGTGGGGCTATTGGGAACCAGCAGTCCCTCTCCACCCAAAAGTCCGGCATGAACCTTGGTTCCTCCCCGTGTGTCCCCTCCTTTGTAGGGAGGACACCGCTCTCCCACCTTCAAAAAACCTCCAAACCAAAACCCCATGGTGTTTTGCTGGGGTGTGACTTCAGCCACCCGCCCTGGGACACTGCTGTCCCCCACGCGTGTGGTCCTCCCGTCTATAGTGCGCTGTTGGGGACACTGCAGCTTTGCCCTTAAACAAAAAAAAAAAAAACAAAAAAAAAAAAAACCACACCACACACAAAAACACAAGACAAAAAAAAAAAAAAAGAACCCAAACAAAAACGCGTGGGGCAATGTGTGTTCCCCCCTCCTACCGCCCATTTCGGGGTGGGGGGCACTTTGAGGACACCGGAGCTGCATTCCGCCCCCAAATAAAATCACGGGTGGTGTGTGCCCCCACCCGCGTGGGCCCGGGGGAGTGACCCCCCGGCAGGCTGCAGCATCCGGGCCGGCCCCGCAACATCCTGCGCCGGAAGGAGCCGCGGCCCCGAACAACCCCCCCCGTGACGTCATGGGGGGGCCCCCGCCAGGGCGTGACGCCAGCCCCGCTCTGTGGACGTCACGCGCCGGGCGGGGCGCCGCTCCGCGGGGAGGGGGATCCCCCCCCAACCCCCAGTTCCCGGTGTGACCCCCCACCCTCCCCTCAAGCCGCCCGGTCCGGGGTGGGGGCTCCGGTGGTGCCGCCCCCCGTCCCCGCCACGTCCCCGTGGGGTGTGAGGGACAGGACACGAGGGGTGGGACACTGACACGCTGGGAGGGGGGTCGGCTCTGCCGCAGCGTCGGCACCTTGTACGCGGGGGTTTGGCGGGTGTCCCCCGTGGCATCGGGCTCGGGTGCCCCCCGGTGCCCCCCGCGGGGCGGGAGGGGCCGCCCCCGCCCCCCGCCCAGCGCCGCCCGCAGCCGGGGCCGGGCCGCTCGGGCGGGCGGCCATAAACAGGCGGGCAGAGCCCCCGCCCGGCCGCCGCCCCCGGGACCCGGGCGGGGGGCCCACCCCGCTGCCGGCACCCCCGCCCCCGCCCCTGCGATGTGGCGGGCGCCCGGCCACCCCGCACCGTCCCCGACACCGGCCCCGGGGGCCCCGCCCGCCGAGCCCCGCACCCCGCCCCGCTCCCGCTCGGCGCTGAGCCCGCGCGCTCTGCATTTAGCGATGGGGCGGGGCTTGGGCTCCGGGCAGGCTTGCGGGGGAGGAGTAGGTAGTTTGTGCCGGGTGCGCCGCCGGGGGGAGTGGGGACTCTCCGGGGAGCCCCTTCCTCGCCGCCCTCGGGGGTGCAGGGGGTCCCTTGGCACCTGCAGCCCCCCCCCCCCCCCCCCCCCCCGGGGGGGGGATCGGGGGGGACGCGGCCCCGCCGCACCCCCGAGGGAGATGAGGAGAGGGGACTTCCCCCCTGCCCTGTGGGTGCCAGGGGGGTGGCCGTCACCCGCCATCCCCCCGCACCCCGGGCGGGTGTCCTGACCTTGGCCGTGGGGCGGGGGCTGCGGCGGGGACGTGCTGGGTGGCTCTGCTCGGTTGCGGCCACCTCCGGGGACGCACCAGTGTCCCCATGGTGGGAGAGGGGAGAAAGGGTGGCATTGGGTGGGGGGGGTGCAGGGCGTCCCCATCCCGGTCCCACGCCGGCGGTGCCACCGTCCGGCAGCCACCCGTCACCCCGGTCCCCTTCGCGGGGGGCTCCCGATCCCCATCATGTCACCACGGGGGTGACAATCCCACGGCCTCATGGGGCTGAGGCGCGGTGTGGCCAAGCCCAGGCTGTGTTATTGCAGGGTGTTTTGGGGACTAGGACGGTGTGACCCCCTCTCTGAGGTGCCAGCAGCGGGGACCACAAATCGTCCCCGATGTCCCTAGGCACTGCTGCAGGCGCTCGTTCCCTGCCCAGCATGGAGAAACCCTGCAGCCAGTGGACACCTCCCCTTCCCCACGCCTTTGTCACCCTGCTGTCACCACCTCCCCCAGCCAGGGTCCCCGTGTGCCCCCATCCCCACGATGCTGCCGCACCCAGGGTGCTGTTCCGCTGGGTGCTGGGGACCACCCTGCTGCTGTCCCCGCCTGCTCCAGCTGTGTCCCCAGGCAGGGGTGGCAGGGACCCTGGTGCCGGCGGCGCTGCTGTGGGGCTGCTCCCGGGGTGGCAGGGGGCTGGTGTCAGCTCTCTGCCAGGATCTCCACGGCTTCCACATGCCCGGGAAGGGGGAACCATGGCACCGGCCTCAGCTCGGCAACCACAGCCATGTCAACTGCTGGGGGCACCTCTGGCAGCCACCGTCAGCCCGGCTGGTGTGGGGTGACGGGTGCTGGAGGGGCACAGTGACAAGATGGAGCTACCAGCAGGATGTGACATCCCCCCTCAAACCTTTCAGGCACCGGTGGGCTCCTGTGAGGAGTGGCTGTTGCAGTGCCAGCACCATCTGCAGTGGGACAAGCAGCGATGGCGGGTCCCACGAGCGCCCGTGTCCTGCCAGCAGCCGTGGGGACAATGACCCACATCCTGCCAACCCACCCACGCTGCCCTGGCTCGGGGGGCTCCGGGCACTGCCCCCCGTCGTGGCGGTGCCAGTCTGCCGCTGCCAATTGCCACGGCGGCGGAGACCGAGCCCTGCCTGCAGCGCTGGCACCGCTCCCACTCCCCGAGCCCCGGGGTCACCATCCCCTGGCGATGGCACTGACATCCCTCCCCGCCGCCATCCCTGAGCCCACCGCGTCGCGGGAGCCTCTGCCCCGTGGTCCCTCTATGCTATTCCTGGCGAGTTTGGGGCTGGAGGGGGGATACACGACACCCCGGCAATGCCAGCAGCCTGGAGACCTGGCAACCCGCCGGCTGCACCGGGGTCACCCCGGGTCCCCCAGCCGTGCCGGCGGCCAGGCAGTGTGGCCCAGGGGACCCCAGCCTGGCTGGTGGAGACGGGGGAGCTCCCCCCGCGCCCGGGCTCCATCCCAGCGGCCCCCACCCGGACTGGGAAGCCCCTGGGCCCAGCCCCGCGACCGACTGGTTTGAACTGGTGTGGCGGGGGGGAAGCTGGGCTGGGGCTGGGCTGGCAGCGCCTGGCGCGGGCAGGAGAGGCCATGGGGGGAGAGCAGGCAGGGGCAGGCAGGAGCGGGCAGGGGCCTCGCGCGGGGGCCGCAGGTGCTGGGGCGTCCGGCCAAGCCACCGCAGGGCTTGTCCCCGTCCCCATCCCGGAGGGGCCCCCGCGGCGCCCCGTTTCCCGAGGCCGCGTGGTTTGGCAGCCTCGTCGCTCGCCCGCCCGCGGCCGCGCTGGGAGCCCTGGCGTCAGCGGCTGGAGGCCCCTTTCCCACCCGTCCCGCCCGGGGATGGCTGCGGTCCCCACCCAGCACCGCCCGCACCAGGACCCCCCAACCTCCCAACCCTGAGGACGTGAGGACACGACCGTCGTGGTGGGACCAGCAGTGACGCCTTGCCTGGCCCCACTGCGGCACCACCGACTCTGGGGGGCTTCCAGCATCCTGTCCCATTCCCTGGGCTGGGGGTCCTGCTGTGACACCCCAGCTGTGGGGTCCTGCCCCTGTGTCTCTCTGTCCCCGAGCTGTGCCACCTGGCTGTGGGGCACTTGGGGGTCGCTGGAGCCCGAGAACCGTGGTGGGGCTGAGGGTGAGGACACCCCATGGCCACATCCCGCAGTGGGGCGCAGGGTGAGGACCTCGCAGAGGGGAAGGGCCCCCCTGTGGGCAGGCCCCGTGGCCGGGAAAGCTCCGTGAGTGTCCCAGGAGATGGGACGCTGAGATGGGGCAGCCTCCACAGCGGCGGGAGGAGGTGGATGCTCGGGCGGGGATCCCCCCCCCACACTGGAGAGGAGGGGCCCGACTGTGGGGCTGACCCCACGGCTACGGGAGGCTCAGGGTGATGAGATGCCGTGGGGCAGCTCCTCCCACCCTGGGAGCTTGGGACAGGAACCCCCCTTGGGGCCGGCCCCTCGGCCAGCACAGGGGTGCAGGCGGGGGGTCCCTCGCCCCGCCGCCCGGGCCCCATGCCCCCCGCGGCTCCTCCGCATTCCTCAGCGTCTGAGCCGGGCTGGACCCCCGCCAGCGCGGGGGGCCCCTCCGGCGGGGCAGGGCGGGGGACGGGCCCCCCGGGGCGGGGTGGGGATGGAGGCACCCCCACCCCCCCCCGCTGCCACGTGTGCTGGGTGCGCCGTGCCCCCCGACACGGCCCCTCGGCCGCCCCCACCCTGCCCTGGGCGATGCGGGTGGCCGCGGGGGCACAGCCGGGGGACGGCGTGGGCTCTGGCTCGGGCGCTCACTGCTGCACCGAGCTGCCCGTTCTCAGCTGCCTGCCAGATGTGCGGCGGCCGGGCCACGAGGGTGGCATTGTGTTGTGCCATTCCATGCCATTCCGTGCCACGCCGTGCGGCCGGCAGCCCCTGCTCGGCCCCGGCAGCGGCGGAGTTGGCCGGCGGGGAAGGGGCCCCGGCGGGGGAGGAAGCTCTGCCGCCTCCGGGGCTGGGGCCAGCGGGCTCGGCCGCCCGGGTCACCGCCGGGCTGGTGGCCGCCACCGCCCTCCTCTGCCGCTGGGAAAGGCCTCGCTGGGGCAGGCCCGCGGGGACTGACGGACGGATGGATGGATGAGCGGATGGGGGGGAGCGGAATGGGGACACCACCGCTCCAGCGCCGCGGGTGCCCAGGGCATTTGGCAATCCCCGGCAAAGGTTTGGTCATGGGCCAAGGGGCTGTGCCGGCGACACGGAGAGGACACACTGGGGACACCGAAGGGCAGGGGTGGTGGTGGGGGGGGAGCCGGTGCCGTGCCCTGCCCTTTGCCCGCTGCGGGAGGGGGCCGCGGCAGGGTGGCCGGAAGGGACGGCACGGTCTCCGTGCCAGCACCGTGTCCTCCAGCCCGGAGCAGAGCGGGCATTGCCATGGGACCGGGCTGGGGCGATGCTCTGACTGGCATTGGTGCCTCCCAGCCCTGCAGTGACCCCTGGGTGTCCCCCGCAGAGCCCTCTCCGGAGCCATGCATTCCCTGGAGGAGCCCCTGGACCTCAAGCTGAGCATCTCCAAGCTGCGAGCTGCCCGCGAGAAGCGGGGCCCCTCCGGCCCCCGACCCCGCGCTCCCCAGCGCCCGGACACCCCGCCGGCCGGGGATGGCCGAGGGGGCAGCCGGGGGGGTCGCCGGGCCGTGCCAGCCTCGCCATCCCCCGGGCTCCTGGGACACTCCAGGCTGGTGGAGCCGCGGAATGGACGCTTCCCGGCCGCCGTGCCGGTGGTGGACCTCAGCCTGTCGCCCCGCTCCGGGGGAGAGTCTCCGGCTGGCAGTGTCTCGCTGTCCCCTGAGCGCCAGGGCAGCGGGGACCTGCCTGGCCCCCTCACCCCACACGTAAGTACGGCCGCGAGCCCCTCGAGGTGTCTGTCCCTAGAGATGGGGACTGTGCCCGGACAGCGCTCCCGACCTCGGCAGCGTGCCCGGTGCTGCCGGTGTACACACAGACCGGGGTCAATGTCCTGCCTGGTCCCCCCGACCCCAGAGGTATCCCCGGGGTGGCTCCTGGGAGGTCTCTTTGGGGTATCTCTGGGGGGTTCTCTGGGGGGTTTTGGGTCCCTGAGGGAGGGTGGCATGTCTAGGGGTTTTCTGGGGAGTGTGGTGAGATCTCAGGGGAGAGATCTCTGGGAGGATCTCTGGGGGTCTCTGCGAGGTTCTGGGGTTCCTGGGGGGGCTGGGAAGAATCTCTGGAAGGGCTCGGGGGAGTTGTCTGGGGCTCTCCATCCAGCTTGGCCCTGTCCCCCCACCGCTCCTCCATCCGGCCTCTGCTCCAGGATTTCCAGTCCCTGCGCTACATCGATGGCCTGCCCAGCTCCTTCCAGTTCTTCCTGCCACTGGGGGCTGGGGGGGCTCTGCACCTGCCCCCTGCTGCCTTCCTGCCCCCCAGCAAGGAGAAACGGCTCCCCCCTGAGCTGCCCCTGCCCAAGCAGCTCGTCTGCCGCTGGTCCAAGGTCAGCAGGAAGGGCTGTGAGCTGTGGGGGGTTATGGTGGGGGTGTGTGGGAGCTCTGAGGGGATGGAGGTGATGATGAGGGGCTGGGAAACCACATGGGCATTGCCAGCATGGGGAGCATACAGGGAAATTTGGGGCTGGGGAGAGGACATGGGGCTGGAAGGCCATGGCAGAACTTTTTGGGGCTGTGGGTGAGTTTTGGGGCTGGGAGGCCAAGCAGGGACAGTAGGGCTGGAAAGGTGGTGATGGGGAGGTGGAGGTGCTGTGCTGGGGGGTGATTTGGGGCTGGGGGTCATGCAAAGGGCCATTTCCATTTCCCCTAATGCTGGTGCTGCTGCACACGGGGTGTGGGTGGGAGCTGGGATAGGATGGAGAGGAGGTGTTGGCCATGATGGGGGACTGGCCCCCCTGGTTCCCACCCTGCTGGGCTCCCTCACCCCCAGACTCCTGCCCACAGTGCAACCAGTTCTTCGACCTCCTGCAAGACCTGGTGGATCACGTCAACGACTTCCACGTCAAACCCGAGAAGGACGCGGGGTATTGCTGCCACTGGGAGGGCTGTGCCCGCCATGGCAGGGGCTTCAATGCCAGGTAGGCATGGGAGGGCTCTAGGGGGATCTCTGTGGGGGCTGCTGCGGGGAGGCAGGAGCCCAGGACTAGGGATGTGCAGGGGAAGCATCCATCTGTCTCTCCTTCTCATGCAGGGTGCAAGGACCTGGGGGGCTGGATGACTGTTCTGGCCTGTTCTCCCACCCCATAGTCAGGGCACGGGGACAAGGACTTGCCCTGGAAGTCCGGGCTGACCCCTTCCCTAACATTCCCTTCCCAATGTTTCCATGGGCAGATGGTGACAGAACAAGGGTGAACAATTTTAAACTAAAAGGAGAGATTTAGATGGGATACTGGGAGGAAGTCCTTCCCTGTTAGGTTGGGGAGAAGGGTGCCCAGAGAAACTGTGGCTGCTCCTGGATCCGTGGAAATGTCCAAGGCCAGGCTGGACAGGGCTTGGAGCAACCTGGGATCATGGAAAGTGTCCCTTCCATGGCAGGGGGTTTGAATGATACAAGCTTTAAGGTCTTCCCAACCCACCCCATCCCATGAGTCTGTGATTGCACCAATCCTGGCAGGTACAAGATGCTGATCCACATCCGGACACACACCAACGAGAAGCCGCATCGCTGCCCCACCTGCAACAAGAGCTTCTCCCGCCTGGAGAACCTGAAAATCCACAACCGCTCGCACACAGGTCAGCACAGCCCCCGCACTGCCCTCACTGTGGGAGCGGGGGCTCGGGGGGACACAGGGGACGCTGCAGGGCTGGTGCCCCATGGCAGACTCGGTGCTGTCCCACAGGTGAGAAGCCCTACATCTGCCCCTACGAAGGCTGCAACAAGCGTTACTCCAACTCCAGCGACCGCTTCAAGCACACCCGCACGCACTACGTGGAGAAGCCCTACTCCTGCAAGATGCCGGGCTGCCACAAGCGCTACACCGACCCCAGCTCCCTCCGCAAGCACATCAAAGCCCACGGCCATTTTGTGTCCCCCGAACACCCGGAGATGCTCAAGGTCCACCCGCCTCCCAAAACGCCCCTGGGCTCGGCGGAGGTGCCCTACGTTAACGGGGCGCAGCTCGTCATCCCCAACCCCGCCGCCCTCTTCGCTCCGCCGGGGCTGCCGGCGCTGCCCATCCCTCTGGCACCGGCACCGCTCGACCTCAGCGCCCTGGGCTGCGGGGCTGCGGGCGCCCTGCCCGCTCTGCCCGGCCCCGTCCTGCCCCTCAACGGCGGCCCCTTGAACTTGGCCAAGAGCCCGCTGCTGCCCTCGCCCTTCGCGGCGGGGCTGGGGCTGCCCGTCATGTCGCTGCTGGCCGGCGGGGCCAAGGCCGAGGGGGAGAAGGGCGGCGGGGCTGAGGGGCGGCCGCCCAAGGCGGGCAAGGGGCTGGAGAGCCGGAAGGAGAGGGGCGAAAGGACGGAGCCGGGCCGGCCGCGGGTGCCCCCCGAGAGCCTGGCACTGCTGCCGGGGGCCGTGCTCGACCTCTCGGCCGGTGTCAGCTCGGGGGGCAGCCCCGAGGCGCTGCCCCCCGGCTGGGTGCTCATTCCCCCCGGCTCCCTGCTGCTCAAACCCGCCGCTGTCAACTGAGGGGCCCGACGATGCCCGGGGTCAGCCGCCGGCCCCGTGGGCAGATCCCGCTCCCTGGGGACAGGGGGGCACGGCCCCCTCCTCTCCCCCTGCAGCCCCGGCGGGGCCTCGCTCGTGCTTTTACCCGCCACGAAAGAAGAACGGACTCTTCTGAGAAAAGCAATAATCCCTCGGCGGCCGGAGCCGGCTGCGACCCCGTGCTGGGGGCAGGTGGGGCACAGGGGGGTCCCCCTCTCCTCCCCTCCCGGCCCTGGGCAGCCGGATACGCCGCTATTTATTTCTCGACCAGCCCCCTGCTCCGACAGGGTCCCGCTTGGGCTCTCCTGCTTCCGCCGACTCGGCGTCTCCCTGCCCGAGGCCTCGGTGCTGCTGTGGGGGGGTGTGCAGCCCCCAGGCTCCTGCCGCACGGACAGCGGGGTGACAGCCGGGGGACCAGCCGCTCCCGCAGCCCCGAGCTGTGCCCGGCCGTGCCATCCCACTCCGCATGGCACGGGCACTGCCGCAGCCACGGCACCCCGTGCCGGGCCCAGCTGGCTGGGCACTCGCCGGCCTGGCGCCCGCCCGCCTCCTCTGCCTCTCCCGTCCCCACGGCCGCCCCCCGTCTCGCCGCCTCCCCGGCCCTCCCGTGACAAGGCACACGGCTGCGTGTGCTGCTCGCCGGGGCACAGCCCCCCTCTAGCTACGTTCATACCTAACCACGCACCGCGAGCGCATGCGGGCAGCGCGGCCACGGCCGGTACCGGCTGCCGGGCACCCCGGGATGCAGCGGTGGGATGCTCCCGGGCGAGCCCCCGGCCGTGGGGCAGCATGCCCAGCCTCAGCGCGGGCGCAGCTCGGAATCTCCGCCGCTCGTCACACACTGGCTCCGAGCCATGGGGGGCTCCCCAGTGCCACCCTTCCGTGCTGAAGGAGCCCCGCGTGCCCCGCAGGGAGCCGGTCTCCCTGCCCTCACCGGCGGCCGCCCGGCGCTGCCCTAGCCCAGCATGGCTGCGGGCCCTCGACCAGGCCGCCCTGGCCGGTGAAACGTTTCCTCGCTCCTCGTCGGTTTGTTGTTGCACATTCCAGGACATCAGTATTTTAACGGTCTCGAAGTGCCTTTCTATCGTAGTTTCTGGGTTGTTTTTATTTTCCTCCTGTTGGGCTCCATCGCTGTTAGCGTAGCGTGTAAGGACTGCACAAGTACGAGATAAGCTAACGACTGTAACACTATATTCGTCCAGGGGAGAGGAAGTTTATTAAGAAAACAATAAAGTGAAGTTGAAGTAAGTTCCTGTTTCAGTCCATGGTTGTGGTGGCAGCGGCAAGGAGCCCGTGCTGGGGACAGAGGGGTGCAGGGGGGGACGGGTGTGACCCTGGAGGCAGGGCTGGCCCTGCCTGACCCCCAGCTGTGTCCCCGTGCTCCTGCTCAGGTGGCCTCGGCACCAGTGAAACCCTGCCAGCATCTGCGGGGTGAGCTGCGGGTGGGGACAGCCATGGGGTGTCCCCTCACAGCCCCTCACCCCAACCCAGCAGTTATCCACACTGTGAGCAGGCACAGCACTCCCGGGGTGTAGAGCCAGAGGCAGCCGTGCACTGAGCGTCCAACCTCCCCACCAAAAATAGCTCCTGCAGCCTCCCCCTGTGCCATTTGAGCCCTGGCAGCCTCAATGCCCAGGGGACACCCCTTCTTTCCATCAGCCTCCTCCTCCCCTGGGCAAACACAGCCCCTCACAGGGGCCGATCCCTCCAGGGCAGTGCCAGGCAGGCAGGTCCCCGCTCCCTCCCCGGGTGTGGAGCAGCCAGGCCAGGTGCTGGAGGACATGGTGTTTATTTGCTACCTATAAGTTATGGGTGAGGGGCACAGGGGGCAGGGGTGCCAGGAGTCACGTCTCGGCTTTCCGCCCCTTCTCCTTGTCACCCTTGGCCTGAATGCGCAGCTCCTCGTCCAGCCGCTCCTTGGCTCTCACCACCTGTGGGACATGGGGTGACACACATGGATGGGGTGTCCCCTCCCCTCCTTGCCTCATCCATGGCTATATCCAAAACCCAGGCAGGGGAAGGTGCAGCCCCTGCTCTGCTCCTCCTGGTGCTCACCTTGGACTGCAGGTAGAAGGAGCCTCCCACTGATTTGTCATTCACCTTGAACAAGTGGTCGTAGTTCTGCCGAGAAAAGCTCTGGGTCAGAGTCACCTCCACCCTTGCCATTCCCACTCCCATACCCTGGCAGCCTCCCACTCCCCAGAGCATTGTTGAAGAGTGATACTGGGGACACGGCTGTCTCTGCCTGACACCCCTTGGGAGTCCCCGTGTTCCCAGCTGGACACCTCCAGAGATCCCACATCCCTTCCCGGGGTTCCCACCTGAGCAGATGCAGAGGCCAAGCCTGGAGAGCTGCTCTAGCTGGGGCAGGGAATTCTCAAACTCTGATTAACTGGGCCCAAGACAGCATGGGGGGGACCAGATGCCACCCCCATGCATAGCAGCACCTTTGGACAGGCCAGGCCCTAGCCAGCACCATCCCTCCCTGGCTCCAAGGAAGCCTCTACCTTCTGGATCTCCTCAGGGTTGAGGTTGGAGACGTTGAGGATCTGCTGAGCTTCCTGGAGGCTGATGCCGATGATCCTGGAGGCGGCAGCAGATTGGGGCCTCTCGGCGCGTCCTCGTGCATCGGCTGCGGCCTGGCTCGCTGGGGACACCAGGGCCTGAGTCCCCCATGCTGCCCCTGCCACCCCAACCCTCAGGCAGCAAAGCCTGAGCACTTCGAGGTGCTCAGATGCCAGTGTCCCCATCTGTCCCCATGCAGCCACGCCTGGGGCCATCGGGACACTGTCAGGCAGGAACCAGGCAGGCACCGTTTGCTACAGGCAAGGCAAGGCTGGGGCTGCCACATCCCAGGGATTATTATCCCACTCTGCCCTTTGGGGTGCCGGGATCTCCGGGAGCCTGGCAGCAGTGCCAGGGTCAGGATGGAGCCCTGTGACAACCTGGCAGTGTCCCCTGCAGGCACAGCCCAGGGATGGCGAGCATTGGGGTGCCCAGGGAAGGGTGGGGATGTGGAGCAGTGCCCAGCGTGGGCACATGGGGCACATGGAGCAGCATCCCAGCTCTTACCTGCAAACTCCTGGCGCAGCGCCCGCATGAAGGCCCGTCCCACCACCTGGGCCCCCACCAGAATGATCTGTGCCAGGTACTTGGCCTGTGGGGACACCCTGCTGTCACAGCCACCACGGCTCCTTCGCCCTGTCACCTCCCCACTGGCTGTCACCTCTCTGCATTCCCTGTGGGTCTGCTCTGACCCCATCTGACTTCTGTCATGGCCGTACCTGTCTCTGTCCCCCCTTTCCTGTCCCTGTCCCCTCATCCAGGCCTTGTCATACCTTTCCCAGACCCCGGCCCCTCCCCAGGTCCTCTCCCCCCTCCCCTGTCTCTGTCCCCTGACCCCATGCCTTGTCCCCTCTCCGATGGTCCTGTGACTCCCTCCCCTGTCCCTGCTCCCCTTCCACTGTCCCTGTCACCCCTCCCCATGACTTCTTCCCCTTTCCCTGGTTCTGTGACCCCTTCCTCTGCTCCTGTCCCCTCTCCATTGGCCTTGGCCCTCCCGGAACTAGCTGCTTCGCACATCCCCGTGCCCGCTGCCCCTCCCCGGACCCTATCCAGTCGCAGCTCTGCTCCCCGGTCCCGATGTCCCCCCGCCCCGTTCCCCCCGTCCCCTCTCACCATGTCCCCGCCGCCGCTTCCGCCCCGGCGGTCACGTGGCCGGGGGTGAGTGTCAGGACTGACACCGAGACGGCGGCGGCGCGGGCGGAGCGTCCCCTCGGCAGCCGCAGCGCCCTCTGGCGGTCTCCTCGAGCGGGAGGCCCGCCGGCGAGTGGGGCGCGACTTCTCCGCCCCCGGTCCCCGTGTCGCCCCCGTTCCCTCTGTTATCCCGGTGCCGGCCTTCCCCCCGTTCCTTCTGTTATCCCGGTGCCGGCCTTCCCCCCGTTCCCTCTGTTATCCCAGTGCCGGCGTCCCCCCAGTCCCTGTGCCACTCCGATACCCATCCTGTTTCCCCTCGGTGCCGGCCCCTGTGTCCCCCGGGCCCTGTGTCCCTCCCTGCCCCGTCCCCCTCGGTCCCTGATTCTCCCCGGTTTCCGTTGTCGGTCCCTGTGTCCACCCGGAGCCGGTCCTTCTATACCCCCCGCCCCGGGCCTCATGTCCCCCTCGGCTATCGTGTCGCCCGTGTCCCTGTCGATCCCTGTGTCGCCCCCGATCCACATGCCCCCTTTTTCCCTGTGTCTCCCCCATTCCCGGTCCCCGTGTCCTCCCCGGTGTCTCAGGATCACGGCAGGACACGGTGCTGGTGCAGCGGCTTTAATAGCGGGTCCTGCCCGCGGGGGGCCCTGCGCCTCCTCCTCTCCCTCCTCCTCCTCCTCCTGCTCCTGTCGCCCCGCCGGGCCCGGCGGGTGCGGGGGTGTCCCGGCTGCTCCTGCGGATCCAGCCTAGTCCTGCGGGAGGCCGGGGGGTGAGGGGTACGGCGGGACCGGGTGCGACACACCCGGGGTTCCAGTGTCCTTCCCACTCCCGCACTCACCCACTCGTCCTCATCCACGCCCTCGAAGGAGTCCTGGGGCAGCGGGTCGTCCCTGTTGCCCAGCCGGGCCACCATGGCACTGAGGAGCTGTGGGGAGAGGCCGGGCAGAGCTGTGGGCCGCGGGGCATCACCCCCGGCGCTGCCGCAGGGTGCTCATCCCTGAACCCACCTCCTCCTTCTTCTGCTCATCAGTCTTCTCCTCCAGGTACACGGACGCAGGGACGAACTTCCGAGCCGGAGCTTCTTTCGGGGCCTCACTCACTGTGAGAGCGGTGTCACCATGGGGCAGGAGGGCTCTACCCCACTGGCTAAAGCCCTCCCAGCCATCCCTGAGGGCCGGATCCCTCGTCCAGCCCCTGCACCCACCTGGCAGCATGTCTGCACCCACCTGGCACCATGTCTGCACCCACCTGGCACCATGTCTGCGGGGCGCAGGCTGGCACGGCGCTGCTGCCCGTCCTGCCCGTCCAGCCAGGCACCTGCACCCAGGGCTGGCTCCCACCACACACGGGTCGGCGGGTAGAGATCATCCTGGAAATACTCCTTCTGTGGAGGCAAGGTGCGCTCAGGGGGGTGCCCTGCCTCTTGTCCCCCTCCCAAAATACAGCCAGCCTCCCCTCAACCCTCCAGCCACCTACCTTGACGCGTGGCACGTGGAAAGCCACAGGCTCCAGGGTGCTCTGCCCCAAGCGCAGCGCCCGGGCGAACTCCACCTCCCGCACCTCACACGCCGTTTTGGGCAGGAAGACGAAGCCCTGGTGGGGTGGGGATATGAGTAGGGTCTGGCAGCACAGGTAGGGGGTCAGGGACAGGCAGCACAAGCCCCTTTACCTTGTGGGGTTCATTGGAGGTGAAGCTGTTGCACTCGAGGAAATAGGGGGGCTCGGGGGTCACTTCATAGAGGAAGACTCTGGTGTCACCCTGGGGATGGAGTGAGATGGGGGCTGTCAGCGGACATGGAGGGTCCCTCCACACTGTGGGGTGCTGTAGGCAGGGAGCCCCACAGTTTTTTGGAGGGAAAGCCCTCACCTTGCCAGTGAGGAAGACAACGCTGGTATCCTCATCATAAAAGGGCAGGAGGGTGGAAGGAGCCACGTCCAGACCAAGGACAGACAAGGGTCCTTCAGACAGGGCCTGTGCTCGGTACAGGAGGATCCTCCTCTCGCTGCGGCTGTGGGGAGGTGACAGTGAGAGCAAGCAGTGTCCTCAGGGACCCCTGCCCTGGTATGTGTCCCCCTTCTTTACCTGTCAAAGCCGGACACCAGGAGGTAGTCACCACCACAAACCCAAACCAGGCGTGCTCCGCGTCCCCCCTCGGGACCTGGGCCCTCCTGCATGGGGTGAAGGTCACTCTGCCCGCTCTGAGAGAGCTGAGGGTGCAGTCATGCACCCACAGGGAGGGTTTCCTGCCCACACCCCCAGCTCTTCAGCCCGTCCCCAGTGCTGGGATTGTACCTGTTGAGGCTGAGAGCTGTGCCGTGGCTCGTAGAGCCGTATCCGTCCGTCTTTGCTCACCGTTGCCAGCTTCTTCCCATCCAGGCTCCAAGCCATGCTGAAAATCTGGAGAGACAGATGTTGTGCAAATGTCCTAAAGTTGCCTCTCAAGTGTCCCTGGATTTTTCATCCCTTACCTGATCCGTGTGTCCCTGCAGGCACAAGACTTCCCGCCCGGCGTTCAACTCCCAGATCCGCACAGTCATGTCGTAGGAGGAGGAAACCAGGAGATCGGATGCCATGGGGTGAAAGCGGATGGAGTAAATCTTTTCCGTGTGACCTGGTGAGGTTCAGTAGTGCGTGGCTGCCCCCAGCTATGGGTGTCACCAGGCTGGTTTGTCCCCAGTGTGGGGTGCTCAGTAGTCCCCTCACCTCGGAGAACAGCTTCAGGCTCCTGCAGGGTCTCCTGTAGCCCTCCCTCAGGGATCCGCCACAGCCGGATCCTGGCGTCCTCACCCGCTGTGCACCAGAAGGGATGGGCAGTGGTTAACAGGGTGATCTGGTGTACCTGGAGCTGGGGGACACTCTGGGCACACACGTACCGACAGCGAGGCGCCGCGGGTCGAAGGGGTCCCAGGTGAGGTCGGCCACTGCTGCTCCATTCTGGATGGTGGGCACGGCCGCGTCGGGGAGACGGCCGGGCTTGGAGAGCTGCGGGAGAGAGCTGGGGTCACCAGCACGGCACACACGGCACCGTGCCGGCCCCCACACCTCACTGGGGTACCTCGAGGACGGCAATCTGTCCGCCGGCTGAGAGCAGGGGCAGGGCGACGCGCTGGTGGTTGGCGCAGAAGCCGTCGCACTCGCCCGGTGTGGTGAGGCTGAGCCCCCGCAGGTTGGTGAGATGCTGGTCCCGGTGCAGCACCCGGCCCTGCGCATGCCGGAACCGGGAGCTGGGCCCTGGAGCGGGTGAGGGGTGGGTGAGCGCCCTGAATCCCCCCGGTGGGGCACCCCGAGCCCACCCCACTGCCTGCTCACCCAAAATGCTCTGCAGGGACTTCTGGCTGGGGCTGCTGGCAAAGCCGCTAGAGGGGCCGGTGCTGGCTGAGAGCGAGGTGGCTGTGCTGCCTGGTGAGGCCAGTGAGGATGGTGAGGAGTAGCCACTGGCTTCCTATGGGAGAGAGAGCCAGTGGGCAGGGGGTGTTGGCACCTAAGCCTTGTGGGATGAGGGTAGCAGGGACCCCACCCCCTCAGCATTCAGTGCACTTCTCCAGCACCCCATGCTCACACTCTGGTCAGCGTCAGTGTGGCCAGCATCTGCGTTGGTGTGGCCAGTGTCGGTGTCTGTGTCACTGGCATTGGTGGGGCTGGTGCCAGCAATGATGGGGGACGTGAAGGTCTCCGCGGGTCTCCGTGCAGGGTGCAGGCTCACCCTCTCCACCTGCATCGAGCACAATGGTGAGCATGGGCAATGGCAATGCCACCAGCAAGGACACCCCCTGGATGACACTGACCTGCTGGCTGTCTCCTGCCCACCAGCCTTGGGCATCAGTGGCTGGCAGCATCCCTGTGCAGTCAGGAAACAGATCCTCGTGGAACTCCTGGACAGACTGTGGGAAAGGGGATGGGGTGAGATGGGTGTTCCCACAATCCAACAGCCTCTGTCCTGCTGCTGGGGCACACCTGGAGACCCCCAGACACTTCCAGCACCCCAGCCCCACTATCCAGCACCCAAACTTCAGCTTCTTGAAGTGCCCAGCACCCATTGCACAACAGCACCCAGCAGGTGGCACCCAGCTGTCAGCATCCAGGTTTGACCTCCATTCCTGCTCTCCCCAGGCTGGGGACTGCAGTTTCACTGAAGCCAGATCCTTTTTGTCACCCACTGCTGGTGAGATGACACCAGGCACCTATGAGACAGTGCCACCCCCTTACCTTGCGTGGCACCAGGTAGCTGACGGGGATGAGGGCGGTGTCAGTGAGCTGCAGGACACGCAGCACCTCACAGGCCATGACATCCAGGGCCAGGCGTGGCACGGCTGCCAGGCCCCGTGTGCTGCCCTCTGTCCGGCACTGGGTCACTGTGGGACAGTCAGGGTGGCCATGGGGTGGGTGGCCAGGCAGTGGTGAACCTCCCAGGGGAGATATGAGTGGGATGGAACCTGCTTACCCTGGGTGAGTGCTGGCTGCGTGGGGGCCACCTCGAAGCAGTACAGGAGGTTTTCTCCCTGGAAGAGAGGTGGTAGGACAGGGAATGAGCAGAGCTGTAGGAAGCACCCCACTGCACCCACATGCACCCTCCTGTACTCCAGTGGTGCACCCACCTGCACCAAGCTGCACTTCACTACACCCCCCTTTCATCCTCCTGTCCCTCCAGTGCCTCCCTACACCCCCCATCCATGGGACCTCACCTTCCCTGCCAGCACCAGCAGCCCCGTGTCGGCGTCGTACAGCGGGATGGTCACCCTGCAAGGGAAGGGGAGGTGCTGAGCCAGGGCACAGCACCCCCATGGATGTGGGGCTGGATCCTGTTCCCCCCTTGGTGCACAGCCCAAACCCTTCCTGGGGAAGCATGTCGCAGGATAAGGCTGTGCTGCAATGGGAAGGCAGTGCCGTGCCTGGAGGTGCAGGGTGCTGGGCTGGTCCCCAAGTGACAACCCTCACTGTCCCAGCCTGGGCTGACAGGATAGCAGCAGGATGTCACTGCCACCTGCTTCTAGCTCTGGCTGCATAGTGCCCTCTCTGAAGCCGTGCTCAGCCGTGGGGCATCCTGTTCCCTGCCCTGCTCCCTGTGCCTGGCCATGGTACTCAGCCTCACTCGGGAAAACTTCCAGCACCCTCAGGGCTGCCCCGAGGCCGGCCGGGCCGGCTTGGCCAGTTTGGGGCGGGCGCGTGGCACACCCCGGCTCATCGCCCGCCTCCCCTGGCACCTGTGTTGCTGGCCAGCCCCTGGAGTGCCCTGCGGCCCGGCTGTGCCGGCTGGAGTGTGTCTGGGCTCCCTGTCCTGCACCCTGTCCCAGACCGCAGCCATGCTCCATGGCTGGGGGGACCATGGCTGGGGGGTGCTTGTGACAGAGGGTGCAGTGCTCAGGACTTGCTCCATGGCCAGAGGGGACTGTGACTGGGGGACGCTCGGTGGCAGGAAAGGACTACAGAGAATACCCAGTGGCCTGAGGGGACAGTGGTGACAAGAGCACAGAGCCACCTCTGTGCCTTCCCTCGGCAGGGGTGGAAGAGGGAGCGCCGCAGGCAGAGACCAAAGGGACAATCCATCACATTCGGTTGACATTTCTGTGGCTGTGCCAAGGGGAGGGAGCTGCTCCATGCCATCCTATGCCATGAAGGATAGCTGTGGGTGGTATGGCATGGTCCTGTCCCAGGACTGTTGGCACAACCTAGGCAAACACTGCCACGATGCCCATGGCAGGCACCGGCGTCCCCTGCCCTGCTGTCACCACAGTCACCAGCACTGTCACCACCACAGTGGTGCAGGTCTGGGACAAGGGCACCCTGAGTGCCTGGCTGTCCCAGCCCAGCCATGCCATCCTCACCATGCTGAACAGAGAGCATTGCTCTGCCATCCCATGGGGTATGGGACAACCCTGTGAGGGCCACCCACTTTCCCCCTGACCCCTGGCACACAGTGGCAGGAGCTCTGTGGACACCAGGGGCATGGAGGGACTTGGATCCCAGGGCACTGGGTCTCATTGGTGCTAGAGTCCCTGGTTACCTAGGACACACTGGATATGGGGGTCCTTTGGAGTGCCAAGGACACCCAACACAGCCTTTGTTGTTACCAGGGTTGCCAGGGGTCCCATGTGTGCAGGGGATATGAGGCAGATACCTATATCTGGATGTACCCTTCTACCTGTGTGTATACACACCAGGAGTGCTGAGGTCCCAGGGACCCCGGCCCAGGGATGCTGAAGGCCCTGGGAGGCCATGGAGGGTTTGGAAGGTCTGAGAGCTTCCAAAGGTCCTGTGGGTCCTGGGGATCCTTGTGGCTCTGGAGGTCCAGAGCTCCTGAGATCTCATGGAGTCCCTGGGGATCCTGGAGGTCCCTGGGATTCTGGAGGCTCCTAAAAGCTCAAGGTCCCTGTGACTCTGTGAGGTCCTGGCATCACAGGGTCTGGAGGTCCCTGTGGAGGCCTCTGGGATCCTTGTGACTCTGAGGTCCCAGAGGTCCTGGGGGCAGCTGTGACTCAGAGGTCCTGGGTGCCCCAATGGTCCCCGTTACTCTGAGGTTCCAGATGTCCTGGGTATCCCAGGGGTCCCTGTGAAACAGAGATCCTGGATATCCCGAGTATCCCTGTGACTCTGAGGTCCTAGAGGTCCTGGGGGTCCAGGGGGTCTCTGTGACTCAGAGGTCCTGAATGTCCCAGGGCTATTTGTGGCTCCGGGGTCCCGACGGTCACCGTGACTTTGAGATCCCAGAGGTGCTGGACGTCCCGGGGGTCCCTATGATCCCACAGTCCCAGAAGTGCCAGATGTCTCGGGGGTCCCTGTGACCCCACGGTCCCAGAGGTGCTGGATGTGTCGGGGGTCCCTGTGACTGTGAGATCCCAGAGGTGCCGGATGTGCTGGGGGTCCCTGTGACCCCACGGTCCCAGAGGTGCCGGATGTCCCCGCGGTCCCCGCGGCTCGGGGGGTCCTGGGGGTCCCCGCGGTGTCGCCCCCGTCGGGCCCCAGGTGAGAGGGGGCGGAGCCTCCGTGGAGGCCTTGCTCTGCCCCTCCCCCCTCCGTGCTCCCAGCCAATGGGCGCCCGGCGGGAGGGCAGGCCCCGCCCCCGAGGTTTAAATGCCGCCCCCCTCGCCCGGCGCCGCCAGAGAGGGGAGCGCTCGCCCGGTCGCAGCTGCGCTGCCGCCATGGACTGACCGCCCGCTTGTCCGCCCGCCCCGCACGGCCCCGCACCGCCCGCCAAGGTGAGCTCCGCGGCCGGCACACCGCCCGACCCTCCGCACGGCCACCAGGGCTCGTGGGATGGCAGCCCACGGGCGGGAGGGGGCTCTGCCGGGCGTCCGCAGGCTCAGGGGGCGGTGGGGCTCGGGGGGCCCTGGTGGGCCTGGGCCGTGCCGTGGGAGACCCGGTGTGGCCTGAGCACCCAGAGTGACAGAGTGTCACCGGGGTCTCTGCTAAGGGTCGGCATGCCCTCCTCCCTGCGAGGCCTCAGCTGAGCCAAGGGCACCCGGCTGGCCCCTGCCTCGGCTGATGGTAGGGCCTGTGCAGGGCTGGGGGGATGGCACTGCAGTGGGCTGGGACAAGGGTTCATAGAGGGCTCTCGCTTCCCTGTCCATGCCTGTGCGTGTTTTGCCTTGGGATGCGATGGGGTCTGGCCCAGGGATCCTGGCCTGGTGCTGCATCCATCACAGGCAAGGGGAGGGATGTATTTGGAGCTGACATGGAGCATGGCTCCATCCGGCATGGCTGGGTGGCAGTGAAGTGCTCTGCCAGCAGAAGGGCTCCAGATCCACATGGGACCAGCATTGTCTTGGGCCCATCCCGTGCTTGCTCTGTCCCAGCAGATGTGGTTGCTGGGCTCTCCTGCTGGAGTCAGGCAGAGGTGGGAGCAGCTGGCAGCAGTGTCCACCACCACCACTACCCTCCTCAGTGGAGGGCTTGGCTGGGGTGGGGTTTGGCTGCCCTCCTCTGCTTGTCCGCAGGAGCTGGTGTCCTGGGTCACTGACCCACTGTGGGGCCGAGCGGGTCCTCAGGCAGTGCTGACAAGGGTGTGTGTCCCTATGGCTGGCACAGGGGGACGGGTGCCAGCAGTGGCGCTGGCCACCGGGTGGCAAGGACACCCCTTGTCTCTCCTGCTGCCAACTCCCTGCGCGCTTCATCATCACCTGGTGTGTGTTTGGAGGGTGCTGGCGCCTGTCATCCTCTTTGGGTGTGATTTTGGGCCACCGTAGGGTAAATTTCTCTTTCCACGCCTGGCTCTCTCCCAGGCTGGTAACTACCACAGAAGCCAACACATCCCAGTAGAGATGCTGCAGTTCTGAAACCCTTCTTCCCAACCAAAACCCCCCAGTAATGTCCCCCCCACACTCTTGCCAGCATGCCTCACGCCGACAGGTCTCATCCTGCTGGGACCGGGGCGGCCGGACTGCCCTGACCCAGCTGTGCCGCTGCCCACACGGCGCTGGGCAGTGTCGCCATCAGGGATGACACTAATTACTGTTTTCCCCCCGCACCACGCCGAGGCCGGCCGGCCTCGCCGGGTGGCCCTGACGCAAGCGCTGCCTGCCCGGCTGGCTCTGCCGGCGGGACGCGGCACAAGGAAGCGCTCGGGGACAGCCGCGGCCGCCCCAGTCACTCCGGAGGAATCTGCCCGTGCCGCCCGGGCCACGCGTGGCACCATCCTCCCACCCTCCGCCGGCGTTCCGGCTCCTCCCGAGGCGGTTTGGCTGCCGGCAAAGCGGCTCTGCTGGTTTTTCTCCTTGCCGGCACCTGAGATGGGGAGCGCGGCCGGGTCAAAGGGGCAGGAGAGGGATGGAGGGGCTGGCGAGTGCTCCGGGGAATGCAATAACCAGGCCTGCATTCCTGCGGGGCTGCTGCGGAAACTTTAATTAAATAGGGAGTGGAGCGGGAGGAGGTGGGAGCTGCGGCGGCGCAGGGTGGGTTGAAGGGGAGGAGGATTAAGGGCTTAATCCTGCACATCCCCCCGGCCGGCTCGCGAGGGGGCCCGTGCTGATATCGGCTTGTTTTGAGGGGTGTAAGGCAGGAGAGCAGCATCTGCATCCCGCCCGGCAGAGGCTCTGTGTTCCTCCCTGTCACCGCACACTGCAGGGCCCCCGTCCTTCCTGCTCTGGTGCCACCGGCCAAGGTGGCGGCCCATGGGCCAGCAACAACGCTAGCTTTGTTTGTCTGTGCTTGCCGGTGCGGGAAGGAACATCTCGGCTGCGCCTGCTTCCCTGAGGTCCCCAGGCAGAGGGGAAAGGCAGGGACTCTCCAGCTCCTTCAGCCTGCACAGGTGTTAACGCTGCAGCGCGGGGACGGCATCGTCCTTAAAAACCTGAGGCGGGTGCAAAGCTGGGCATCCCCTGCCGGGTCCCAGCCCTGGGTGGGCAGCGGGGTGGCCCAGCCCGGGGGGCTGCAGGCAGGGAAGGGGGTGTGTGACACGGCACTCCCACCCCAGCAGGCTGGTAGGGAAAGGCTGAGCCGGGACTGGGGGAATCTGAGCCCAGATCCTCCCCGCAGCCGGAAAATATGAATAATTCGGCAAATATCTGCGGTGCAGGCGCGGGGGGAGCCCAGCCAAGGCAGCAGCAGGCCGCTGGCAGGGCGGCCCCAACACCTCCAGCAGAAACGGGGCCCCCTTCTCCGCCCTTGGAGACCCTGCCAGCACCTGGGGAGGCTGCTCCCCTGCCCCCCATTTCTGGGGGATGTCCTGAGCTGGGTTAACTCCTCTCTGCCTTGAAGCAGCATCGTGCCGGGGCGCGGGCGGCGGAGCGGGCGATGCCGAGGGGCGGTGGCGGAGGCTGCGGGGCCGTGCCAGCCTGCCCGGCGCTCGTGGCCAGGCGTGGATGCGCGGCCGTGGCCGGGCTGGCCGAACCTGCCCGGAGCGGGGAGCCTGGCAGACGGGGAGGAAATGCCAGCGTAATTAAAGGGACGAGAGAGAATTTGAGTCAGCAGCTGGTTGCAGCACGGGACACGTCAGCGAAACCCGACCCTGGCATTGCAAAACCCGCCCCGGCCTCGCCAGCATCCCGCAGGCCTGGCCCCGCTCCGGTGCTGCCCACCCGGGCGGGCTGGCACGGCCGTGGCACCGCTGGATGCCAGCACCCTGCACCCAGGGCTTTCCCGCTAGCCAGCATGCTCTGGATGCTAGAGCCACCTCGAGCGGTGCTGAGTCTGCCCCCAGCCCCAAACAGCACTTCACAGGATCTCCATGTTGTGTTTTAACTCTGCTGGCAGCCTGACTGTGATGTAGGGTGCAAGGGCACCCCACAGTGGGGAGCAGGCTGGGGGCTGAGCTGGTGTTGCTGGGGAGGGGATGCAGTGATGGTGACCCCTGGGTGACAGTGACCTCTTGGATGTGGCACAGCTCCTCCCCAGTGTCAGGGGAGACACAGGTCATGTCAGGGCAGGGCCGGTCAGGCCAAGTGACTCAGGCGGTTGTGGTGACCCTGCCCAGCCGTGGGCTCACCCCACCCTGGGGGAGGCCCCCGCTCATGCTCGGGAAGAGGCAAAGACAGAGCTGGCTGCAGTGTTAACCCTGTCCAACACCCCGGCAGGGGGACAAGAGCACACAGCATGGGTCCAGACCCTCCTGGTGCAGGATGTGGTGTCCCTGCACTGCTGATGGGGCCAGGGCAGGCGGCACGTGCTGCTGTGTGACCTGCAGCCCCCCACACACGGCGGGGGCCCTTGTGAGCCACGGGGGGGGGCGTTTGCCTGGAGCTCTGACAGCTCTGAGTAAGGAGGAGGTGGCAACAGATGGGGCTGGGGAAGGGTTCACCTCTTCCTTGCTCAGGGATCTCCACCTGCCCCTCACCCTGAGATGGAGTGACAGGAGATTTTGAGTCTGGCCCAGCCTAGTGTCATTAAAGGGGCTGAAAGATGGGGCTGAGAGAGGAACTGCTGTGTCCCCTGAGAGAGGGACACAGCAGCTGTGACATTGCTTGGGGTGGTTATAGCCTTGTTCATCCTAGACCCTCCTCCCTCCATCCCTGCTGACCCAGTCCTCGAGGAACAGGGACATAGCCCATGGTGCTATGCTGAGTCCCTGGAGTGCAACAGTGGGGGGAACAACAAGGTGACCTGTGGGCACAGGGGCTCACTGGGGGTGAATATGAGCCCTTGGACTCTGTGGGGACACAAATGGCTCCTCCAGCCCCATACTCTGTGGCCCAGGCCACCTCTGGATACCTCTGTCGACAAGAGTGGCTGCTGCTGCTGGTGATCGGGGCAGGAGCAGCCCCCGAGGGTGCAGCTGCTGCGACGGCGGCACAAGGAAAGGGTTAAGCTGAGCTCTACGCAAAGAAGGCTGTCCAGGCTCCCACCCCTTCCCGGTGCTGTGATTCTCTGCATCCCCTGTGTTTGATTTGCACCCTGATGAGCAGCTGGGGAGGCTGGGGCCCTTGTGAGTACTGGGAAAGGTCTTGGTGCCACACCGAAGGCAGTCCCAATACCAGTGGGACGTGTCCCATGGCAGAGCCTGGGATGTGGAAAGGTACCACATCCCCAGATCTTGGGGGTCTGGGGAGGGGGGAGCATGGAGCTGGGGTGGGCAGCCCCTCTGCTGCTTCACTTTCACCAGCCCTGGAGGGGTTGAGAAGTGCCTCACAACCCTGCCAGCCCTGGGTGCCTCCCAGCAGGGCCCATCCCCTAACCCTGGCTGTGCTTGTCTCTCTGCAGAGCTGACACCATGAACCAGCTGATCCTTTGCACACTGCTCCTCTTGGCCCGTGGGGAGCTGGCCAGGGCATGTCCTGCAGGCTGCCAGTGCCATGACCCCAAGACCATCCTGTGTGCAGCCAGGCGGGGCCAGACGGTGCCCCAGGGGCTGCCCCCCAGCACCCTCTCCCTCTATGTCTTTGAGAATGGCATCACAACGCTCAGTGAGGACAGCTTTGCAGGGCTGCCTGCCCTCCAGCTCCTGGACCTCTCACAAAACAAGATCACCAGCATCCAGAGAAACATCTTCCAGCCCCTGACAGAGCTTGTCAACTTGGACCTGTCCTCCAACCAGCTGCAGGAGATCACTAATGAGACCTTCCATGGGTTGCGGCTGCTGGAACGGCTTTACCTGCAGAGGAACAGGATCCAGCACATCCACGCTGCTGCCTTTGACACGCTGGAGAATCTGCTGGAGCTAAAGCTGCAGAACAATCAGCTCAGGGCTGTGCCCCCCCTCGACCTGCCCAACCTCTTGCTGCTGGACATCAGCTGGAACAAGATCCCTGCCATTGCACCAGGGGCTTTCCATGCCGTCAGCATTGAGTCCCTGAAGATCGCAGGGCTGGGCCTGACGAGCTTAAACGAGGAGCTCTTCCAGGTCCAAAACAACCTCCACGAGCTGGATGTCTCTGACAACCTGCTGGAGCGTGTCCCAGCAGTGCTGCGGCGGCTGGGCAGCCTCACCAGGCTCAGCCTGGCCGGCAATGCCCGCATCTCCCAGCTGCTGGCTGAGGACTTCCAGAGCCTCCACAACCTCCAGGAGCTGGACATCAGCAATCTCAACATCAACACCATCCCTCGGGATTTCTCCAGCTTCTTCCCCAGGCTGCGGGCTGTGACGGCTGCCGGAAACCCCTTCAACTGTATCTGCCAGATGAGCTGGCTGGTGCAGTGGGTGAACGCCAGTGGTGTGGTCCTGCGGCGCCCTGAGGAGACGCGCTGCCACTTCCCCCCAAAAAACTCTGGCAAGCTCCTCCACCACCTGCAGTACACTGACTTTGGCTGCCCCACCACCACCCCCACGCCCACCACACCCCGCACCACCACGCTGCCACCGCCTGCGCCGCTGCCCAGTACCCACCGCCCTCCGCCACCCCCCAGCACTGCTGTGCCCACCCTGAGGCCCAGAGACCCGCAGGGCAGCTCCACATTGGTGTCCTTCAGCGCCGCCCCGGCCCCCCCCCACCCCCCCAGCCCCCATCTGCCCCCCCCGCACGTGTCTGAACGGCGGCACCTGCCACCTGGGTGCCCAGAACCTCCTGGAGTGCCTGTGCCCCGCGGGCTTTGCTGGCACATACTGCGAGGTGGAGGCGAAGGGAACGACACCAGCCCCGGGCACACCAGCTCTGCCCCCCGCACAGCGAGTCAGCATCGCCCAGGTGGGCAGCACCTCCCTCAAAGTGGACCTGCACAACTACATCCAGTCTAAGGCACAGCTGAAGGGAATCCGCCTGAGCTACCGGAACCTGTCTGGGCCGGACAAGCGGCCGGTGATGCTGCGCTTGCCGGCCTCGCTCTCCGAGTACACGGTGCGGGCGCTGAAACCCAACTGCACCTACCGCGTCTGCATCGGGGCACTGGGGGAGGTCCCCAAGGACGAGCACTGCGCCGAGGCACAGACCCTGCCCCTCAGCCTGCAGCAGCACTCCCCTGTCACCCAGAGCCAGGACCCCAACCTTGCCCTGATCCTCGTCCCCGTGCTGGCCACTGCGCTGCTGCTGCTGCTGGTGGCCACCGCCGCCATGTACTACTGCCGGCACCGCCAGGCCAAGGCACACGCCGGTGCTGGGGTAGACACCGGCCCACTGGAGCTGGAAGGGGTGAAAGCCTGCCTGGAAAATGGGGATTTGAGCAGCCACGGCTGCAAGGTGCCAGAGGCAACAATGCTTTCGGGCGGCTCTGAGTGCGAGGTGCCGCTCATGCAGTCGCACTACCCCAGCAACAACAACACCCCGGGGCTCAAACCCTCCTACTTCTGAACCCACAGGGCTTCAAGAGCCTTGGACACAGGAGGGCTGAGCTCCAGTGGCAGCACCTGGCCATGTCCCTCTGGGATACAGATTGCCAAGGAGCTGACTGAATTGAGGCAGAAACTCCCCCCAGTCCCACAACGTGCAATTTCCGAGAGGCTGCCACGCTTTGGGAGGAGACACGAATTTTACTGCTCTGTGCCTTGATTTCTGTGACTCTACCTAGGACGTGGGTAGCGGAAGAGAAGGGAGGGGGGTTAATTTGGGGGTTGGGGGGCTTTTTTTAGCTCCTGCTAAAGAGAAAGTTGCTGTGTCTGGGCTGAGGGCCGCCCACGTGCTGGTAACAAGGGTCCTTCAGCAGAGCATGGCCCATGACTCGACTCCCTGGAAGCTGATGTGAGCAATATGGCCCAGCCGAGGTGCTGGGACCCTCGGGACCCTCTGGGCCAAAGGAAGTGCCGAGCAGGCAAGCCGGGAATTGAAGCTTTAAGAACTCAGAGGGAATATTTATACGCCGTTATTTCCCATTTCTTCTGGGAAAACTTTTTTTTAGTACAGGTTTGTGTACATCTCTTTTGTAAGGCAGATCAGAAGGGTGTCTTTTTGTAAAAAAACCAAACCCCAAAATAATTAAAATAACAACAACGAAACGTTCTGTGCAGCCCTGAGCACCTCGGCAGGCACTGCCCATCACAGGCAAGGGTGTGGGCAGCGCCGCGTGTCCCCTGCAGAGGAGCGGGAAGGTCAGCCGTGTCCTCCCGTTGTTGTTGGCGAGCGCCGGGATGAGTCAGGGCAAGGGAGGGGGGAATTTTCCCGACTCTGGGCGTTTTTACCCCCAGGGCGCTGCCCCCCACCTCGGGCGCTGAGGAGGTGTTCCCAAAACAGAGGCCACGCGGTGCAAATCGGCCCCTGCCCTGCGCATCATCCAGCCTTACTTCATCCCTCCCCGCCTGCCAGATGGCTCCGGGGCCAGCTGCGGGACAAACAGCCCAGCCCAACCTCCTGACGTCACCCGCGGCGGCACCGGGACCCCCAAATCGCCCGTGACAAGTGTCAGCCTGCGTGCCCCCTCCCCCTCCAGGCCGGGGGCCGCAGCCAGAACCCCCGCTGCCCGGCCCCAGGAACAGCCGGTTTTGTGCGCTGGCCCTGGCGGGGTGGGCTGGGAGCCGACGCTCGGCAGGTTCCCGCTGCCAAGTGGTTTCTGCTCCAACCCTCTGGTTTTAATCGTTTTCCAATCCTTTATCTTTCGTGCTGGAATTTTCCAGGTTGGGGCCCTGCCCGCCGAGGTATGTTTGACTTGGAGAGAATGAGCAGAGCGCGGGGCTGTAGCCGAGGGTCACCGCCGTGCCGCTGCGGGCCGGCCGCTCCGCCGCAGGACACGGCCCTGACCCCCCGGCCCCTCCGTGCCGCTCGCCCGGGGCAGGGAGCGGCTCTGGATGCAATTAGGGGCGCGGGGCGTCGGCGGGGCCGTCTGGCGCAGCCCCCCGGCTCCCAGGTGGGCTTCCGGCAGGGCTGGCTCCCATTAGGGCCGGCGCAGCGGCAGGAGGGGCCCCTCGTCGGCGCGGGCGGCTCGCTGAGATGGCCACGCTTGCCCGCTCAAAGGGCCCATTGTGGTCCTCTCCCCACAGATTTTTCAAATTAACATCCCGAATTCCTCCCAAAATTGCTGCTGTGTAAATATTTTCACTGCGAGCTTTGTATATTTTCCAGCCTCGCGAGGAGGAGAGAAGAAAAGTCCCTGGCGGAGCCGCGGCCTCACGCCGGGTGCCCCCGGCCGGTCGCCACCACAGCCCCCCGAGCCCGGGCCAGCCCCTGGCGTGTCCCCGCGTCGGCACCGGCGTCAGAAGCCCTCCAGCCTCTCCTGGCTCCTCACTTCCCTCCTCTGCCTCCATGATGTGCCCTTCCCCTACCCAAGCTGATTTCCCCACCTAGAAGTAGCTGGAGGTTTGCAGGGGATCTCCCCCCCTACCCCGTGCCAAGTGTGTGCTGGGGACCCCCTTGGCACCTCAGATGATCCCATTATTCTGGATGGGCTCCCAGCAGCTCCAGAGTGAGGGAACTCCAGTGGAGATGCCAGGAGGGCAGAAGCAAAGTTAGGGCTCAGTTTTGGCAGGTGCAGCATCCCTGGGACACCCTGAGCCAAGGATTTTGGGGTGCCAGCTGCATGAGGGGGGGCAGCAGGGCTCAGCCTTGGCACGGAGGTGATGGGGACACTGCAGCCAGGGCAGGGCTTGGCCCCCACCCACACCCACGTCTGCACCCAGCAGCCCTGCGGCAGAGCAGCAGTGCCCAAAATGGGACTGTCCAGCCCTTGTGGCTTCCTGAATCCCAGCACAAAATTCCCCTGGCCACTGCCAGCCCCGTCACGCGCCAAGAGCCGCTCCGAGCGGCACATCGTGCGGCGCTGCTAATTCCTGCGAGCTGAATCAGCGTCGACAAGGATTGCAAAACTCCCTGAAATGGACCCAAAAAAAATCTCTCTCTCTGCGATTCAGCCGGGCCGGTAAGCGAGAGCCCCGGCCAGAGCCACCGGCAGGATGGGGGCTCGGCAGTGAGCCACGACGGGAGGAGATGCCGGCTTCACTGGGGCAAAGCCTGCCTGCACCCTGCTGTGGCAAGGCTTGAGGGGCTCTGGCCTCCCAAAAATCACCCCTAGTCCCAGGCATGGCCCCATGAAAACCAAAAGCAGGTCCCCTGGGTCCCTCAGGTCTCCATGTCTGGAGCACAGCCCCAAGGGGTCACACCTCGGTGCCAGGGGTCAGGATGCCCACTGTCTGGGGGGAGGACAGGCGTGTGCACACCACACAGACCCCAGTACTGCCAGGAAGAGCTTTGGAGCTCATCATCTTCCTGGAAAGCTGGGGAGGCCAGGGAGCACCGTCTGGCCACCGGGGCTGTGGCTCATCTGGGAGTGATTTGGGCGCTGCCATCCCGCCCCAGTGCTGGGCTATTTTTACCCAGTGGAATTACGGGACAGGCAACATGGGTTGGGTGGTTACCCTGCCTTAACCTCTTCATGTGGCTGCCCAGTAGCCCCATGGGGATGTGTCCCACTGGGGTGACACCTGATGGGGTGGGGTGGCCTCTCCTCTTCCTTGTTTCTGAGGGTGGCAGCCAAGCTGGGGCAGGAAAAACCCCTTTCCCACTGATGGCAAGCACATGTCAACCCAGGCACTTCTGGAATCTGCAGGGGGACTGGGACAGGGATGGGGACAGGAATGGACCTGTCCTGCTCAGGGTTCTTCCTGCTGGGGTGGGTTTTTTCAGAGACCCCCCAAAGGGGTAGCACATGTCAACCCAAAAGGGCTGCTAAGCGCCAGGAAAAAGCAGTGCAGAGGGTGCCAAACAGGATGGGAGCAGGACCAGCCACTGAGGTTCCATTGCAGCTGGTGCCTGGGGAGAGGTGGCAGGGTGACAGTGGGAACATGTGCCTCGGTGGGGTCAGGTGCCTTGGTGCTGGGAGATGCCAGGGCTTGCAAGCCTGACCCCAGGAGCCAGTTCAGCCACAGGCTTTGGCTGGGGCAGGGGCATGGGTGGGTGGTAGGGACTGAGCACCCTTGGGCAGTGTCCCCAGGGAACCACCTGGGCTCCTCCAGGAGTTCCAGCACTGGGGAAACCAAACAGCCCCAAATCCCTCCACAAACATCCTGGCTCCGGCACCTCCTGGCTCTGTCAGACTTTGCACTGTGAAGGGTGGTGGGGATCCAGCTGTCCCCATCCCTCAGCCCCACCACCATCCTGCCCTGGAGGGACATGCCCACTGTTGGAACATGCCACAAGGACACGGCTTCCTGGGACCTCTGCTGACCCTGGCATCTCCTCCCTACTGCTCCTGTCATAGCCCTGAGCTGGCCATGGCACCCCAGTCTCCCTGGGGACATTTTCAGGACATTGAAAGAAGCGGTGACAAAGGAAGCTGCTGTTCTCCTGTCACCATGGTGGTGACAGCACCGTCCCCGGGCAGTGCTGTGCCGGCTGCCGGGCGTGCAGCAGCGGGGTCTGGCTGGTGACCCCAAGTCTGAGCCGGTAACCCAACCCCGCTGGTGCTGGTTACAATTTAGGTCAACAATAACCTATTGAGGCCCCTTCCTGGCTCCTGCCCTGCTGCTCCTTGATCTAATTAAAGGGGGCCAGGGGGGACAAAAGCCAGGGGGGTGCCGAGCTGAAGGAACAGGAGGTACCCCAGGGATGGCACATTGAGGGTCGGGATGTGGAGAGAGGGCATGGCTCGCCCCATCTCCCACCTCCTGCTCCCTCAGGGTCTGGGCATTGTTGGGGTCAGCGCTTTAAGCACGGCCCTGACATGCTCAGGGTGCTTTGAAAATAATGTTTGTGTGGTCAGAAATATCTCACCTGCTCAGGATTTGGGAAAGAGAACCCCCAAAAGGCACATATTGATGTGGAGGTCCATGGGGCTGATGCCTCCCACTCTCTGCCCCCTTCCAGGGATGCTGGACAGGGGCACAACCGACCTGAAGGGTTTGGTGTTGCTGTGGGCATTGGAGTGAGCACACTGGGGTGACCCCCACCTTGGGGCATGCCATGGCCATGCTTTGGGGTGCCATGGGGACGCGTGGTGCCGGCTCGGCGGGCGTGGTGGGGATGCGGTGGGGATGCAGACTCCCCTTCCTGCCGGCCTGGCGTCAGTAATGAATGGTATGAGTTTCCTGCCCGCCCACTGATTGCTTCCTCAAAGAGCTTCAACGAGCTGCTGCTGCTGCAGCTCCTGCAGTTCCTGCAGCTCCCCACGCCCCGCTCACGGCCCGGCGGGCACCGCTGCACTGCCCAACACATCTCCGTGCCCCACACTGAGCACCCACGGCCACGCCGGACATCCACAGCCAGCCCCGCTGCTGCTCGGCCATCCCCGGGGGGCTGAGTCCCTGTCCCCCAGTTCTAAGTCTGGTGATCTGGTGACCCCAAGACCATCCACCCTTGCCCTCGCCGCGGTTCCACGGCTCCTGAGTGTCGCGGCCCTGCTCGGGATGACTCTGCCGGAGGGAGAACACGGCCCCCGCTCGGCACCTCCGCCAGGAGCCAGCCCAAATCCCCCTCCACCATTTGTCATCTCCTCCAGATTTACAGGCGGGAGCGCGTGGGGCTGGAAGCGCGGTGGCCCCGGCGCGGCTGCCTAAAAACAGCACCTCCCCAGCACTGGGGGGAGTGTTCTCCGCTCGCCCCCGCCGCCCCCAGCCCCTCTCGGCTGGCCCCGCCACGCAGCCCCGGGCCGGAGGGCCCCGGCGTGACGCGCAGGCAGCGCCCGCCAGCCGCATTCCTGCGCCGATAAACCCGGCAGCCAAAATAACTGCAGCCTGTGCTTTGGGGGCCGAGCACAGCAGCGCCTGCTTCCCATTTAGCCCGGCTGGCTCGCCCCGGCCCAGCGAGGATTTGGGGGAATTCCCACTGGATTCTCTGCCAAAAGCAATAATGGACCCCAAGGCGTCCCCTTGCAGCAGCCTCAGCCTCCCCTGAGAGCATTCACTGGACACTGGTGATGGCCTTTGCTCACTGAACTGGCAGAGCTGGTGAGCAGGAGAGCTGGGAGCTGCTTCCCTGGCAGCTGGCAGGAGGGTGAGGGATGCTCAGGCAGCCTCTCCCCCTGCTCCCACTGCACTGACACCACCGCACCATGCCCATGGCAGGTCCTCTCCTCTCCCCTCCTGTCTGTCCTGGCTGCCGCCAGCACTGGCCTGGAGCTGACAGTGGTGAGGGGGATGCTGGCAGGGCAGCCAAGGGGCTGTCACAGCTCACTCAACCCTTCACCAGAGGCTCCGTATTGGCTGCTGACCACCCAGCCTGCCCCAGCATCCCAGCTCAGCACACAGTGAGGGTCCCAGCAAATCAGTACTTTGCCAGCAGCCCTGGTGGCCTCCAGTGCATCCCAACAAGTACTGTGCCCCAAACACCCATCACCCTCCCATTTTCTTGCTCACATGGTGACACCAGGCCATCTCACTGGGCAGAGCGGGAGAGGCCAGGACAGCTCTAACTGGAGGGTTCTCAGCCTTGGCAGTGCCCTGCAGATGGAGACGGCTCCATTGTGCCGTGACAAGGGGCACTGACCCCTTACACCCCCAAAGCTCCTTTCCCACTTCCCCCGGGGTTGTCTGGTGAGTGCCAGCCTGGCCACAGCTGGCTGGGCAGCCACCATGGCACCGTGGCACAAAGCACAGCAGGAGTGGGAGGCCACGGCTGAGCTGCTCCGGGGCTCCAACAATGCCAAAGGGATTCACTCGCCTGCAGCATTTTGTGGTGCTGCCCCAGTGCACAAGCCCACCCAGCCAGCAACCACCTCAGACACTGTCCCCAGCAGTGCCACCACCCACCATGGCACTACAGAATACCTCTGTGCCCTCACCAGCACTGCCTCTGCCCTCTCATCTGACCCAAATGGTGATGGGGATGTGGCTACACAGTCCCCAGCTTTGTCCCCAGCTTTGTGGCTGAGTGCTGCTGGTTCCAAGAGCTCTCTGCCAGCTCCTGCTCCACCACCACACTCCTGATGGGTGTCTGACCACAACATTTCCACTGCTCACCCTCCCACCCCATACGGAGTCCTGATCCTTACCCAGGTGAGGTGTCCAGTGCCATGGTGAGCATTGCCCCGTTGAGCTTCCGTGTGTCCCACAGCTTCACCTCCCGCTCCCGCATCTGCAGGGACACAGACATGGCATCAGTGGGCATCGGGGCTACCTGGATGGCTCCACGGTGCCACTGCCTTCACCAGCCACCTTCTGCCATCCCAGCAAGGGCCAGGGCACCTGGTGAGGGGACCTCCTGCTTTCATGGGGAACAGGCCAGCGAAAAAGCACTTGGGGTGCTTTGGCACAGCAGCCACAGGAGTAGGGCTAGAACACCTCAGTGGTGCCAGGGCCACCTTCCTGGTGAGGACTGTACCTGGCTGAACCCGACAGAGATGAGGAAATCACTGGAGCCCATCCAGAGCAGCCGGGAGTCCTTGTTGTTGTCATGTCCCGGGACACTCTGCAAGGCACAGAAGACAGGGCTGTCAGTATTGCTGCCACACATTGACAGGATGTGTGCTTCACCAGCCGTGGTTGTGAACTGCCCCGCAGCTGAGCACGTGGAGCTGAGTGCTGGCTCCCAGCTCTGCTGAGAGCTGCCCTGGGCACAGTGCAGTGGGGACAGCCCGCAAGCAGTGACAGCCCTGACTCCCCCCCAAAGCCAGCGTGGTTGCCTTGTGGAGCTGGCCCAGCTCCCAGCAAGTAGGGGAGAGTCGGAGCAGGTAATATGAGTGTGACAGGGCATGGGATGGCTCCAGCATCCCCAGGGCTCTCCCCACACCCGGTCACCTGGGGTGAGGGGATCAGAGTGCTGCGAGGAAGCTGCTCCGTGCCACAGACGCAAGAGGAGGCTCTGGCATGGTGATGTTGACAGAGGGACTTACTTCCCTGGCTGCATCCCCGGGCTCTTTATCCGTGCTGAATCCTGGCTCCTGAAGCTGGCTGCCCCGTGTGTGCCCCGATGCTACTGAAACACGGCAAACTAAGCCTGGCCACGTTCATCAGGCTGCTCTAATCCCCTGCACCCTGCTTCCCCTCTCCCCTGGGCTCACTGTGGGGGTGGGACACCCAACCCACATCCTGTCCCCATCCTGGTCCTACTGAGGACGGGAGGGGGAGAGCTTCCACGGGGCTGTCAGGGGGTGTTTCCCGGCTCCCATGTGGTCCCCAGATGGGCCCTGCGGTTCCCGGCGCCCCAGAGGGAGCCGGCAGCAAGCCCTGGCTCACGGCACAGGCAGCGCTCGCAGCCCCTCGCTCTCATTGAGGAGTGCCAGGAATTGGCTGCTAACGAGTTTGGAGCTGGCAGGGAAAGTGGAGGGCTCTGCCAGAGTCAAACCCGGCATGGCGTTTCCGGGACCTCTGCACAGGGCAGGGGCACCAGGCATGGGGCAGGAGGGGTGGGGTGGGCACTGGTGGTGCCCACGGAGGAGCCATGAGCTGTGTCCCCCTTGGTGCGAGCACTGTGACCACCAGCCATGACTGCACTCTGACCGCTAGCGAGGCTCTGCCACCACGGCAGCCGTGGAGGGGTCACACCTCCCACCCCTCACGGGAGAAGCTCTGCTGGAGCAGCCTCCAGCCCCAGAGAGATGCCACTCTCTGGGGAGAGCCAGGGTGTGAGCAGGCGCCAAGCTTGTTGTGCCCTGGCTCCGTCACGCCAGCTGCCTTGCCAGCACAAACACGGCTCATTTGGAAGAGGCTGGCTAAGCTGAGCCCAAGTGCTCCCAGCCACAGGGCCAGAATGTGGGGCAGGAGGGGCCTGCCCCCCCCCCACCAGCACGCTGGCAGTGAACCCAGCACCCGGCAGGGAAAGGACCTGGAGAAGGGAACGTGTCCCAGGATCAGTGCCAAAAGGGATGGAAACTCCAGGAGCTGGGGCCAGCCCGTGCGTCAGCCAGGAGAGCACTTCTGCACCTGAACCGTGTGTCTGTGGCAGCCACAGCTCAACATTTGCAGATCCCATAACCGACGGCGCCGGCCCTGGGTCCCGCGGGTGCCCCGGACCCCCTGGCGGTGGTGGCAGCCCCGGGACGATGGCAGGGCTGGCGGAGGGCAGGGTGCTGCCGCGGCGCTCCCAGCCCCTGGTGTGCCGGCTGCGGCGCAGGGCCATGTTTTCTGCATTAGTTCCATCCCAGCTGAGCTGTACGTATGGCAGCAAGTATGCGGGAGGCTGGGCTGCTCCGTGCTCAGCCTGTGCAGATGTTGCCAGAGGTGAGCGTGCGGACAGCAGCTCCCCTGGTGCAGAGGGTCTTGGCAGGGAGGGAGCGGTGTGGCCGGGCACTGAGGGTGGACACTGGGGTGGTTCAGCCCTGGGACACCCGTAGGGTTGCTGTGGAACCCTGTGGATGGCAGAGCTGGGCAGAGATCCTGGCACCCTTCCCGAAGTGATGCTGGAACCCCTGGAGCAGGAAACCAGCCACAACCCAAGGGATGGGCATCTCTTCTGAGCCACTTGTGTCCCCGGCAGGCTGCAAAGAGCCCACCAGCTCTGGGCCAGCACGCCAGGATCCAAGGAAACCTCCCAGCTCCCTGGCAGTGCCCAGAAACCCCAGACTTCTCCTGCCCATTGCAAGGATCCAGCCCTGCCGGTTTTGGGCAGCCCAGGCAGATCGGCTGAATGGGGAGAGTTTTCCAGTACCGTCCCTCTCCCAGTCTCAACCCATCCCTCCTAGGCAGGCTGGGATAAGGCTCTGGTTCCCATGGGGTCCCCAGACCTTCTCCCCGTGCAGCCCCGGGGGCTGCGGGGGGCCCAGGGCCGGTCGCAGCTGTTGGCAGCGATGCGGTGGGGTCGGGGAGCTGGGAACAGCTGCCCGCAGGGAGCGGCCGCTTCGGCTCCACGGCTGCCTGGGAGAGCCCCACACAAAGCCAAGGCTGCTCCGGCTCCCAGGCGATCCCAGTCTCCCCGGGAGCTGTCACCCTGAGCCGGATGCAGGGCAGGAAGAGCCGGAGGTGGGAGCCCAGGGCAGAGCCCTGGGGCTGGGCAGGCGGGAGGTGGCCGGGGGTGGGTGGTGTCAAAGCTCTGCTCTTGGCAGAGCCCCCATGGCTGGCAGGGCTGGGACAGCTCAGCCCTGCCTGTGGCTAACGGCCCATGAGCATGGCTAACAGCCCACGGACATCTGATCCCCGTGGGAAGCAACCCTAGCAGCGGGATCTGCGTGGGCACAGGAGGCACCAGTGCCAGGCTGAGCTATCCCTTTGCCAGGGGATGCCGGGGCAGGAGGGGTCTCCCCTGGCCAGGGCACTGTGGGGGACTCTGGGTCCATGCACACGGGGAAGCCGTTGCTCCTTGCACACCTCACGAGGCTGTGGGCAGCAGGAGGAGCGGCTTCCCAGGAGCCGAAAGGGTTAACCACGCACCGAATCCTCCTCTCTGAACAAGAATGTGAGTGATCCCCTTCCCTTGCCAAATCCCACTTACTCCAGAGGTAACCAGGAGAACAGAGCGGCCTCTCCCAGGCCAGCCCTACTCCTGGTCTCTGCCTGGAGCTCAAGGAATCCACAAGCTGTCACCTGCCCCAGGGGAGTGCAGGGATCCCACAGAACTGCCGGTTCCAGCAGCCATCACACGGCCAGCACTGGCCCTGCCCTCTGCCAGGTGTGTGGGATGTGTGTCACAGTGGGCCCTGCTGCCATCTCCCCAGTCCCACTGTCCAGGGCAGCACTGCTGTGAGGTCCCTGTGCCCTGGGGAACTCAGCACCATCACGCTTTGCCTCTCCCCCCACCACAAGCACAGCCCCTCTGCTCCATCCAACCCCTCCTAACCTTGGTGAGGCCAAGGCCATGTCCCAGAGGATGCTGTGGGCCCAGCAAGGGCAGGAAGGTGGGTGGGCTCCCAGTGGACACAGACACCACAAAGGATGGGAGCAGCATCTCCCACCCTGGGCAGGACAGGGGGACTCGCTGGCCAGGGGGGTGGGCAGGCTGCAGCACCCATTCAGCACCCACCCCTCCTCTGCTGCCTCTCCCCTCTTCCTGCAGCCACTGGCCCCACAAGCCCTGCTATGATGCCATCAAATCCAAAAACACCTTTGCCTTCTGGAGAGGAGCCTGCCAGGAGTCTCAGGTCAGGTACAGGCTGGGGCTGCTGAAATACCATGAGGAGCCCCAGCCCAAATAACGGAGATGCCAACCTGTGTGGGCCTGAGCTGGCGAGGACATTCCCAGTGGGAGGGATGGGCACCCAGGCGAGGGTGAGCCGCTGCCACTGCACATCCACACCCCTCGAGATGCCTCTGGCTCATTCCAAATCCTCCTCGACTTCCCCATGTCTGCCATACCAAGCGGCATTCCTGGGAAGGACGGCCGAGGGGGAAGCAGAGCAGAGGAAATATAAACAGTCCCGTGCAGCTACGCTGGGGAACAGAAGCATGAGAGCGCCGAGCGTGTGGTGCTATAAATAGGCTGCCCAGAGTCAGGCCAACTTTTTCATAGCTTCCCACGGTCTCCTTGGGAATGTGGGATGCTGTGGACCTTCCCCCAGCCTGGAGGAAGCCGCTGCGGAGGCTGGGAGTCAGGTACCCCCGGGGTGACCCCAGCGTGGGATACCGTGATGATGGGGCAGTGGGAGGAAGGCTAAAGTCTCTCTATGTCCTGATGCACCTCCCTGATGATGACAAGCAGTCCCCAGCTGGCTCTGGGCTGACAGCTGGATCCTGAGCAGAGGTGACATGTCAGGGTCCATGGAGTTCTGGCTGTGGGCACAGACAGATCACTCCAAACCTGGATCCCTACCCTGCCACAGCATCACCCTACCACCATGGCCACGCTGCCCCCAGGGACCCTCTCTGTGGCATATCCACTGTGGCACAGCTGATGTGATCCATGGGATGGTGGCCATGGTTTGGGACAGGGGCTAGAGTCCCTCTTCCCCCCGAGACCTTGAGCAGGGCTGGGACAGCACCGGCTGTGCTTGGGCTGTGAGCGCCGGCTGCTGCCCGTCACTGAACTCTGCCCCCGGCACAGCCCACGAGCTGGGGGAAAAAACTCACGGCGGGGACAAACCCCCAGGGACACTGTCCCAGCTGTCCCCGGCCGCCCTCAGCCCCGGTCCCGCTCATTAGCACAGCTCATTACCAGGCGAGCGGGGCGTGCGCTGGCCCGGTGCGCGGGCCATTCCCTCGCCCCCGGCCCTGCCCAAACGCCGACGGAGGAAGTTTCTCGTGAGAACGGAGCCGGCTCCTCTCCATCCCACACTGGCCGCGCTCAGCGGCTGCCCCGCAGCTCCGCATGGACAGAGCCTGTCCCGCGAGCCAGGTGCTGGCCAGATGCACACACAGCCCCTCGGACCAGCCCGTGGGGAGCAGGATGTGGCCCGTGGGCTCTGTACCCAGGGGAAGGTGGCTGGAGCAGCAGGCAAACAGAGATGCCACCTTAGTAGCCCACGGCGTATCCGAATCACTGCCCTACACTGTGCTGGTGACCCACCTGAGGCATGAGCTGTGTATGGTGTGGGTATGGAGCTTCCCGGTGCTCAAACTCCCTGCTCAGCCTTGTGTCCCCTATCCCACCGAGGGCAGGACACGAGGGGACGCGGGAGGGACCTTTGGTGAGGTTTGCACGGGGATTGCAGGAGGGTGAGGGCAGGGACAGTGACACTGAGCCTCGGCAGGGCTGAAGCCACAAGGGAGAGGATGTGACTCGCTTCCAGGGGGAGGGTCAAGGCAAGGAGGGCGACCACCATCCTGTGGAGGGAAGGACAGGCAGCCTTGGGAGGGGATAAGGCAGAGCACAGAACTCACAGAATTCTTTGGAAGGACAGTGGTGCTTGGACCTGGACCCAGCCGGCAGTGGGAGAATGGCTGCATGGGGTGGCAAGGCAGGACCCAGGGCAGCCCTGGCATCTCCACTGCCAGTTTAGGGCACAGAGAGCAGCAACAGGGTGTGAGCACAGCCCTGACGCTCACATAGGGGCTGCAACAAAGGGATGGGGATCCAGCAGGATGATTTCCCAAGGGAAATCATGGCCCCGGGTACATACCAGGCACCCCACAGGGTCAGCCAGACCCCGGCCATGCTGCGTCACATACGTCTGCCCGCTGCTGGGATACGCTCAAAATAGCTGCCACGGGCGTAGCCAGGAATGGGGGGTCAGGCCCTGGCGGGGACATGGCCACAGGGTGTGGGCAGCCTGCCAGTCACCCTCCTTGTCACCCACCCTCGGTCCCCAACCCCACGTGTGCCACATCCATGGTACCTGAAAGCAGCACCAGGTATTAGGAGGAGCGACTCCTCCTCCCTAAGCTTCCTATTTTAGTTCTTTCTCATTCTTTTCCCCTGCTCTAAACAAAGGAATGTTTAATGAGGCAGGCTTGGCAAATTAAGAAACCCAGCCAGAGGAGCAGCCTGGGGCCAGCTCTCATCTCCACAGAGGGACCAGGGTGAGCCGGCAGTCAGTGGGACCCTGTGCTGGCTGTGAGGAAACCCAGCCCACAGTGCTGCAGGAGCCAGCACAGCTGGGAAACCCATCCTGCAGCTCACCTCTGCAAAAAAAAACCAGGCAACATCAAAGCCAGGAGCCTTCGAGGTGCTGGCACCACACAGCAGCCCCGGCATCACCCGGGTCTGTAACCACGCTGGCCTGGGGGGAGAAGGAGACTTTCCAACTAACCCAGCCCTCCAGCAATGGGGAAAAAAGAACAAAACCCAGGAGCGTTATTCCTCTTGGCTAAGCAGGCCCTATGCAAACTTCCAGAGGATTTATGGCATTTTAAAGTTTTCCCCTTCAGCAGAGCACTTCTCCAAGACTAAACATCTCCATCCATTGCGAGCCGGCAGGGGCAGGGCTGCAGCAATGAAGGTGCATATTTCTCTTGGCAAACGTGGAGTGCTGGCCCCGGGCTGGATCAGACAGCAGTGGAGGGAAGTGAACTGCCTGCTTTGAACAGCCACCATCATTCACACGTTATTTTTAATAGCTCAGCGAGACAGAGTCCACCCTCTCCAGGAGACTTGGCTCGAGCCCATCGCACTCACAGCTCCGCCATCAGACAAGCCGACAGGTCTGGCAGGGAGAGAAGGGGGGCCAGGAGGGGAGGGGAGCACTGAGGCTGGCGGTGGATAGATTTTGGAGTAGAGAATGGGATCTTCCAGCCGTGCTGAGTGGCAACTGGAGTGAGACAGGATCACGGCAGCCGCTGGAGTGCTGGGAGCACTTTGCCCTGGCTTGTCTGCACGTGTCACCACTGGGTTTGTGTTTATTTTTTGTGGTGGGGTGTTTATAAGGCTGCCTGAAGGGTCAGGGCATCATTTGTACTGCAGGAAGCACCCAGGGGCCTTTGGGGAGCTCAGCACCTGGGTTATGTGCAGGAGCAGGTGGACAGTCCTGGTGCAGCACTGGAGCTCCAGCTCCCTTCCATCAGTGCCTGGGGTTACCCCTGTGTCTGAGCACTGTCACCGGAGGCCATTGGCTTCTCACAGGCAGCAGAAGATCCATCATGAATGACAGAGTCCACTGCAGCCATCTCACCCTGCTCTCCACTGCATCACTCCCTTCCCAAAGGCTTCCAGCCCCTTTTGCAGCCAGAGCCCCCAAGCCACAGGAAACCTCTAATAAGAGGCTGTATGAACTTGACGTCAAGGCTTAAACTCTCTACTTATTTCCTAATCACTGTTATTTTGCTGAGTTGTGCGGATCCGGCCGCCCAGCCCTTGCCCTTGGCAGGTCCTTGTCCCCAGGAGCCTTTGGTCCAGCTCCCACAGGGCAGGGCAGAGCCCGGGAGCCCTCACACCCATGGGGCTTGCCTGGCACGTGCCACTGCACTGGAGGTGCTCCCTGGCCTGGTGGCAGGGCAGGGGCTTCCCTGCTGAACCCCCCCAGGCTTAAGGGGACAGCCCTATTCCCCCTGCCCTCAGCTCCTTGCCTCTCTCAAGCTCAGCCAGGGCTGGGATGATTTAGGGGACCCCCCTAAAGCTCACCCCCCTGCAGGTTGGGCAGGGCTGCCCACAGCACATCCAGAGGGGACAGTACCTGGGAGGCAGCTGGGCCTGCTCGGGGGTCAAAGATCCGCAGTTTCTTGTCCTGGTGAGATAAAAGAAAACAGAGGAGGGTTAAGGACCTTGGGGCCAGCAGGATGTCAGGATGCATTAGGCAGAAGGCTGGAGTGAGCAGCCCTCCCCTTCCTGCCCATTACCCTCCTGCCTGCAGTGCCCATCCCTATGGATGGCTTGCAATGTGTCCTCCCACACCATAGGTGAGGCAGCACCCCCGGAGCCTCACCAGGATCCCAACACCCTCAAATCTGCTCTCAGAAAAGGAGGGAGCCTTCAAAGTGGGGCCAGGGCTGGAGCCTGACCCTCAGATGCCATCCTGACAGTGCTGCAGGAGAACGAGTCCATTCCTGCCTGGCAGCCTCTGCCAAATGGGGTATGGGACCCCCTCCGGCAAGGCTGGCAGGGCACAGAGGCAGCAAGGGGGTGCCCGAGCACCAGCCCTGCTGCCAGGGTGCTGTTTGGGGAGCACGCATTGTGCCAGGCAGAGCTACACAGCACGGTGGCTGATCTGCGCCCCAGCTGGCACGGCTTGGGCTTGTACCCCCCTGAGTCCAGCTCGCCCGCTGGGCACGGGGCTCCATCCATGAGCTGGGACTCCGCTTCCACCCGCAGCCTGGCTCTGCACGCTGGGCCGGCTCCGGGCTCCCCCCGAGGCGCACCGCAGGGCTCCTCCCGCAAACCCTTCGCTCTCCCCCGGCTCGCCGCGGGCTGCGCTCCCGGCCTGGGGCTGGGGCTGTGTGCTCAGAGCTGCTTTCTGAGCCTCCGGGCAGGGTCTGGGCGTGCTCCTGGATTGCACACGCTCCTTGCACGCCCGCCCGCCCCCCGCGCGTTCCCGGCGCGTCCCGCAGCGAGCGGCCGGCGCCATCTAGTGCTACTCCCTGCCCGCCTCCCCACGGGCTCGATGAACCCGTTCCTGCCCTTTTCCAGCACAAAACTCCCCGTCCCTCCACGCTCTTCATGCCTGGAAATGTTTCAGGCCAGACTGAATGGAGCGCTGAGCACCCAGCGGTAAGGTCAGGTGTCCCTGCCCACGACAGGGTGTAGGACGAGCTGAGCTTTAAGGTCCCTTCCAACCCAAACCATGCTGTGATTCTGTGAAACGGGTGCCCCCCAGGATCAGGGTGCATCCAGCAGCTGGCAGACAGCCCATCCATGCTGTGCCACCCCTGTGCACTGCTCACCTTGCAGGAGGTGCCGAGGAGGCGGCCATCTCGCTTCCAGGACAGGCTCTGCAGCTGGTCCTCGTGGGAATCCAGGACTGTGGGGATAAAGCAGGGCCAGGATCAAGCAGGGTCCCTCTGCAGACAGGGCTGGAGCCATCACTCTCCCACCCAGAATACTTCCCAGGAGAAATGATCTGGCCTTTCCACAGGACTGGTGGCAGCCAGGATGCAGCGGGACGCTGCTGTGTCTGTGCAGGGAGCATTCCTGTGCTGCTGGCAGCTGGACACAAAGAGCAGGAGCACTGAGAAAGCCACAGGCCTATGCTGCCACCCATCTCTTCTCCCCCTCAGGGTGGCTGAGGTCTGGGCAAGGCTGGACAGCAACCACCCACATCTACCCATGCCCTGGGACATGCAGAGAGAGGGAGCTGTCACCCAGGGGATCCCCAAGAGAGCTCCTGCAGACACCTTGGGCAGTACTGGAGCATTCCACACCACTGCATCAGAGCATAGGGGAGCACAGGCACAGTGGGCTGTGATGCCCTGCCCCAAAAAGCCACCTGAGCAGCCTGTTTGGTGACACCGAGGTCAGGCCTTGAGTCCAGGCACTGGGACGGTGAGGCACATGGTGGGACACAGGGAGGACACACGGGGAGGACACACGGGGAGGACACACGGGGAGGACACATGGTGGGACACACGGGGAGGACACATGTCACATGTCACATGACACATGCCTACCTGTCAGGGGTTGCTGCTGCCCCAGGTCCCACACAGTGACTCTCTTCCCTGCACCGCTGGCCAGGACAGCATCCGCCGTGGGGTGGAACTGCAGCACATCCACCGGGGCCCCACCGGGCCCCAGGGTCAGCCCCGCATCACTGGGAATGTCCTGGCCACTCTTGGGCAGGCGCCACACCTTCACCTGCAGCCCCAGGAGAGGAGGGTCGTCAGTCCCAGGGCAGGTGAGCAGGGCCCAGCTGGGTGCTGGCAGTGCTCCACCTGGGTTTGCTGCTTTCCCAGGCTTTGGTCCCTGAGGTCCCTGAGCATTCCCAGGTGATCCCTCACTGCAGCTTGGTGGGATCAGGTCCCAGATGGGAGGACCTTGACCATCTGCTCTGTCCCCCTGGGATTGTTCCACTCTGCTCTTCCCAGGCTGGCACCCTCCACCCCTTGCTTCTCTTACTCCCATCATTCCAGCTATGCAGTGAATCCCAGAGACACGCTGGGGGTCACAAGGTATCCCCTTGGGACCCCTGTCACTGAGCACTCACCATCTCATCAGCAGAGCCTGTGGCCAGCAGGAGCTGATCAAAGGGTGAGAAGTCAAAGTCTGTGACCACATCTGGAAGGAGAAGGGCAGAAGTTTATCCCTACCTTCCCCTGCAGACAGTGTGTCTGCCCCTCTGCTCTTCCCTGCCTGATTCCTTCCTCACACACACAGAAGTGGTTGGCAGATTCAGCTCCATCAAGGTGTTTTGGAGCAGCTCAGCTTTGCTCTCAGGGCCTCAGCCTCTCTACTCTGTCCCTTGGGGGTTTGCACCCCTTTGGCAGGGCTCAGAACCCTGGAGGGGGCATCTCCCTGTCTGATCCATGACTGACTAACACCCCCACAAGGCGCAGGGACAGCACCAGGGTGTCTGTGCCACATCCTGCTGGAGCCATGCTGGTGACAAGGCTCCCTTTGTAACACCCTGGGCCAGCATGCCAGGGGCAGGGATGCTCCCGGCAGCAGCGCCCGGCAGGAGGAAGGCTGGCACCAGCAGCAGCAGCCCCTTGGATGCATTTGGCACGCTCAGAAAAGTAGGTCACTGTGTACTTTTCTGCTTCCAGGAGACAGGCCCTGGAGGCACGAAGAGCAGGCAGCTCGCTCAGCTGCATCCACCCAGGAGGAGAGAAAATCCATTCCCTGCCATGGAGGCGTTGCTCTGGCACAGCTGCCTTCAAAGGACTCGTGCTGATCCCATTAGGAAGCCGTGGAGGTGGTGCTGGCTCCCGTGCACCCCTCTGGCACTCCCCAGGGAGCAGGAGAACTCACTGCCTGCTTTTCCAACCCGAGGAATCTCCTGGTGCCAGGGGCTGAGGTGGCTCAGGCTGGGCACTCTGCACAGCCCTACAGCTGTGCCAGGGCACAGGCTCAGGGAGGTGGTGTTGGAACCACAGCTTGCTGGTCTGGTGGAATTTTTGGGAAATGGGTGGTCAGTGCCCCTCAGGCTGCCACTGCTGCTCCAACACCAGGAGAGGGGCACCGTGAGGTGGGCACCACCCCTCCCTGTGCCTGGGCAGGGTAGAGCCCTGCTTCTCAGCCAGCAGCAGTGCTGCCCTGCCACACTCTCTCTGCCCACATCAGAGCTTGTTTCTCCTGCCACTGGAGCCAGTGATGCCCCGGGGATGCCAACTCCACTGGCACTGGGTGTACTGGCAATTTTAGGGTGTGCTGTGAGTAATGTAGACAGGCTGTGCTAGAAGGGTGTGAGGAAGAGCTATGTACTCAGGCCTCACTGCAGCCTGAGAGAAAAAGGGACATGGATTGATTCCAGCCTGGCAGAGCCCCTCCTGGTGTTATGGATGATGGTCCCTGGCAGGTCCCCACATCCCTTGCCCTGTCAGACAGTCCACGTGGGGCCTGCCAGGCTTGGACTCAGCACCTGAGCTCCCCCCTCAGCCCACGTGCGGCCAAACACATCCTGTGGAGGTGGGAGGTGACACCTGACACCCACCTGAGTGGCAGCAGAGCTGAGATATGGTCCTCTTGCCCCCATCCTCGCACTCCAGTGGCACAATGCCCAGCACACCTGCAGGAGAGGGCACAGGAGCAGGTCAGGAATCCCCCCAGTCTGGGACACATGAGAGGAAATGCAAGCCAAGAGGTGTAGTACTGTCAGCACGTTTGGGGGATCTCAGGGAAAGCCTCCTCCACTCACCCTCGTGCGTCTGGGGTCTGGGGGACTGACCCACCACCCACCCCCACAGGGACCCCTGGGACAAATCCATCCCACTCCCCAGGCAGTGCTGGGAACCCTTGTGCCTCACCCCCTTGTGCCTCACCGGCTGCCTCAGCATTGAAGGCTATCCAGCGGCAGCTGGCCTTCACATGGTTCCCACAGGATGTGACAGAGCTTGCTCGGATACCACTGATCCAGGCCTGGGATGGAGAGGGAAAAACCATGTCAGGGGCTGCCTGGTTATGGCAGGGCCTGGAGCACAGCTGGAGGACTGCTGGCATGGCATGGCAGAGACCCTCAGCCCCAGAGGAGCTCCCATGCTGATGGAGACTTGAAGACTGCTGACACCAATGGGATTATCCCGTCCTTTGGGATGTCCCAGGGTGATGTGGCTGCTCACGCTCCTCCATAGTCAAAGCACAGTCCCTCACTGGGGCTGAAGGGTGGGACACAGGAGCACCCCAGCTCCTGGTGCTGCCTCTCCCCCAGACTGGCCCATCTCTGGGCTGTCCCACTGTGGGAAGTGCTCAGAGGTCTTTGCAATAAACTGGTGCCAGAGAATCTGGATGGGACAAAAGCTCTCGGGCTGTGCAGTACCACAGGGTCAAGCTGTGGCTAACCAAGGCCAATAAACACCTCCAGCAGCACAATTCCCACATGGACACAAGGCCAAGGAGATGCATTACAGCTCCAAACCAAACTCCCACTCTACAGTGCTCCCCAGGGCTGAGCACTGCGCTTGTGGGGCCCTGGGACATCCTCCATCAGCCAGACCCACTCCAGGCAACACAGACACCCCACCTCAAGCAGCCACCAGGGCCACAAGCTCCCTGGCACACCCAGGGCCAAGTTCAACCCTTGACAGTGGCAATGGCAGGTGTTTTATGGCTGGCACCAGGCCTGTGTGCCCACAGCAGCCCCCAGAGCTGCAGTGGGTGTCCAGAGAAGTGGATACCCCACAAACTGGGCAGATACCCAGGTAGGAAGGGAAACTGAGCCCCAGGATTCCTCTCCTTGCACAACTTCCGTTTGAGGCCTGACAGGGAGCAGTGGTTCCTGCAGCATTTCCTCCCCTCACAGCTCGATGCAGATCTGTTAACCCTTCTCCTGCCAAAGGCAGGTACCTGTCCCCACACCCAGCAGGTGGGCAGGGGGCTGCAGTGGGGATGGGGAACAGGTCAGGAGCATGAGCAGGACCCTGGAATAAGGACCCCACTATCTGTATCCCATCACCCTGCACTAGGCCCTCAGTGAGGGGAACACCAATCACATCTGTCCCCCAGCACCCAGGGGTGTCACTCAGGACCCCTGCAGTGAGGTTTCACAGAGCTGGTCCCTCCTGACCCCACAATTTCCCCACACTGAGGCAGCAGCCCTCAAGGAAGTGATCCTTCCTGCAGTGTGCCAGCATAGCCAGGAAAGCACATGAAACCATCCTGGCTACATCCCTAGAACAAACTGAGCTCTCAAGGGCCATCTGCCAGCAGAGCCCTGCAGATGCTGCCTGAAGAGAAGACTCAGATATGATCCCTGATGTTTACACTGTGCTTCCTGATCCGGCCAGGTCGGGTGTCTGCTTGTGCCTCCATAAACAGGTGCTCAGAACAGAGCTTCCCACTGTGACACCTGAGATGGCTTTGGTGACAAGGCTTCCTTCTCCACCTCCTGCCCTACGGAGAGTGCATGGCCTTGCTTCCAAGGATACATTTTGTGCCTGAATGTGAAAAGCCTTTTGGAAAGGCCACCTTGCACAGCAGATTCCTCCCTGCACTCAGGGAGAGCACGCTGTGCCTTGGAGCTCCCCCACCATGGAACCAACACCAGGGCAGTGGTGATGGGATGTCCCTGCCTGAAGAATGCCACATCCTGCACAGCCAGGTGTCCCAGCACCCACACCCCACAGGCACTCACACTCCCCACTGCCGGTGACTCATTTGAACCCTGGGATTCACAGCCAAACATTCATCCAACTGAGATTTCAGTGACCTGACACCTGTTCTGCAGACACACCGAGGCTGGCACGCCATGGGCAAGGGGGCACCATGTCCCCTCCCACAGCTGAAGCTCAGAGGATGTTGTGGGTGCTTGCTGGATTTGCAGAGGCGTGTGAGCACAGGCCACGCCAGTTGGGTGCAAGGACAGCTTGGCTGGGAAGTTACAGAGGACTGTGTGCACACCCAAGGGCTGGGAGCAGCAGCAGCCTCACTCACGGCCATCGTGCTGAAAGGTGCTGGGTGAAGGGTGCCCAGCTCGGGGAGCCCCCAGAAGGGCTGTGCGCCCCAGTGTGACTCACCCAGCCCTGACCCTGAGCTCTGTCCCTACCCTGCGAAATCTGTAGGGACAGGGACCTGGGAGACTGCCCTGGCCCAGCTCTGGTTTGGGAGACAGCAGGGCAGGGCTACCACTGCCAACACCGTGCCAGGATGGATCGTAATGCTTGGCATGATTTGGGCTGGTTATTCATGGAGCAGAGGCCAGAGCTGGGCACCATATGGCTCTGTGCTGCCCGGCAAGACCCTCAGAGCTGCCTGGCCCCAGCAGTGCCGAGCTCCACAGCTCATGGCCAGGGTGATGGAGCTCAGCAGCATCCCGTGGGGCCCAGCACTTCCTCCGTGCCTGCGGAAGCGGGGTGGCAGAGTGGGGTGGAAGGAGCGAGGCCCAGCATTTCACACTCGGTGTGTGCTTCCCCGGCTGGCACAGGCCAGGAGGGTGAGATATGGAACGGCAGCGGGCAGCAAGAACCGGGGATGCACCGCCTGTGCCAGCCGTGCCCAGCGGCAGGAGGGGAGCAGCCACCACGGGACGGGTACCCTGTGCCAGCCGCTGCCGACCGGGGGGACTGCACCGGCCCAGGAGAGGGCTGGGGGTCCCCACCAGCGGAGCGCCCCGGGGCCGGGATCCCCCGCGGACCCCGGGATGGGCAGCAGCGGATGCCAAGGAGGGGCCGTCCGGGCCACGCACCCGCACCGCGGCCGGGGGACGCGGGCACGGCTCCGCCACACCGGCGATGCCGCAGCTGCGGGGTCCGGAGCCGCGCCCTGCCGGTGCCGCGGGGCGGAGCCGGCCCTGCCCTGTCCCCGTGCCTGTCCCTGTCCCTGCCCGCCGGCAGCCCCGGCCCCACCGCCCCCACGATCCCCCGGGACTGACGGGTCCCGCAGCGCTCACCTCCCTGCGGGGCAGCCGGGCCTCGGTGTGCCGGAACTTGGACGCCTTGAAGCGGTTCATGGCGCTCCGGTTGTACCGCACCGAGCCGTGCCTAGCCCGGCCCGGCCCGGCCCCGCCCGCCCCGGGATCCCGCCCCGAGCTCCGCCCCCGGGCCAGCCCCGCCGGACCCCCCACCCCACGTGTGTCCCGTGTGTCGCGTGTCCCCGCTGTCACCGGGAGCGGGGCACTGACCACCAGCCCCGGCTCCTCGGACCGCGCCAGAGCCTCCAGCCCCGAAATCGGAGCCACCCCTGGGGTGACTGTCCGGTGGTCCCGGGGATCCCGGCCCCTTCCTTGCCTCCCCCGGAGGCTCGTGGTACCCCGTGCTGTCACCCACGGCTGTCACCCAGCTCTCCTGCCTCACAAGGGCCGCGGTTTCGTCGGACTCTGGGCAAGGAGGACGGGGACAGCGGGAGGTTTCCAGCGCCGTGGGCTCGGCGTGCTCGCCCCCTCCACGGCCTGGCAGCCGGCGGTGAACAGAGACCTCGGTGTACCCACGGCTGCGGGGAAGGGAGGAGGAGGAGGGAGCGCTGGATCTGAGCACACTGAGCCCTCTGGGCCCGGCTGTGGAGTCACCCACGCCCGGTGAAGCCCGGGTGTCACCCCCACCGGTGGAGGCCAGGCCTCCTGCCCTGCTTTCACCCGGGCTGTGACAGTGGCGTGTGCGCAGCGGGAGCTGGCACGTCCCTGTCGCCGCTCAGCCCGGCGGAGCCTCCCCCGAGCCTCGGCTGAGGAGCGCTCGGAGGCGCCAGCTCCGGTGACGAGGGCGGGAGAGAGACACGCTTGGCACGAATCATCCTCCTCCTCTGCAGAGGGAAGCTGCTGCCTCGCTGTCAGGATGGGTGCCGCGCCAGGCTGCTGCGCTGTGGGAGTGTGGGCGCTGGGTCGCTGCACTCGCTCTGCTTTCAGAGCCTTTATTTCACTTCGGTGAGGTATTTCACCTGCTAGGGGAGAAGAGCAGCCCTGGAAAGGCGCAGACCGAGGGCAGGGTTCCCAGCCCCGCCGCACGAGGCTATCACAGGGGGCAGTGCCCGGCTGTCCCCAGCCGTGTCCCCGCGCATTCCCTGCCCGCTCTCCCCGGGACCGGTGGCAACTCCCCGGCCGCCCCTGTCCCGTCCCCTCAGCTCTGCAGAGCCCCGCGCATGCGCCAGCATGGCGCAGCCACGGCCACGGCGCCGCGCGCATGTGCGGCCCGTCCCCTCCCCGGGTTGCGCAGGCGCAGCGCCGCGCGCGGGCCAAGATGGCGGCCGGGAGCGCGTCGCGCTGGGTCGGGGCGGCCGCGGGGCGTGGGGCGGGGAACGCGCGGCCGCCGCTGCTGCTGCTGCTGCTCCGCGGGCTCCACGCTCCGCCCGCCCGCGCCCCGCGCCGCCTCCTGCTGCTCCGTGCCGGGCTCTGCGCCGCGGGTGAGTGTGCCGTGGCCGGGCCGGCGGGGCGCGGGTCTTTTCCCCCGGCCGTGTCCCTTCCTCCGCCCGGCCCGGCCCTCACGGCGGCCCCTCTGTCTCCTCTCCCGCAGGGACAAAACGCGCTGCCGCCGCCGCCTCCGCTGCCTTCCACAGCAGCGCGGCCCGCGCCAAGGAGGACTATTACCAGGTGCTGGGGGTGCCCCGCACAGCCACGCAGAAGGAGATCAAGAAGGCCTATTACCAGGTGCGTCGGGACCGGCCGGGGCCCGTGGGCAGCGAGAGGAGCCAGGGCTGCCCCTTTGATGGAACAAAACCATCCCCATGTTTGGAGCTGCTGGAGACAACGGGAGGAGGCAGTGGGAAAGCTCTGCACATGGCCTTGGGGATCGCTTCCAAAGCATGGTCTGCCTGTGCTGTCATCGCTTGTCTCCTTCCAGAAGGATCTGGGATTGCTGAGAAGATCAGGAGCAGCTCCTGTAGTTCCTTGGTTTTGGGTTGATAACGGCAAATGAAGGGTTTTAGTTCCCAGGAATGCATCTAGTGAATGCCAAGCTCTGCCTGATGTGTTTTTTCTGGCATGTGAGATATGCTGAAGTAAACAACTCCTGCCTGTCCCTAATAGTTGGGTTTTGTTTTTTTAGTTGGCAAAGAAATACCACCCTGACACAAACAAGGATGACCCCAAAGCAAAGGAGAAGTTCTCTCAGCTGGCAGAAGCCTATGAGGTAATTAGTAGGATTTTATTGTGATGATGATGATGAGGAAAGATTAAGAGGGTAGACGAAGGGAAAGATTTCCTGTAAAACCGTGGCTGGTTTTTGATGCATTTCAATCTGGAGCACCTCTGTCCCAAGAAATTACTTGGTCCAAGTATCTGATTTAGCTGCTTTGGTGTCTTTCAAATTTCCCCTTCCTTAGCAGTGACTCAATGTTACTTCCATGGGATTATTGTCAGTTTAAATAATCAATTCAAAAACCTGTCAGCAGATGTTTGAGACAGAGGGACTTTCACTGTGCTCCCCCAGCTCTGTTTTTTTGATTCCAGTACTCTTCAGCTGATATAATAATGATCAGCTGCTTAATATAAGTTATTTCTGCTTTTTATAAATTAGTAAGATCTTGTCATTTTTCTGATGATGAGCCAAGAGACACCAGGGATGCAGCAGCTCGTCCCTAACTCCCGTGGTGCTGAGAGCTAGGTGAGACCTTGGTGGAAGGTCTGGGACCAGAGCCAGGGATGGTCCTGGATCCTACAGTCCCCTGATGCCCCCATTCCTTGCCCCCAGGTGCTGAGTGATGAGGTGAAGAGGAAGCAGTACGATGCCTACGGCACGGCGAGCTTCGAGGCCGGCGCGGCCGGGGCTGGGGCTGGCACGGGCAGGCAGTACTGGAGCAGCGGCCCCTCCATCGACCCCGAGGAGCTCTTCAGGAAGATCTTTGGGGAGTTCTCAGGATCCCCTTTCGGCGATTTTCAGACTGTCTTTGACCAGCCACAGGAGGTAGGAGGTGCATTTATTTAGGAATGAAAGGGGAAACTCAAACCAGTGTCTATCCCCGGCTTCTATCAGGGAGTGCTCTGGGAGCTTCAGCAAGGGAATGTCAGTGTGTGTGTGTCCCATGGCACAGGGAGAGTCTCATAATTTTGCTAAGGTTTGCAGAAACACACCCCACGCCTCCAGACAGGTTATTTTTTCTGAGCTTGAGCTGCTTCTCCAGTGTTTACTGACACCACCTGAGCAGTTCCATTGCTGGAGAGGCATCCTTTCTGCTGCAGGTTGATTTACGTATGCCTGCTTTGATCTGTAATGCTAAAACCCACAAAATACCTTGTAACTATAAACCAGGCCTTCCAGCAATATGTTTGGCTGCTTAATTGGCCGAATTTTGCAACTTAATTAGCTTCACATTGCAGTGAGGCCTGTAATAAAATTTGCCTTGTTCTTCATGCTGCAGCTAAATGCTCCTTTAAGTGTTGATGGTTCATGTGTTGTCCTCAGAAGTATTTGGTGTTTGGTACTCCTGGTTTTACTAAAACAACCTTTTTCATAGAAGGAGATTTTTCTCTTTTGATAAGTCATCTTTCCTGATGACTTCTAATTTAAGCATTGTTTGGTATTTAGCCTAAACTCTTCTCAGTCTCCTTAAGACCGTGTCACACCATGTTTCCTGTGCAGTATATCATGGAACTGACATTCACCCAAGCTGCAAAAGGTGTTAACAAGGAGATTGTGGTGAACATCCAGGACTCCTGTGTGCGCTGCGATGGCAAAGGACATGAACCTGGCACCAAAGCTCAGCGTTGTCACTACTGCAATGGCACGGGCATGGTAAGTGCTGAGCAGGACACCAGCTCTGCTCTGCTTTCCCTTCTTGGGGACAGTCACTTCATTCCACGGTGAAAAATTCTCACCACACTCATCAGCTTATCTCGGGTAAAGCTGAGTTAATGTCAGCTTGATGCTAATAGGCGCTAGGAAGATTTTCTTTGTGTTAAAGTGCTGTGCCCAGCTGACAGCATGAGCCTTCAGGCTGGATCCTCTGCTAAGGCACATCCCACAAACCATATGAATATAATGTAACAGCTCTGAAATTCCTCTGTCAATAAATGGATATCTTTTGACTTGGAGGGGTGGAGGAAGGTGGTGAAAACCCAAGGGTAATAATAAAATGAGAAGATGCAGGTAATGATGGAGCTTCAGGCTTTGAGTTTCCATGCATCTGATTCCTTGTGTGCTTCAGTGGTTCAGTCCAGAGCTTAGTCACCATAAGGTTTTGTTGGACACTGGCAGTAATTCATGTAAAGGGATTGTCCTTGGATTCATCAGAACACAGACATTTGTGGCACTGTAAGGAGCTTTGTTCCTTCTTGTGCATTAAAGCCTAGATGTTGAGGGTGGTGTGTTTCCCTTGCCCTCACCCCGTGACACTTGCTTGTAGTAGTGGTGGCCTTCAGTGGAAATTGGAATGCGACGGCGAGTGGATTTCAGAGCCAGCTTTCTGCTCCAGCCCTTGCTGAAGGATATCTCTGTCCTGACAGGGTGTGTGTGTGATCAGAGTTCAAACGTGCTGTGTGAAAAGTCCCCTCTCAGTAGTCACTGTTTGCCCACTGTGTGTTTGTTCCTCTCCAGGAGACAATCAACACGGGCCCGTTCGTGATGCGCTCCACGTGCCGGCGCTGCGGCGGCCGTGGCTCCATCATCACCACGCCCTGCGTCGTGTGCCGGGGCACGGGGCAGACCAAGCAGAAGAAGACAGTGATGGTTCCTGTGCCAGCTGGTCAGTGTTGTACCTGTCTGCTGCTCTCTCTTAAAGAACTCTAGTTATTTATTGCCACTGCCAGGTACAAATGGGGCAGCAGCATAAGACCTTTTGGTCTTTAATGCAAAGCAGGTTGAGAGCTTGGCAATGGAATGGGCTAGTGATGAGATGGACCTTCTGGCCATGGATGTAAATATTTGCTTTGCCGTTCCTGAGTTTTGGTTCTTGCCTGGGTCCTCCTAGGCAGGTTTTAAAGAGTGAATTTCCAAAGGTTTTGTTGCCATGGGTCTTTCATTTGTCCCTGATGAAGCTTGGGAAGAGGGTGGGAATCCTGAAAGCCTTGGCTTGGCTTTCAGAGAGGTGTGCTGAAGGCCTTCCTCACCAGAGAGGAGAATTCAGTGGTGGGACTAAGACTTGCTTCTTTGAGACCATCCTGGATGAGCAGCCTGTAATTTTTCTGCAGCTTGTGGAGGCTGCTGTGTTCCTTAATCCAATGCATTTCTGTAAAGAATTCTGTAGATATTGAGGAAACAAGCATGTTGGGGGCATAGGGATCACCTCAGAGGTATAAACACATGCTGACCCCTCCTCCTTTGGGCTGTGGTGGCCAGCTCTTAGGATTGGCAAGAGTTATAGGTCTCTGTGTGACCCGAGGTCACATTCCCTCCTGTTCTGTTTGCAGGTGTTGAGGACGGGCAGACAGTTCGGATGCCTGTGGGGAAGAAAGAAATTTTCATTACGTTCAGGGTATGTATCCCAAACTGGTTTATTATTTAAGTTGGTTGTTCCCTTCTCAACTGCCTGGGAAAGGACTGCAGAATGGGCAGAGGAGGAAGAGCCAGTGATCCTTTGGAACAGCTGAGGTAACATGATCCCTGTGAACTTTCTGAGACAGCAGGAGATCTGCATTGTAACAAGGGGGGTAACTTTGAATCTGTTCTTGAATAATCCCTGCTTGTTCCAGGACCAGGCCCTTAGGGTAGTGTGAATCAAAATGCAGAGTAGGTTCATCATGCCTCGAGTTTTTGACTTGGAAATGTGAGAGAGCTGCCTTCTGGCAGGGCTGTGGGAAGTGCTGCAGGAGGCTGCCTGGTGAAGTGTCCTTCTGCAGATCCACCTTCAGGGCTGCTTTGCACCTGTGCTGTAGCTGGGCCTCTTCTGTCAGAATCCTGACACACATCCCTCTTGAGGAGAGAATTCTTTTCAGCACCTCTTTTGTGGTGCAGGAGGGCTTAATTCTCTTTCAGCTTGTGAGGCCACTGCAAAGATGCTTCATTTCCTTCTCACATTTGACTTTCTCCTGTTCATGGTGCTGGACAAGGCAGTGTCTGTCTCTGCAGAACCACAGTGACATGGATAAACTAACAGCAGGATTAGGGGAGGGGGTTCCTGAGGCAGGGATCTTTCCAATCCTTTGGCTAATTCAGTTATGTCAGGATCTGTGTGTTACTAGAAGACCAAATATTAACTCACAGTTCTTAGCCATGCAGTTTGGGGGTGGTATGTTTTTTTCCTGAGACCCCTGGGAGCAGTTTATGAGGAAAACACAGTGTGCTCACTGCTCTTTGGAACTTCCCTGCCCTCCAGGTTCAGAAGAGCTCTGTGTTCCGACGAAATGGAGCTGATATCCACTCGGATCTCCTGATCTCAGTAGCTCAGGCCGTGCTGGGAGGCACAGCCCGGTGTCAAGGCTTGTATGAGACAATCAACATCACGGTGAGTAGCATTTTACTGGGCATGAATGAGTGGGGCACTGATCAGCAAAGGCTTCTCCTGTGCTGCAAAGGTGGGGAAAATCTCCTGAGTCTGCCAATACAGCATTTCAGACTCCTTCAGGGTTGAGCCTTGGGTAGTTTGTGACCTGCCTGGTCACAGCTTCTTTCCTGTTTGCTGTGTGGGGACAGGGAAGGAAAGGGATTGCTGGATAAACCCCATTTGAGGGCTACAGGCTGTGTCAGGTTCTTTACTTATTCCTTCAAAAGCTTTTCTGTCATTACTGGCTTAGTTATGAGATGTGTCCCACCCAGTGCATGAGCATACCAGAGCTCTCCCATCCTACTTTAGAGCTTGTTGGTTAAGCAGGTAATTTTTTAATAAGATGAGTAATTATTACATAAACGTTTAATTAGAGTAATAAATGTGACACCTGTGTGTTTGTGTTTATAGATACCCCCTGGTATTCAGCCAGACCAGAGAATTCGAATGAGTGGGAAAGGCATTCCCAAGGTCAACAGCTATGGCTACGGAGACCACTACATCCACATAAAGATAAAAGTTCCTCAGTAAGTAGAGCTAAAACAAGTTACTGTGAAATGTTAAAACCCTCTTGCTCAAAATGTTGTTTAGAAGTTGTGAAAATTCCACGTGGTGAAATGCAGTGGGTCCTATCTCCTTCCACTGAGAATTCTTTACAGATAATTTGTTACAGATTGCTCATTTAAAGAGTACATGGATTCCTGGTTTATTCCTACACAATGTACTCCAGTCCCTGCCCCTAGTGTGTGCTGCTGGGGGAGATTTGGGAGGGCTGTGGGGCCCCAGGCCATCCCTGACCCTGTGTCCTGGTGCCACAGGAGGCTGACAGATCGCCAGCGAGCCTTAATGATGAGCTATGCTGAGGACGAGGCCGACGTGGAGGGCACCGTCAACGGGGTCACCAACACAGCGTCAGGTGAGCTGGGGGAACTCCTGCCCCTTCCCTGAGCAGCTGCTGTGGGAGTGCAGAGTGCTCCCTGAGCGCTCCTGGGGAGCAAGGTGAGCCAGGGTCACCGTGAGGCCTGTGGCAGCACAGCCTGGTATAACAGAAATAGTTCCAGTGTGATATTACCAGGCTGTAGCACACAGCAGGGAGGCAGCCTCTTCCCAGGAAGCTCTATTCCAGTACTTACTGGGCAAATCCATGTGTGAGCAGGCACTGAGTACTCCAGGGTCCAGACAAGCTGTGCTGGTGAATGCCTCCTGCTCCCTGCTTTCCCTGTGCAAGGACTTGCCTTGAGGCAGGAAAGCAAATGTGCTTCAGGCCAATTTCCTGTGTGATCTCAATCCAGTGTACCTCTGAGCACAGCAGGGCTGTTTCTCCTGGAATGCTGATGGGGTGTTTTGTTGGGGCTAAGCTCTGTGTGTGTGAGCAAACCTGGGCTAGGAGTGTTCATTGGTGCCAGTGTCAGCTCTGGTCAGTGGACAGCATCCAGCATGAGGCATGAGGCAGCTGGGAGCTTTGTGTAGCTGCTCTCCAATTCCAGATGGAAAATTGAGATTCAGCAATTAGGTTTTAAGTTTCAGGGATGAGGGGCTTGGAAGAGGCAGCAGCTAAAGGCACAACACATGGTAAAATAGTCAGGAAGGAGCTTTGTCTCTCACTACTGGAAAGCAGTTTTTTCTCTGCTTAATTTGAACAACGACCTTCTTAAAGCCTGTTGGGTTTTGGTTTGAAACCCAGCAGGGCCTTTAGGACTAGGCAAAGGTGATAGCCTTTTGGAGCTGCTGAATGATCCCAGGATCTGCTCTACTACATGCCAAAGTGTGAGGAATATAGGCTTAAGTGGAAGATATTAGAAGGCAGCATCTGCCAAATACATCTGCCAAATCCAGTATCTGTTTTATAGTGTTTCCCTAACACAAAAATTATGTCTTTCCCATATTACAGTCAGCCTTGGGGGAAGGGCAGAGACCTCTGAGCACTGAATTTCCATTCCTTTTTAAAGCTTTTTAAAGGCATTTATGTGCCAAAGAGAAAAAAAAACCCAAAAAAACCCCCACACTTCAAACTAATTTTTTAAAAGCAAATATTCCAGTTTTTTACCACGATGAAGCAGCAAGGTGGGTTAAAACAATGCCAGTAGGTTGCAGTGTTGAGACAGGCTGTGCTGAGGGAGGCGTGTCCTGCCTCAGGATTTCATTCCATTGCATCAGTCGGAGCCCTGCACTCAGCCCTGGGAGGGTTCATGTTCTCTGTGCACAAAGAAAGCTTGAGGGGGCTTTTGGGATCTTGTTATTGATGGTTTTACTGTAGAAAAAAGCAGATTAGTAAAGAGGCCTCCTTTGTTCTTTTATAGCCACTTCTGAGGGACAAACAAGTTCTCAGGACTTGTTGATACTGGGCAATTTTAACATTCCGTATCTGGACAGTTGGTCTGAAATACCTGTAGCCTTTTTCATTCTACACGAAATAATTTTCTTCTTGATACTGTCTGAGCATTACTTGCAATGACACAAATCAGGCTCCTGGTGTGGTTTTGCACTGCTTTGCAAGGACACAACCTTGAAACAGGAAGAGCTTGTTTCAGGGACCAGTATAGATTTTTTTAACCCTGTAAAGTCCTGGCTGGCTGCGATGGAGTTCACTGCTTGTTTTTAGTAGCAGACTTGGTTCCAAGTTCTTGTTTCCAAAACCTGTAGGGTGCCTGACTCAATTGTGCATCCTGAGAATTCCCTTGCCAGTTGGAGGGCTGGGGAGAGGGGAAGGGAACAGCTCAGCACCTGAGCTCATGGTTGGCTTTTCCACTTCTGGGATCCAACCTCTCCAGTGCTTCTACTGCAAGGGGTCCAGCCCCTTGGCTCACTGCCAGGTGCAGCCCTGGATGTGAGGGAGCAGCACAGCCAGCTGCCTCCTCCTGGCCATTCCCTGTCTAAAACACCCCTCTGGTCCTGGTGGGAGATGTCTCTGACTGCAGCCCTTTGCTGTTTGTGTCCAGGTGGCAGGGCCACGGCTAGCGCTGACGCAGGCGGGGATAGGCCTGAGGCTCAGGAGAACAAGGAGGGATTCCTTTCCAAACTTAAGAAAATGTTTACCTCCTGACACCCCATCCGAGGTAGGAGGCCTCTTGTGTTTCACTGTCGTCTTTCCCCCACACTGAGTGCTTTTTGGGAGGTGGAATAGCACAGCGCTTCTCACTTAGCCTCAGGCCTTCCAGCCTCAGGTGTGCACAGCCCTAGTTGTCCCCTGGGGCCTGGAGCAACAAGCCAGGGATTAAAAAGTGAATTGTTGCTGCAGCGGAGAGGAGCACAGATGCTGGGTGCACCCTTGGGGAGGTGGCTGGCCTCCTCTGCAGCTCTGCTGCTGGAGCTGCACCCAGTTCCAAGCACTGAGTGTGTTCCTATGAGCTGGTTCCACTGGGCCTGGGTTCTGCCACACAAATCTTGGGCTGCAGAGCCACTGGTGCTGGATTCACCCCTGCCATGGGCTTACAGCACCAGGGAGGAGGCAGCCTGTGTCACAGAGCACAGCAAACTCCACCATGCATCACTGCAGTGTAACTCAGGTGCTTCAGAATTGGTGCTGACCTGTCCTGAGGGGGCACAAAGACTTGGAATCATCTACAGGAGACACAGTCTTGGATTCCAGGGGCTCAGCTTTGCATCTTTGTAGGCTTCAAAGCTGTAGGGCTGACAGTGTGACAGCAGGTCAGGAGGGGAGGTGCTGCCAGAGTGGGCTGTGTGCTGATACACACAGGGAATTGTAACCTTCCTCTCACTTCCACTGCAGGAAAGCGTTCTACTGGGAACTAGGAGCCAGCAGCAGCAGGTCATCCGTGCAGTTGGGGGTGAATCTTTCTAGCAGCCAGGCTGTGGAGGATGTCAAGTCAGCAGCGCAGCAAGAATCCCAGCTGGAGAGGCCATGGACCACCGAGGCACCAAGACAAACCCCACCCACTGTCCTGGGAACTGGCAGTGAAGAAAATCGCCAGCTTTGCGGAAGTGTGGCTCTACAACCCTACTGCTGCTGGAAACTTAGTTGGTAAAAGTTAAAATTGAAATATTATTTAGAATCCAAACCAGAGGAAATGTGAAATAAATATTCCAGCACAGAGCAGCAGTTTGCTGTATGAAGGCCAAGCCCACCAGCTGCTCGCTCAGGTGCCCTTTGCAATGCCAGGTGTGCTTGGTGAACTCTCCAGGAGACTTGGTGGGTCAGGGAGGTCTAACCTTGTCTTCACGACAGCCCTGCTGCCCTGCACAGCTCCAAGTGGAATCTCCCTGTGGCTGGGTGTTGTCTGAGCCCAGCTGGCCTGGCTCCCTCGCAGCCCTGGGCTTTCTCTGTCCTGCTGATTGCTTGCACAGAGCAGTGATGGAATCTGCACTTTGCCTCAAGTTTATCCCCCAAATAACTAAAGTTACCACACAACTGCTGTTGCTTCTGGACTGGTACAAGTCGATCACTGAGCCCTTTGCCAGTTGGGGACAAAAATCTTTTATTACTTTAGTGCAACACCCGTAGTGTAAAGGATTGGTCAAAGCATCGTTGTTTTACTTGTGTGAGAGTGCAAGTGAGGTGGATCACTCCTTCCAGATGCAGCTGAGCTCTTGCAGTGAGTATTCCATGGTTACTGTAGCCTGCTGTGTTTGTGATACCATGCAGGTACCATCAGCCCACGTACTAATCAGTTCAACAACACCAGTTAAACAGGGACATGCTGTAGTCTTGCCCTTCTTAATTTGCTGAAATAAAGCACGCGTTGCCTCCTGATTAAACTTCTGTAAAGTGATTCTGTACCCATGTAAATAAGATGGACTTCATAAAGATATTTAACACGTGCTGTGCCTTGCTGCCTTGTCTACTCTTCCATCTGGTGTGCCACCCCCTTTCCCTCCCCTGGTAACAGGAATGAAAGTCTCTAGGACAAGGAAGGGTTGGATGGCTTGAGCATTGCTAGGGTCTGGGATTGACTTTAAACACAAAGCTGTCCTATCTGAGCAGTACTTCAGGCATGTGAGGGGGAAGGGGCTTCTCCACTGAACCTTGGACAAGTCTAGAAAATGTTGAATTCTAGCTCGTTATGACAGTGACTGAAATGAGCTCCAGGAGCCTGTGGGGATTGAAATTACCTCCAGGAGCCCGTGGTGATTGAAAGTAGCCAGGAGCCCAAGGGCCAGGGCCAGAGCTGTATGATGAAGAATCAGGCTCAGATTTTGTGTTACACTCAAGGGAAGTCACTGCAGTCCCTGCTTGCTGGGGTGACACTAAGCCTCTATCTCTCCCCTGGCTCACCTGCGCTGCCCAAAACCAGATCCCAAACCAGATCCTTCTGTTTGCTTAGGAGCCTGCAGCAGCCCTGGCCATAGATACCTTCCACAAAGGCACTGCCTTTGAGGCCCTGGGGTACACACCTTCAGCCCACCACGTGGTGCCATATGCTCAGAGCTGCCTCGGAAAGGAGGTGATCCTGGGAAAACAAGGGTTCCCTCACCACCCTAAAACACCCACAATGACTAAAGCTACACCTCCCTGAGGACAGGGTGCAAAGGCAGTGCTTCTGCCACCCTTCTACCTGTGCTGTCCAGCCCTTCTCTTGTTCTAGCTGTCTAAATAGCCCCAGCCATGCTGCAGGCATGGACCACCATGTGGGCCAAGCTCTCCTCAGCTGGGGCAGTATCAGCCTCTCCCTGGGGCACTACTGGGAAGGCAGCATGGCTCAGGGCACCTCACCTCAGCCAGCTGCAGAAACCAGGGAGAAAGAGGAGGGAGGGGAGGCTCAGAAGGCATTCTTGTTGTCCCCCACCCACTGCTGGAAGGTGCGGGCCTTGGGGTTGAGCTTCATGGTCAGGGCCACGTTGCGGTCTGGCTTTAGGGCATAGAAACGGAACATGGCAGCCATCTCCTTGGCCCCAGGGAAGTCCTTCTTCTCGTACTCCTCAGGGGAGATCTGCCAACAGAATTGGGGAAAAAACCCAGTGTTTCAGAGGCTGCTGGGGCTTCCCCTCAGCCTCAGAGGGGATGTGATGAGGGCTCTGTTAGAGCAGCCTGTCACAGCATTGCCGCTGGTGCCGAGGGCTCTGCAAGGCACTTGTGCTTGTTGGGGTTGGGCAAAGGATGCAGCCCTGCCTGGCAGAAACAGCCCAGGGCCAGTGCCCAGATCTGGCACACAGCTGGCCAGGGTCTGGAGCAGCTATGAGGGAGCCCTTCCTCATGCCAGAGCTATGGCTGAGGGGTTCTAGAAACTGTGTGGTCCAGGAGGCAAGTCAGGTTGCCACCTGGCACCCCAAACATCCTGCCTGAATCAAAGGGTTTGGTTCACTGAGCTCCTGGGAGAGCAGAACCTACAGAGAACATCAGAGGGGCTTTGTTTCTAATGCACTTTGTTCTCAAAGCAGGGAACCCCCACACCCCTCATCCATTGTATTGTCTGCCTGAGGCACAACTGAAATGCAAACAAAGATTAAAAATAAAACAAAGGGGCAGGGAGTGGTCAGGGGTGTTGTTAACAGTGACACAGCACAGAGGCCAGGTCTGTTGTAATGGTGACACAGCAAAGCCCTGGGGGAATCCCTGCTGAAGGGAAGGGCACCCAGCAGGAACCTGTTGTGTAGGTGCCCATCCCTGGTTCTGCTGGAGACCTCCCAGCTCAGTTATCCCTCAGAGTGAGGCACAGAACTGCCTGGGCATGTCTGTGCTCCACGAGCATGAGCTCAGTGACAATACCAACAGGGCAGTGTCAGTGCCAAGCTGTGCCCCAGCCACACCCAGGGGCAGCAGCACTAACCTTGGATGCCAGTGCTGGGCTGTACCAAAATGAGCTGAGTCCCTCAGGAGCATCACCTACACCAAGGGACACGTCCTACCTTGCTGGCTGTCACAGTCTTGCCCGTCTGCTGGGAGAGGATGGCAGCGTACTCTGCCTCAGTGAGCTTGCCCGTGCTGAGTCCTATCACTTGGCCAATGTGCTCCCCTGGGGACTTCAGCAGGCAAAGTACAATGGGGCCAAGGTCCTCCACAGCCATCCCATCCATTGGGGTGTCCCCCATGGGCAGCTCTGTATGGAAAGATTGATCCCAGCTGGAGTGCAGCCCAACTCTGAGGAGGTACAGAGGAGTTTTCAGCTCCCAGTCTCTGGACATGAGGTGAGGGAGGGATGAGAGCACCCATCAGCATGGCAAGGCAGGAGAGCAGGGCTGAGCTAAGATACCTTGACACCAGAGCAGCACCGTGAGCTGCCTGCAGCCCCACCACCTCCACCATCCCAAACACAGGCACTCAGGGTGTTAAGAGCTGCTCTGGGATCTGCAGAACAGCCCTCAGCACAACAAACAGGCCCAGGATCTTGGTGATTTCCTGCAGGCCACCAAACAGGTCTGAAGACCATAATGCCGCTTGCTGTGGTGAAGCTGGTAGAGGCCTCTTTACCCTACCAACCCACAGCCCTGGTGGTCTCTCCACCCCTCAGCCCCTGCACAGTGGGAGCAGATGAGGACAGTCACAGGACAGTGACCCACAGAGCAAGAGCTCCTGCTTACCCAGGACAAAGGCGTCTCCCTGCGGGGCTTTCTGCGGCTTGAAGATGGAGAGGAAGTTCTCAAAGTAGAAGGGCAGCCGGATGATGGTGGTGGGAACCCCAATTTTCTGGAAGTACTCCTCCACCACACCTTTGCCATCAAAGTGCAGCACCTCCAGCCGGCCCCCCGTCAGCTGGTGCACGTTCTCCAGGCCACTGAACACGACGTGGCGCAGAGCCTGGCGCTTGGACAGGTCAGCGAGACGCTGTCCCTGGGCAAAGGGAGAAACCAGCCATGAAGAGGGGACTGGGACATCCCCATAATCCCCACACCCCCACTTCCCTCTGGGGAGGATCCATCTCTCACCAGCCCTCAGCTGGGGCCAGGGCTGAGCACAGTGAGTTGATCAGGTTGAGCCGAATCCTCTCCTTACCCCACCCTACTTCAGAAAGACCACACACGCTCCAGCTTTGGAGCTCGCTGCTCCACCAAACATGCAAACACCAGCATTAAAGAATCTGCCTGGCCAACATACCTGTCCTAAACTATCTTATCTTTTGTTTGTTGCCATCCAGGTGTGGCAACTCTGCCACTTTGCAATATCTGTCCTGATATGAGCACCACCCTTGGTATTTCTGATACTGCAGGATTTTGGCCCCAAACCTGCAAGCACAGAGAGCTACAGGTCTGCAGGCAGCAGCAGTCCCAGCTCTGCCCCGGGAAGGCTCTGAGGAGCCAAGAGTTCCCACTCCTGCTACTTCAGCTCCTGGGAAGTTCTCTCTGTAACAAATTTATCAACTCCCTGAAAGCATCAGACCCTGGAGCCATGCAACTATGAGGGAACAGAACAAATCCTGGCTTTGCAAGAACTGGGATCTGTTGTTTGTGAGGCCTTGGGATTTTCTGGACTGGCCACTCAAACCATCAGTGCTGCTCCAAGAGCTGTCCCCACTTTGATGCTACTCATGATCCACCCTACCAGATCATTCCGCACTGTCGTCACAGTCAATGTCAGGAGAGATACCTGCTCGATTTCCTTCTCCTTGCTGCAGTGTTCCCAGAAGTTGGTGACAATAAAGGCTCCGTAGGCACCCGCCAAGGCCCGCTCCAGCGATGCCTCATCGTCCTGATCTGCCTTCACCACCTCGGCTCCCCTCCGCCTCAGCTCCTCCGCCTCCTTCTTCCTGGGGCTCCGCGTCACCGCGCGCACCTTGAAGGTCCCGTCGTCCAGGAGCGCCCGGGCCACGCCGCCCCCCTGGGCCCCTGCAGGAGCAGCCGGTCAGGGCCCCGCGGCCCCGGGATGCGGCACGGAGCGCCCCGACTGCCACAAGGACCGAGCCCCCGCTCCTCACCCGGCCGGGCGCTCGGGCATCACCGACACCTCCGCTCCCCGCTCCCCGCCGGCCCCCCGGGCACAGCTCACCGGTGGCCCCGAACACCACGATCAGCTTCTTCTCGGCCATGCAGCAGCGCGGGCAGTCCCGGGGCTCTGACAGGGCGAGAAGCAGCGAGGTCACACGGCCGCGGTTCAGCCCCCGGAACGGTGCCGGGAGGGAGGGAGGGAGCGGGGCGGCTGCGGGGGCATCGCCGGTCCCGGGGAGCGGGGCGGCTGCGGGGGCATCGCCGGTCCCGGGGGGCAGCGGGCGCGTCTTCCCTCACACGGCTCCTCACCTCGGCTCTGCTCGGGTCCAATCGGCTCCGCCCGGCTGCGTTCGGGTCAGTTCGGGTCTATTCGGCTGAGCTGGAGCTGCCTGCGTTCGGCCGTTCGGTCTGACCCGGTTGTATTCGGCTCCACCGGACTGCACTCGGCCACGCCCGTGCGGGCGGGGTTCAG
>CM031870.1:13740789-13795623 GCA_018697195.1 Certhia americana
CCATCCCATCCCATCCCATCCCATCCCATCCCATCCCATCCCATGGACCCCATCCCATCCCATCCCTTGGCCCAGCCTCCTGCTCCTTGCTCAGGAAATCGGTTTAAAACCCAAGAGCCACTGTGTCACCCTCTGGGAGGTGGCTGGGGCTTGTGTCCCTTCCTCCCCGGGGATGCCCCGAGCCTCCCAGGAAGGTCTTTCCACATTTCCTTGGTGTGGAAACCGGGCTGCTCCCCAGGCTCATCCTGCTGCTGCTCCCTCTGGAGCTGGGACCGTTCATTATCCGCAGGTTTGTTGTCCCCAGGCAGGTGACTCTGCACAGGTTTGAGCTGAGGATCCGTCCCCGAGCACCTTCCTGCCAAGCAACCGCATGAATCAACAATCAGAGTCACCCTGGACCTTTCCTCATCTCCCCTGCCAGCTCCACACGGGCTGCGGTCAAACCCACCCTGCCAGGACCTCCATAGGTTTAGTTTAGTAAATAAACATTGAGAAATTGGAGGTTGAATCCAGTAAACAGCCCAGAAAATGCATGAGACATGTGTAATACACAGTGGCAAAGAAATGTTGCAGGTGTGTTAATTCAGATAAATGATGAGTTTTGAAAGCAGGAGGTACAGCCAGCCCTGACTGGGGTTTCTGCACAGTCATTTTGGATGTGAGGGATTTTACCTACAGACTGGCTGCTGGGACTTACCGGGTGCCAGCTCCTCTTGAAACCACCCTCCAGATGGGGAAATTACCAACAGACCTCAAACTCTCCAGTGGAAAGGTTTTAACCCCTGGGGTGGGCAGAGAGTGAGGCTGAGGGAAACACAGCCCTAAGTGGGGGTTGGAGATCCAAATTCCTGCTTGCCCCCACTTATCTCTCCTCCCCAAACACAGCTCAGTGGCCACCAGCCCACCCTGACCCCCACCAGCTCGCCACCACGAGAGCTCCACTAGCCACCATTTGCCAGAATGCCAGTGAAATTGTGATAGGATCTCCAAACGGAGGGTTTTGTCGAACAAAACTGGAGAAAAATGACCGACCCCACCTGCCTGTGTGGAGCTGGGGGGGAGATCCCACCTGTCCTGTTGCTCCAGTAGCTCTGGCTCCTTGGTGGGATGGGACCCAGCTCTTTGGAGACAAATCCTAATTCCAGAAAGCATTTAGCAAGGGCAGGAGAATGGCTTTGGAGGAAAGGGAGGCTATTCCTATCCTTATTCCACTCTTTCAAAACACAGCTTTAATTTACTCATAGAACTCTTTCTTTGCACAACCCAATGAAGGGCAGAGCTGCTGCAAGTCCAGCCTCTTCCATGGGATATTCCCAGCGTTTCTGGCCAGTGAGGGGAGTGTGTAGCAAAACCCCATGGCTCTCCCAGGCCGGGGTGAGCCCAAGGTTTTGCTTCAAGTGAGATCGCAGCGGTCTGGATGTTGTTGGGGGTGGTTTCGGGGTTTTTGGGAGGAAGCATCCTCACCGGGGAAGTGTCCGCGCCCGGAGCACCGGGACAGCCCCGGCTGGCGCTGCCGGGGGTCAGTCGCCGCTGGGTTTTGGCACATGTCACCCAGATTTGCATAGTCACCAGCCCCACGCTGACAGGAAGGAACATCAGCGAGACCCAGGGCAGGAAGCAGCGAGGAGCGAACCGAAAGATACCAAAGCCACGGGGCTGGAACGATCGGGGGAACCCGGACCCACCTTCCCCAGGTGAATCGCCCCGCCCCGGGTCCCACCACCTGCAGGGGACACCAGCGGGAAGGGTGGCTTCTACCTTGACCTTGAGCATCCGTCGAGGAGGAAACAAAAAAATCCGTCGAGGATAAAGAACTGAGCGGGACAGGGAGGGGCTGCATCCTCCCGTGGCCACAAGGATGCCCTGGCCACTGCCCTGCTCACACAGCGACCTGGGGGAGGCGACAGGAGGCCAAGGTAGGGGCTCGGAGGGGCTCCGAGGGGTGTGGGGAGGAGGGGAGGTGTCACTTGGCTCTCCCGAGTGGGGACAGGCTGCTGCAGAGCTCGTGCTGTGATGGCCACGTGAAATGGAGTCACTGGGCCACTGTGACAGGGCTGGGAGCTGTTGGGCAGCAGGGCACGGCGTGGCATGGCATGGCATGGCATGGCATGGCATGGCATGGCATGGCATGGCATGGCATGGCATGGCATGGCATGGCCACCAGGCTGACAGGAATGGGTGGAGCTCAGAGTGATGGAGATGAGCATGGGACCCCCCAGCAGACCTGGCACATGTCACAAATTCTGTCCCCTTGCCTGCTCTGCCTGTCAGGGCATGAAGGCAGCCACAGCCCGGCTGTCCTGCCAGCCCAAACCCTTGTGCAGCAGCTTTCCTCCCTCTTAATGTCATTTGCTGAACTAATTAAACCATGCAAAATAAACTCCAAGATGTACCATCAATAGAAAAGGAAGAGATTAACGACACACTCACCTGTGGCACGGTGCAACATTGCACCAAAGAGTGGGGCAGGGCCCTGGGGTGTCCCAGGAACAGATCAGGAGGTTGGAGCTCAGCCCTGCACCCAGGTGGGCACCCTGGGCTGCCTCAGGATATCAGAATTAATCCTGCTATTATTTAGGCATTTGTGGGCACTGTGTAGCCCATAAATATGGGACTGCTGGGGACAGGACCTGCTGGAGCACAGGCTGGCTGCTGTCACCCCCTGGGATATCACCATCACTCAGCTTTTAGCCACCACATAGAAGAGATATCCAAAGCCAGACAGGCATTGTTGGGAGCCAGGGGACACTTCCCACTCGGGATGTTCATGCTGCACAAAAATTTCTTTCCGGAGACCTTGCAGCTGCTCTTTGGGACATTCTGCAGGCCCAGAAAGGTTGTTCTGACCAAACCCGGAGGTCACTGGAGCAGGTACCACATCCGCCAGCATCCTTGCAGCCCTGGGGCTGTGGGTGTGACAGAGATGGGCTGGCAGCAGTTCCTGCCCAATTTCCCTGCTGATATCCTGAGATCCCGTGGGTGGGAAGGGCAGGAGCTGTTTGCTGGGAGCATGTGCTTTTCAATCAGCTGTTTGCACATCTGTGGTAAAGCATCCTCTGGACACGACCAGCTCAGGAAATGCGTCAGCCTTCATTCTGCAGCTTCTGTGGTGCAGCAGTGCTCTGCAAGGGACCTCCTCTCCAAAATTAGCTTGTGATTTTGTGAGATTGAGGGTTGGCATGCTGACATTCCAGCCCAGGGGCCTTCATGCCCCCACCTCCTATTAAAACCCCTGATGGTGTCTGGGCCCTTTTTTGGGGTTAGGAGTTCAAGTAAAAAAAAAAAAAAAAAGAAAAAAAGAAATACAAAACTCAAACCTGGAAGAGATTAAATTTGACATAAAATACATTTGGCAATAATTTTTGCTGGCATTAAATCCAAACCAAAAAAATATGTCATATGTAAACTGAGTTACTTGACAGTCTGCGAGCATTATAACTGAGCAGTAATGCAAGAAGGCATTTTATTGCATCGTTTAATTAGCAGAAATTAACGATGTCAGATCTCTTCGATTCTGTCGAAAGGTGGCATCCTGGCTTCGGGATTGGCTCAGCTGAAGGGAAACGGCTGGAGGTGTCGGCCTGGGAAATGTTTTCATTTCCAGGCAGCTCGCTGACCTCCGAGGTGGGATCAGTTCAGGGTGGACACGTGGCAGGAGAAATAACTAAAAAGCGGCGAAGGTGAGCGGGTAAAGGAGCCCCAGAGCCGCTGGAGGAGCCCAACCTGCCGGGAGCAGGTCTGGGGGGGCCGGGGCTGCTCCCCACCCGTGCCCGGGGCAGGAAGGGCAGGGCTGGGCTCCCGGGGCTCCCCCGCCCCAAACCGCAGAGCTCTGGGGTTTTGACTGCACGGAGAACCCCCGCGGGTTGGCACAGGGACAAGGAGATGGCCGGGCTGAGGTTTCAGCGTGTTTGGGGCACGGAGCGGAGCTGGAGCGGGCATCTCCCACCTCCTGCTGTGCGAAGATGCAATTTTGAGCTCATATATAAAGATTTTAACCTTATCTAAATACTGTAGATCGGTCCGTTTTTGGATGTTTTCCATCTGTGGGTGCCTGCAGCCATCCAGGAGCTCTTGCCCAGCTCTTTGGTGCCTGTCTAACCTTGGCACCCCCAGCCCACTGCAGCAGGTTGGGTCCCCAGGGCTGTGCGAGCTGGGATGTCCCACTCGAGTTGCCAACCACCCCCTGCCCCCTGTGCTGCTGGTGAATCTGCCCACGAGCCCCTGCAGGGGGACAAACACAGATTTCCTGATGCTGCTGGCCTCTGCTGGGACAGCTCCTGGCCTGGCCTGCTCCCAGGTTCCTAAGGCACGGGGTGATGGGTCTGTCTGGGGCAGATCTGGGAAGGCTGTACATGCCTGTTGTCTCCAGACAGCTTCATGCTGTGGCCACCTCAGGACTGTCCCTTCATCCCAGATTCCCTGGATGCTGCTCTGGTCGTGTTGGACTGCCAGGAGTGAAACTGCATGGACATAATTAGATCCAGAGATGAGCAGGAGCAGCTACATCTAGGCCTGTGTTCCCTGGTGCTGGTGTCAGGAGTTTGAATCCTGGAACAGGATGGACACAGTGAAAAGCACAGCAGCAGTTTGGGAGAGGATTGGCTGTACACGTGGTGGGCACCTCCCAGCACGCTGCTTGTGGCTGCCAGCACTGATGGGTTTTGGGCAGGGACACTCAGGTGGGATGTAGGGATGGTGGTTCGTAGGGATGGTGTGATTGGAGCTGCTGGAAGTGTTGTCTAAACAACCTTAAGGGAGAGAATTTTCTCCTGGGCTGAACCTTTGGACCACACTAAGCCAAAAAAAAAAAATAGTGTTAATGCCAAGTTCTTGCCAAGCAAATCCCAAATTCCCTCCCTGAGGCTTGCAGGTGCCATTCATCAGTTTGTCTGGGCAGCCTCCCGCCCTCCAGTCCCTTATCCCAGTTCCCCTGGGGACACAGGCAAGGCAGGGCAGACACAAACCTGTATCCCTGCTCCTCTGGCTGCCATGGGACATTGTCCCTGCTGGATCCTGGCCAGGCAAAGCTGCACACCTGGGATGTGCAGGATGGACACACCTCGGGCAGGACTCATGGCCAGCAGCCTTGGAATGAGCTGGGTCCCATCCTGGACACACCTGGATCTCTGTAGGGGTTACGGGGCCGGGCTTTGGCTGGCTCTTACCCTTCAGACAGTTCTTGTCAGAACTGCGTCCTTCAGGATGTACCCGTGTGTGCCTGGAGCTGCACCTGAAGCTACTGGAACCAGAAAAAAGTCACATTATTTCTTCTGCTGCTTTATTCTCCTGCTGAGATGCCTCTGCATGAGCTGGCCCATGGCTGCTGGGTTTTGAAGGAGCACCAGAGGACAGCATCAGACATTCTCTGGTGTTGGAGCAGGTTTCCCCCATCAAAGGGCCACGTTTCAGAGGAAGGGCTGCAGGGAACATTGCTGCAAGCAGCAAACCCCCCTTTCATTCTGGCTGTGTTCTGGCTTGCACAGCAAAGATCAGAGACAGAGCTGGGGACTGCAAAGGCTTAACTCAACTTTCCAGGTCAGTTGGAGACAAGAACACATCAAAGGGTGAACATTTTGCTGTGAATTGCTCACTGAGCTCCTTTAATTGATGGTATCTTCATTGACCAGGCCCTGCCTGGGGGTGATGAGCAAGAGCTCCTGCTGGGGCCCTGCTGCTCCCAGGATGGAGAAAAGGGCTTTGCTGTGGGATCCCCACAACTGCCTGGGGCTCGTGGAACCTCTGACATTGCTGGCACCAAGGGGTCAGAGCTGGGCAGCCAGGGCACAGCCCAGGTTTTCATCCTGAGGGCAAAGGCAGTGGGCTCAGACCCTGCTCCAACAGCACCTCCCAGCCCTGCAAGAGCTTGTCAGGATGGGCAGGTGGGGCTGGGCTGGTGCTTTGCCACCCAGCACCTTCTGTCCCTTACCCCACTCTGTAGGACATGCCATGGGACATCCAGCTGTGGTCTGTGAGGACCTCAGCCCTGGGGACACTGTCAGGTCCCTTCTGCAGTTTTGTGCTTCTGGGGGGGGAAATAAACCCCAGCATGGATCCCTGGGAGGGAGGAGGAACAGAAGAAGTTCCAAGCACCTTGGCCTCACACCATGGACCAGAAACTCTGCCAGGTTTTCCTGGTCCAGCTACATCTGTGTTTTCTCCCTAGAAGAGTTTTGTCCAAAGAAAGGAATGTTACCTTCACCTGTACCTGTTGCTGAGGCTGCAACAAAGCCCCCACAGTGCCCACGTCCCCCTCAGGGGTGGGTTTGACAAAGGCAAGGCTGGCTGTGGGCAGGGACCCCCTTGCAGAACCTCTGACCAGCATGGAGGTGTTCACATGGATCCAGAGCATCCTGTAGGCCAGGTGGAGGGGAGAAATGCCAGGACACAGGCCCTGAGACACTGTGTGTGCATTGCCCCTGTGATCAGACATCCTCTGGGGCTCAGGAGTTCCCACCTGGACATGGCCAGTGCCTGGAGATGACTTTGGGACTGGTGGAGTGTCGGAGTCTGGAAATATGAGGAATTTCTCTTTGCACGTTTGAGAGATTTTAGAATCTCTGAAACAGTGTTTTTAACCTTTGTTCATGGAAAAAGGGCTTTTAAGCTCTGAAATGAACCAGAGTTTTCAAGAGTGTGTATTAAATAGTAGAATAGTGCATAGTTTTACCACAGGGTGAGAATTTTAGATATATGGGGATTTTAGGATGGTAAGCAAGTGATGACAAGATGGAGGAACCACATGGCTTTTGGCTTTCTTCCTTCTTCTTCCTTGCCTCCATGTTCTGCAGTGAGGTAGCACATTAGAGTTGGCTTAGAATAGAATCTAACCTTCTAACATAGATAATCGTTATTGGAGTAGAATTATAAATACTGATTATGTAGAATGTAGTATAAATATCCACGCCACCCTGAGGGTGGGAGGATAAGCCTTTTGCACTTTGTAGGGAGCATTTTAGTATTGGACATTAAGCTTTTAGACATAGAACAATAGGCTTTTTAGCATTTCGTAGTGAGTAGTTGGGCATTTGTACATTTTGTAGTTAGCTTTTGTATTTGAAATGTTAAGAAAAAATAAATTATGAAGAGAAAAGCCTCACGCTCGCCTTTCCTTCAAGATCTCTGGCTGGTGAAAGCAAAACAAAACTGTGTACATTCTCGGAAGAAGATAAATAGCCGGCCAGCAAACAGAAAAACAGAAAAACTGAAAAACAGAAAATAGAAGAAAAAAAAAAAAAAATTGTCTAATTCCGAGAGTGGAGAGGCCAGAGCACAGTGCCTCTAACACAGGTGGAGCTGGGAGCACTCTCGGGCATGGAGACATTTCTTTCTTCCCCTTCTTGTTGATGAACAACAGAGCTCTGAGCTGATACACTTCTTAAAAATAAACACTAAACCCTCTGTGTGAGCTAGTAAATGCTCCTTCTCTGGGTCATGATTCAGAGCATCCTCAGAGTTCTGAGGTGCCACAGGATGTGGTGCTGACCACACTCAGCAAGAGCCAAAGGGGCAGGGCGGGTTTGAAACCAAAACAGGCCCTTCACCAGTCTTCCTCCTGCCCCACAACTTCCTTCACAATGCAGAGGAGAATGTACAAGCAGTTCCCAGCTTTGGTGGCAGTGGTGACACTTGGGTGCTCCCTGGGTGACCTGCAGATGGCACAGGGGCGTTGTCAGGGCAATTTATGCACCACTGTGCTTGAGAAGGGTCGTGGTGTAAGTGGTGGTGGTGAAGGCACCAAGTGTGTGAGGTCAGGGCCAAGCTGCTGCAGCATGGAGGGCTGTGCTGCAGTGACAGCAACTCTGGCTTAGCCAAAAGCTGATGAATGAACCCCTGGCTCAATCACACTCAGCACCAGGACAGCTCAGAGTGGGCTCCCTCCCACACTGCTCCTGATGCTCCTTCTCTTCTTCCACCAGGAACACGGACAGGGGCTGAGGAGCCTCGGGTGGTGCCCTGAGCTGGCCAGGGTGTGGTCCGTGGGACGCTGCTGCCACGACAGAGCTCCTCACCCAGCGACCACCCATGTCACAGGAGGCCTCTGATGGAAGGTGAGTGGTGGTTGGGCAGATCTATCACCTTGGGGGAGATCTGGAGTCAGAAATGGGGTGGGGTACCAAGGTGCGAGCAGATCTGTACTGGCATCGGGGGAACGGCGTTCTCTGGAGAGAAATGATCTTGCTCAGAATTTTTTCTCTGCATGGGTTTGGATTCCAGGAGGAAACACCATTTCATCATTGTGTTCTTCAGTCTCTTTGGCTCCAATTTCAGTAGCTGCTGCCCTGACCTAGCAGCTCCTAACAAAGCCTCCTGCCAGGGTTTTGGGATGGCAGCATCTCAAGGAGGGCTTGAGCAGGGCACTCTGGAAGGCTCCTGCTACCTCCAGAGTCAGAGGCAATTCTGCACTGCTGCCTTTCCCTGTCATCCCTCACCCACATTCCCAGGGCTGGGCCAGGACCCACCTGTTCCTCTGTCCTGTCCCACAGGGACCTGGATCAACTGGTACGGCAGGCAGCTGGTGAGTTCCATCTCCCCGCAGTTCCTGGAGGACATCATCTCCCACCTGTGCATGCTGGAGCTCCTGACGGCCAAGGAGGCTGCCCAGGTGCAGGCAGCGAGCCCACTGCCCGAGCAGGTGAGGGCCGTGGTGGATGTCCTGGCTGGCAAGGGCAGCCATGCCTCCCAGTCCCTGCAGAGCTTCATCGAGACCTCCAACTTGCAGCTCTACCTCCACATCACTGTCGGTGGTAGGCAGCCCAGCAAGGGGGGGGCTGCACACCTTGTCTGGTGCTTGCTGCAGCACCCTGAGGTGTGCACAGAGCTGTGGGTGGTGGCAGCTCTGCTGGGAGCATCCCTGCAAGTGATGGTGACATCTGAGGGACTCTGCTGGGGAAGGACACAGCCAGGGGTGACGAGGGCTGTCTGCCTGGGACCTTCCTCCAGGCCCCTCATTGCCCTCTGCACACCTCTCTGGGCAGCCTGAGGAGTTTTTAATGTCCAGTGTCCAGATCACACCAGCCAGTCCCAGTGTCAGGCTGGGAACAGGAAAAGGACAGCTAATCCTGACCCCATGTCCTGGTGGCTGCCCCAACTTCAGGCTCTGTCTGCAACCCTCTTGCCAGGACAGGTTTCTCTGGTTTCTCTCCAGGGAAGGCTCCAGTCTCTGCTGGTGTCTGCTCTGAATCTCTCACCATTATCCCCTGCCTGTCCAGCCTTTGCTGGAGAGTTTAATTTTGCTGTGATACCTGAGCCAGGTGAGCAGGACAGGTCCAGAAGTGGCCACGTGGTTCAGCCAAGAGTCCAACATGGACATTAGAGTCCATGGCAACGAGGCAGGAATGAAGTCAAGTTGGGAAGTCAGTCGAGAGGTCAGGATCAGGCCCAGCAAGGGCAACCAGGTTCAGACCAGTGGCCACCAGGCAAGGGCAGAGCAATGAGGTCCAAGACCAAGATCCAGCTCCTACAACATAGCTTTAGCTGAGGCTGAAGGCCCAGGGTTGAGTTTAAATGGGCTCCTGGACTGACTGTGAGGCTAATCAGGGCCCTTTAGGGCTATTGGTGCTCTCTCAGCCCTGCCACCCTTCCCACCAGGATGTAAGGGCTCCATGAGTTTTCCGTCTGCAAGGGCATGGCAGAAAAGTGAAGCAGCTGCTGTCATTTGCTTCTGTGGTTCCTCCTCACCCCTGTTTCAATTCTCTCTGCAGAACCCCTGGTGCAGAAGTACCTGGAGAGCCTCCAGAGCTCCTGTGGGAACGGCCTGGAGACAGGAGCCCTGCAGCGCCTCACCAACCTGCTGCTGGTGGAAGGCCTGACCGACATCCAGCAGAAGGAGCATGACATCTTGCAGGTTGAAACCACCAAAGGCCTGCCAAACGTATCCAAGAGCATCCCCCTGGAGAAGCTGTTCCTGCCTCTCTCCAAAGTCAGCATCCCCCCTCGGATCTCTGTCACCATCGGTGTGGCCGGCATTGGCAAGAGCACTCTGGTGAAGCTGTTTGTCTGCAGCTGGGCAAAGGGAGAGATCAACAGGGACATCCTGTTTGTGCTGCCCCTCACCTTCCGGGAGCTCAACACCCATGAGAAGCTCTCTGCTGAGCGCCTCATCTGCTCGGCCTTCCCTCACATCACCGAGCCCGGCTGCATCTCGGCCGGAGCTGCCCGCACCCTGCTCATCCTCGACGGCCTGGATGAGTTCAAAACCCCTTTGGATTTTTCCAACACAGTGGTTTGCACCGATCCCAAAAAGGAGATCCAAGTGGACACCCTGATCACCAACATTATAAGGGGAAACCTGCTGCAGGAGGCCTCTGTGTGGGTCACGGCACGGCCGGTGGCAGCCAGGCAGATTCCCAGCGGGCTGGTGGACCGGATGACGGAAATCCGAGGGTTTGGGGCTGCAGAGATGAAGGACTTCTTGGACCAGATGTTCCTGGACAACAGAGATATGTCCAGCCAAGTCCTGCAGCACATCAGGGCTAACAGGTCACTACATGTACTGTGCACCATTCCTGGTTTTTGCTGGATTTCTGGCTCCTCAATCGCTTATTTCCTGAAGCATAGCAACGATCAATCCCAAGAAGCAGCCGTAGTCCCCAGGACCCTGTCAGAAATCTACTCCTATTATTTTAAAATGGCTCTGAGTGGTGACTGGCTGGAAAAGCCGGGAGATACCTTCAGGACTGAGCAGGCTGTGAACACCAGCAAGAAGCTGGTGGGCAGCCTGGGCAGGCTGGCCTTCTACGGGCTGCTCCGGAAGAAACACGTCTTCTATGAGCAGGACATGAAGGCCTATGGCATTGACCTCTCCCTGCTGCACTGCAGCCTCTCCACCCGCCTGCTGCTCAAGGAGGACATGCAGGCCTCCACAGTTTACTACTTCTCCCACTTAACCATCCAGGAGTTCCTGGCAGCTCTTTATTACTACACAGCGGCCAAGAGGGCCATCTTTGACCTGTTCACGGAGAGTGGCATGTCCTGGCCCAAGCTGGGCTTCCTCAACCACTTCAGGAACGCTGTTCAGAAGGTGCTGCAGGCCGAGGACAGGCAGCTGGACATCTTCATCCGCTTCCTCTCGGGGCTTCTGTCCCCACAAGTGAACAGGCTGCTGTCCGGGTGGCTGCTGGTGAAGGATGAGCATGCTGGGTTCAGGAGCCAGGCCATCAGCGTCCTGCAGGGATGCCTCAACACCGGCCAGCCCATCTCCTCGCGCGCCGTCAACGCCGTGCGCTGCCTGCACGAGATGCGGCACACGGACACCGCCACGGCTCTGGAGGAGGCCATGAGGAACGGCAGCTTGGCCGGGATGCTCACACCCATGAACTGCTCTGCCCTGGCTTATCTGCTGCAGGTCTCTGATGTCTGCCTGGAGGAGACAAACCTCTCCAACTGCCTCACCTATGATGTCTGTAAGAGCCTGCTCTCCCAGCTCCTCTTCTGCCACAACCTCAGGTGAGTCCTGGTGGGGTTGTACCAGGAGAAGTGAGGAGAGGTGCCAGGCTGTGACTGTGGCAGCACAAGATTGGTTTGGGTTGGAAGGGACCTTAAAGCCCAGCCAGGTCCAACCCTTGCCGTGGGTTCCACTGTCCCAGGGTGCTCCAAGCCCCAGTGTCTGACTTGGCCTTGGACACTTCCAGGGATCCCAGGGCAGCCACAGCTTCTCTGGACACCCTGTGCCAGGGCCTGCCCACCCTCACAGGGATGAATTTCATCCTAACTTCTACTCTAAATCTCTCCTCTCTTAGTTTAAACATATTCCCTGCTTTAAGTCCCCTCTAAGTACTGGAGGCTGCAATGAGTCTGAGTTTCTCTCCCCTCTGACTCACAATCCCAGGTGTCAGTGGAGACATGGATCTGCCAAAAGTTGTGCACCTGCAGAGAGCTGCCCTGGGGTGGCACTGGGTCAGCTCTGCTTCTGTCCTTGGACTTCTCCACCTGGGACAGCCTGATATCATGGGAGGATCATCCTTTCTCCACTTGATTCTCCAAACCCTTGCTCTTGCCTTTTCCTTGTGCCTTCTGCAGGCTGGACAATAACCAGTTTAAGGATGATGTGATGGAGCTGCTGGGCAGTGTGCTGAGTGTGAAGGACTGCCAGATCCAGAGGCTCAGGTAGGACCTGGCCCCAGGGTGGGCGGGATGTCCTGGGGATACAGTGTGGAGCTGGGGGCACTTCAAAACCAGGGTGGGTGTCCCCTAGGAATGTCTCTCCCACTGATTCCCCAGAGTGCCAAATGATGAGGACAACCCCACACAATCCCCTGCACCCAGGCACAGTGACCATACCCCAATGTTGTCTTGCCCAGTCTTCCTGGAACCACTGCCTCCTCACTGTTCCTAAAAAAAGTCAGTAAATCCACAGGTTATCCCAACAAACCACTTCCCAAGGTCACAGCAGATCATTGGACACTCCAGGCTCTGCATGGAGGGGACAGGATCCTGACCCCCACGCAGGGAGATCCCAGACAGATGGGCTCCCACTTTCCTGCTCTTCCTCAAGGCTGCACAGAGTTCTCCATGCTGCCATCTGAGCTCCGTTACAGGACACAAATGAATTTTATGTCCAGAAATGGTGTCCTTGCAGTCCACCCCAGGAGAACATCCATCACTTTGGTTGTACCATGAACCAAATGCTCTCTATGGCTCTTACCTGCTCACCCATCCCAGCTGCATCCTGGGACACGCCAGGGTCTGTATTAGTCTCTTTCTCCTCTGGAAAAACACCGATTTTCCTTTTCCTGGGCAGCTTGGCAGAAAATCAGATCAGCAACAAGGGAGCCAAAGCTCTGGCCAAGTCTCTGCTGGTGAACAGGAGCCTGATGGTGCTGGAGTAAGTGTTCCCCCTTCCCAGATCCTGTGCTGCACACATTCCCACTGGGAACCATTCCCTGCCCATGGTGGGGCTGGATCTGAGCTGGGGAGGTCTCCAGCCCCTAAGGCCACCACCACAAGCTGCTGGCCTGATGTTCCACCTCAGCAGTGCCATGTGGAGGCTTAAACTGGGTCTGTGCCAGTCCAGCTTTGCTAACCTTGGCTTTCCTGCCTGTCCTGCCCCAGCCTGCGGAGCAACTCCATCGGCCCCACTGGAGCAAAAGCCCTGGCTGATGCCCTGAAAAAAAACCAAATCCTGCTCTCCCTGAAGTAAGTCTCAACTTCTGTAGGACCTCCTGGAGCTGATCCCTAGGGAAGGTGCCCTTCCATCCCTCTTCTGTCCCACTGGGGTTTTCCTGAGCTGCAAGGGCCAGCACATGGGGAGACCCTGGGCATCCCCTGGGTCAGTTGTGCTGGGCAGTGAACACGAGTGCAACTGGCACAGACCCAGGGACTGGGGCAGCCCTGGACCAGAAAGGTGGTCTCCTGCTTCTTGGCTTCAGTGGGGTGGGGTTGGGGTTGAGGTCCAGGTCCTTTCTGTACATGGAAGGATGTGCATTTCTTCCATGCTGTTTCATGGAAGAAAGAATATCCCATGGGAGAGGAGGAAAGGAGACTCCTGCTCAGGGATGCTTGGGGCCAGAATCCTTTCTCAAGCCAGGGACAAGGGCAAGCAAACCCCAGGGCAGGTGGCCACTGCCCTGCAGCCCTGCAGAGCCCCTGGCCCTGCTGTGGAAGCATCCACACGTGGCTTCAATCCTGTCTTCCACAGCCTCCAGCACAACTCCATCAAGGAGGATGGGGCCACCTTTCTGGCCGAGGCCCTGCTGACCAACCACAGGCTGGAGACCCTGCAGTGAGTGACCAGGATGTGGGGTTTGTCCTCCTCCAGCGCCCCAGCAGGGTGCTGGGGAACACTGATGGGGATGTGGCACTCACAGGTGCCTTCCTGACTTTTGCAGCCTGCAGAAAAACGCCCTCGGGGCTCAGGGCGCCCAGAAAATCGCGGAGGCGCTGAAGCAGAACTGCAGCCTGAGGGAGCTGATGTGAGCACGGCACGAGGGGGAGGGATGGCAGTGCCAGTGCCACATCTCCCGGGATCTGTGGGCAGGAATAGAAGGAAAGGGGCAGATCCATGTGACAGGCAGGAGGGACCCTGCTGGCTCTGCCCAGGGGCGTTGGTGTGGATAGAGGGAGCAGGGCCTTTGGAGCAGGCCTGTGGAGATGCTCTCTTATCTTAAGGGATATGGCAGGGAGCCACATAAAGAAAGGAGAAGCCAAGTCTCTCCTCTGGCAGAGGGAAGCAGCAGGCTCCAGGCCCTGGGGAAGCATTAAAAGCTATTCCAGCTCAAACCAGCCATGAGAACAGAGGTGTATGTAGGCAGGAAATGAGGTGGCAGCGAGTTCATGCTCGTTGCTGCAGCAGGAAGAGCCTGGGGGAGGTGAATCCCTTGCTGGCAGTTCCAAACTCCTCTTCTTTCTCAGACTCTCGAGCAACTCGGTGGGAGACCGTGGCTCCATTGCCTTGGCCAAAGCTCTGAGGGTGAACCACAGCCTGCAAAGCCTGGAGTAAGTTCCCCTTCTGAGCCTGGACCCCTTGGCAACAGAGCCCAGGCTCCTTCTTCCAGCAAAATCTGTCACCCCTCAGCCCCCCCAGCGCCTTCATTCCCTGGATGTGCAGGCTGGAACACGATGTGGAAGCTCCAGCAGCAGCCAGGCTGGCCCTGCCTGCACCAGGGGGCACTGACAGAATTAGTCCTAAAACCCAGTGGTGACTTTTTATTCTGGCTTGGAGGAAATCAGGAGTTTTGGGTCTTCTCTCTCTCAGAAGTGTTGGGAATTGGCTAAGGAGGGGGGTAATGAGCTGGGGCCTGGCAGAGTCAGGCTGGAATGGTGCAACCTTCATTCCCTGTGGGAACAGCACCTGGAGAGGAGGGCTGATGGCTTCTGGTGATGAGTGGCTACATCCACTGTGGATTCCAAAGGATCCCAAACCCATGGGAACCACATGCCCAGCTGAGCCAGCAGCCACAGTGATGGCCAGGTGGGGACAAGGCTGCCCCAAAGTGCTGGCAAACCCTGTCCCCTCTGCTTGCTGGGGCTGGTGCTGCTGTGGTCAGCAGGAATGGCTGATACCACCCTAGATGCTCCCAGGGTTGGTCCTCCTCTGCCTTGGCTGTTCCCTGTGGTGGGGAGGTGCCCTTTTCTCGGTGAACTGGGCACTTTCCACCCCAAACATGACCCTGCCACCACCTGTGGTGTCAAGACTGGCCCATTCTCACACCTTCCCCGTTTGTCTCAGTCTCCAGAGCAACTCCATCAGCAGCGTGGGGGTCAAGGCGCTGACAGCAGCTCTCTGCTCCAACAAGGGACTCCTCAGCCTCAAGTAAGTGACAGTCCCTCCAGCCACCCTGGCCAAAAGCTGCTGCTGGGATCTGTGAGCTTCTCAGCAGCATGGGCTTGTGCCTGGTTGTTTCCACAAGTGCTCTGAGATGTTGAAAGCAGCTTTGGTCCCTCCTCCAGCTGTGAGGAACTTCTCTCCATCTTTATCTTTCTCCCTTTGGGACAATATTCATTCAGCCACGTCTTGGAACTGAAAGGATGGCAGCAGGGATGGGAGGCTGGTAAAAAGCCCTGATGGGCCACCAGTGCCCATGGGAAACACTGGGAATGGAGGTGCAGGGAATGGAGCTGCAGGAGTTGATGGGGGTGCTCTCAGACAAACTGCTCTACTCAATCAATGGCCTCCACCCCAGAGCAGGAGGTGAAGGGGGCACTGGGGGAGCAGCTGATCCAGCCCTGCCTCGGCTGCTCCTCCCCAGCCCCGTGTCTCTCCCCAGCCTCCGGGAGAACTCCATCAGCAAGGAGGGGGGCCCTGCCATCGCCCATGCCCTGTGGAGCAACAGCACCCTCAGGAAGCTGGAGTAAGTCCCACGGGCCCCAGGAGGGCACCCAAACCACCCCGTGGTGTCCCTGGAGCTGTCCTCAACTTCTCATGCTTGACTTGAATCCTCTGTCCCTCCAGCCTGGCAGCCAACCTGCTGTGTGATGATGGGGGCAAGGCCATCGCTTCGGCCATCGCTGAGAACCAGGCACTCACATCCCTCCAGTGAGTTCCCCCTGGGCCTGGCTGGGTTTGAAGCCACTTGTTGCATGGACATGGGCAGGGACACTGCTCCTGGCCCTCAGCCCCTCCAGGCTGTGACAGTGGCACCCCTGGATGCCTCTGTCCTCCATGGGAGGAGTGCTGTGGCATCCTGGATTGACCCAAGGGGTCTCACACTTCCCTGGATGGGTGCAGATGGATGTGGAGCCTGGATGGATCAGGGCAGGCTCACAGCCCGAGGCTTCACCTCTCATTTTCTCCTGTTTGTAGCTTGCAGTGGAACTTCATCCAGGCCAAAGCAGCCACGGCCCTGGCACAAGCACTACAATCCAACAGCAGCCTTGCCAGCCTCGAGTAAGTTGGGACACAGGTGGATGGGTCCTGGGCCCTACTGGAAAGGCCCTTAAAGCCCATCCAGTCCCACCCCCTGTCATGGGCAGGGACATCTTCCAGTGTCCCAGGTGGCTCCAAGCACTGTCCAACTTATCCTTGGACATTTCCAGGGATCCAGGGGCAGCCACAGCTTGTCCAGGCACTCTGTGCCAGGGCCTCTCCACCTCATTCTTCCCAATATCCCATCTAACCCTGCCCTCTGGCAGTGAGAAGCCATTCCCCCTTGTCCTGTCCCTGCAAACCCTTGTTCCAAGTCCCTCTCCAGCTCTCCTGGAGCCCCTTTAGGCCCTGGAAATCTCCTGTGTTGTCCCTGGCTGGGGATGCTCTAAATGCCTCCTGGCCCAGGAGCTCTCCCAAGCCATTTGGGAATGCTGGGCCCTGTGCTGGCTGTCCTGTCCTTGTTCCTGGTTCCCAAGCCACACACAGCACTTCTGTCCCAGCCTGCAGGAGAATGCCATCGGAGACGAGGGCATGGCCGCCCTCTCCGCTGCACTGAAGGTCAACACCACCCTGGCAGATCTCCAGTGAGTATCCAGACTGCAGCAGGGCCCTGATGTCACAGCCTAATTATCCTAATTAACACACCACGGCCACCTCAGGACAAGTGCTGACGGGTGCCTGTTCCCTTGCAGCCTGCAAGCGACTTCGGTTGGCACGGCTGGTGCCCAAGCCCTGGCGGAAGCCTTGGAAGTCAACAAGAGCCTGCAGATCCTGGAGTAAGTGCTCTGTGGGGCCACCGAGTGCCCAGAGCTGTGCCACTGAGCCCTGGGGTGTCTGAGAGCCTGGCCCTTGGCTCAGCACTGCTCCTACCCTTTGCATGGTGATCTCCCAGTCCTGTCCCTGGACTCGCTGTGTGCGGTCACTTCTCCCCCTCCTCCCATCTGGGGTCAGCCCGGGCTGTCCTTCCTCACTGCTGCCTCTGTTTGCAGCCTGAGGGGAAACTCCCTGGGCCTGGTGGGGGCCAAGGCCATGGCCAAGGCACTGAAGGTGAACCGCAGCCTGCGCTGGCTCAGGTGAGTGTCCCACCCCCTGGCTGAGCCAGGAACGGCCTCTCCAGACATTCCCTTAGGGAAGAGCTGTGGGATGGCCAAGGCAGTGGTTCTAAGAAGGGCAAACCCTAAGCAGGTGGCTCTTCCCATGCATTCCCTCCTGTTGGCCACATGGCTGGTGCTGTCTGACCCTCCTGCCTCCCACAGCCTGCAGGAAAACTCCCTGGGCATGGATGGAGCCATCTGCATCGCCACGGCCCTGAATGGCAACCACGGCCTCACCTACGTCAAGTAAGTGGCTGCTGCAGGAAAGGCAGGGATGGGGGGAGACTGTGGGAACCATCCAGGGACCTCCCCCACCACCAGCACTGCCCATTCCTGGCTGCCCCACAGGGCAGGGACATCCCATGCTCCTCCCAGCATGAGAGCCACCATCTCCACACAGCTCCAGACCCCTCAGCTCCTCTCCAGGGATGCCTCTGGGCCAAAGAACCACCTCAAAGACAAACACTCTCTGGGGGAGAAGTGGCTCAGCCCCTGCTGCTGTCCAGGGCTGTCTCCAGCTGCCTCAGTGCTCTCAAACCCAGAGTGTCCTTGAGCAGATCCTGCATGGAGTGGGGTGGCCACAGGTGATGGTGCAGAGCTGGGCAGCATCTCCTGTCCTCAGCAAGAATCCTGCTCTGCCTCGTGCCCCAGCCTGAGCTCCTCTCTTTGCTCCCAGCTTGCAGGGGAATCACATTGGGCAGTCGGGAGCCAAGATGATCTCAGACACCATCCGGACAAACTCACCCGACTGCGTCGTGGATGTGTGAGGGGCCTGGCTGCAGCGAGGGGGGCTCAGGGCCCTCTGGCCTGGGTGACTGCAGGGACCTTCTTGTTCATCTCAGGGATGAGACTGGGCCAAGGAAAGCTCCTGAGCTCTTGGCACAGCCCAGGAGGACTGAGGGTGTTGGATCAGGAGTGCAGGAGGGTCAAGACTCATGTTGAAAGCTGAGGGATGTGTATGTCCATGTCCCTGTTCATCCAGGCCCTGGGGGAGCTTCAAGGAAAGGGGGAAATGCAAAAAGGAGTGAGGAGGGGCAGATGCCACATGCCAGACCTTGATTTTGGGGGTGATTTATCTGTGATTTATCTGGTGGCAGCAACTCCTGTGACCTCCCTGGTGCTTTGTCACCCCTGGCTAAAAACAGCCCAATCCTGCAGGCTCCCCTTGAAATCCCAGATGGACACAAGATTTGCTGCTGCTTTGCTGAGATGGGAGTGGTGCTGTGGACCTGGGCACTTCCAGCAGGTCCTGGCTGTTGCTGTGTCCTCAGTAACAGGCTGGTGCTGGCCAGAACTGTTTGGTAGAGCTGTTCTCTATGGAAGAGAGAGGAACCCAAGACATAGGAGTGGAACCATCTAGAAAGACCTTGGAAAATAAAGAGTCCTCAGGAAAATGGAGGATTAGGAGGGGGAATGTAAGAGGAACTGCACTGCCCAAGGGTGGGTTGTCTCCAGCACATCTTGGTGCTACACCAGAACTGCCTCAGCTCTTAAGTTCTCTCAGCTTCAGGCTGGAGCTCTTGGATCTCCTGCTGTTGTCACTGGTGTTGGGATACGCCTTCCCCATGTCCCAGCTGCAGGGTCTGTCCTGAGCAGGTCACCTTTTGACTAGGAGAGCAAAGGTGGTGCCTTTGTGTGAAAGAGACCCAGTGACTGTCCAGAGGTGCCAGGTTTGCAGCTGACCCAGCAGCCACACTGTGACCCCCTGATGCCACTGTCCCCTGTCCCCAGCCCAGCCAGGACACACTGCCACACTCAGGCCAGCCAGTGGCTGCTGCAGAGACCTGGGGGCTGATGCCAGAAACACTGGGCTGAGCTCTGGAGATGTAAACACTTGGGAATAAATTAATTCCTGGATGAGAAGATGCCTGGTGCAGCCTTGCTCTTGCACTGCAGGACATTTGGGACAGGCTGTGCTCCACTGCCCTGGGCTGAAAGATCAGTTCACTGGCACAGGGTGGAGCTGCTGCTGCTGCTGCTGCCTGGCACAAGCAGCTGCAACACCAGCAGTGGCTTTGCCAAATGCCTGCTGGCTGTTCTGGAGGCTAGGTGGCAGTGCTGCCTGGAGAGAGAGGCTCTGGCTCTGTGCACACCAGGTATGGAGTCACTTTTCCTACAGTACAGGAAACAGAAAACTGTGACTCAAAACTGCAGCCCAGACTGGGGACTGGGCCTGGTCTCGGGGGTCAGATCATCCCAAAGTGGGTGGGTTGGAAGGAATCTCAAATCCCCACCATTCCCCTCTGCTGCTGTGGGCAGGGACACCTCCCGCTATTCCTCCAAGCCCCAGTGTCCAGCCTGGCCTTGGATGCTTCCAGGATCCAGGGGCAGCCACAGCTGCTCTGGGCACCCTGTGCCAGGGCCTGCCCACCCTCACAGGGAACAATTCCTGCCCAATATCCCATCTATCCCTGCCCTCTGGCAGTGGGAAGCCATTCCCTGTGTCCTGTCCCTCCATGCCTGTCCCAAGTCCTTCTGCAGCTCTGCTAGAGCTCCTTCAGGCCCTGGAAGGGGCTCTGAGGTTTCCCTGGAGATTTCTCCAGTTTTAACTCCACTCCTTCAGTGTACCTGGTGCTGCTCTTTGTGCAGACAAGCACTTGATTAAGTAAAGGATATGTTTAGGATAAATAGATTTAAGCCAGATTTAAAACCAAGTGAAATGCATTCCCAGAGCAGCATTTTATCTAGTTTTATTAAGCCAAAGAAATCTATTTGGACATAATAAAATGCAGGGAAATCAGGCACACGATGCTCACTGGAGTGAGACTTCTGGCACTGCAGTGCACAAGAGCCAGTTTAGTGCAATTATGGAAATAAGTGCACATTACTGTGATTCTCATTATGGATAAACTGCTCATGCTTTGAGATTCACAAACCTGGCAATCCAAGCTTAATTTTCAGGTTTAATGAACATTATTTACCAACTCCTGAATTCACACTGACACGCACTTTTCAGACAGCAGGGTATTAGCTCCTGGCCTCTCCAAAGTTTGTGCTTTAAGAGGCCTCCTGCTACTGAAGGGTCAGAAGTCATTATCACTTTGCTCCAGTGGCTCTGGCTTCCTTGCTCGGAGACTGGATTTGCCTGGGGAGATTTCCATGCTGTCATCCTCCAGATCCTCCTCCTCCTCATCTTCATCTTCATCTAGGTCAATCTCACTATCCCCTGAGTCGTCCTGCAGGACAGGAAACAAAGAGTTCATGCCCAGCTCAGCTCTGCCATGGCCAGGCCGCTTTGCCAGCTCAAAGTAAGGGATGGCAGCGCTGCCTTCCCCCTGCACTCCCAGTGGATTGCAAACCTTCCCCACCCCACGGGGCTGATGAACACAAATTCCCTGACTTCTGCTGGGTCTGGGCTATTAAAAGCCTGGCAGGGTGTTTAACATTCAGGTGACAGCTGCTGTGAGAGCACAGAACTGAGGTGAAGTGGAAAACAATGATCCACAGCAGAGGAACCCACCTGTGCCTTGCGCCGGCCTGGCCGTGCCGGGGCTGGGGTCCCCTTGGAGAGCCAGAGTGGAGGAACACGAGAGGCAGAGCAGGAAAAAAAAGTACAAGAACATAAAAGAAAACAGAAAATACCCAGGCTGGCAGCAGGGGAGAAGGCAGCAAAGGCAGGCACAGCTCAGGCATCCTGTGCCACACCAGCAAGTGATAGAGGCTGGGTACACACTGCTGGCTCTTCCCAACTCCATGAATTCCTTTGAGGGATTCAAAGCAGCCTCACTGGTTTCATTCCCTGAGCTGGGACACACAGAGGCCTGCAAAGATCCCTGAGCTCTGAGAAGCTGCAGTCAGAGGGCAGAGCTATGAGACAACTGAAGTGGCTGCAGCTGAGGGAAGTCAAAAGCCTTGGCTTTCCAGCCCTGGATGTGCTGGGGCTGTGCCAGCAGGGAGGGAGCTGCCAGCAGGGAAGTCTAAAGGGACCAGAAATTGCAGAGGGAGAATCCAAATCTGTCACTAACAAGTGGACAAAGACAATCAGGCAGCACTGGGACTAAAATGATATCTTCACCCATAGCACAGCACTCTGCCCTTCCCAGAAATGGGTCTGGATGTCCAGGAGGCAACAACAGCCTTCACCACACCCATTCTGGCAGGAGCAAAAAGTGGAGCATGGGCTGCAAGTTCCTCTCCAGACACAAGGTGAGGGTGCCCAAAAAGCTGCCTCATCCCTGGAAACATTTTAAGTCAGGCTGGATGGGGTTTGGAGCAAGGTTTGGAGGTTTAGTGGAATGTGTCTCTGGGTGGAACAAGAGGGGTTTTAAGGTCCCTTCCACCTCAAACCATTCTGGCATTCCCAGAATGAACTCCCCTGTTTGAGACAGGCAGCACAGGCTCAAACACAAACCCACAGTCACCACAGCTGCACTGTTTCCTAGCACTCTCCTAAACTGTTCCAGCACCACCTGGAGAGAACTTCCCACTGCTCCTGGGATGGCAGCAGCTTTTTGGGATGGTGGGGAGAACTAACTGCAAATGCCAACCACATCTTGGCAGTTAGCTGCAGCTTCCTGGTGCAGATGTAGCCACTCAGGTGTGCCCAGAGGCACAGAAAGGCTGCCCATGGATGCCAAAGCCTGGGCACAGACACATAACAAACCTGTGTGTGCCTTTGACACTCCACCTACACGTAAACCAGAACCAAATGCAAGGCCAGGAGCCCTGGGGCAGCAGGACTGCCAAGGGCACAGCTCACAGCCCTGCTCTCATCCCTGCCCCATCCTCCAGAGCACTGGTGCTGCCAGCAGGGGCCATGGACAGGGCTCCAAGGAAGGACTTTTTAGAGCAATGAAGGGGATTTAGGTCCATGTATTTAACTCCTGCTGCACTGCACTGATCCCTCTCCCCAAAAATCTGCCCCACAGCTCACAGCAGCATTCCTGCAGCCTGTGTGCCACTAGCTCTGCACTGCAGGATGGGGTGAAAGCACATGGAGCACACAGACTCCAAGAACAAAGGAAAAATAAGGAAACATCTATGCCAAGGAAAGGTGTCAACCATTGGAAAGGAGGGGAAAAGCAGGCCTGGGGTGTGAGGATTCAGCAGGTAAAAAGGTGTCTCTCCAGCTGAGGAGAGGGCTGGCATCTAAAGCCCTGTCAGAGCAGCTCTGCAAACACATGAGATGGTTACTCACATCTTCCTCCGTGTCTCCACCTTGCATTGATCCCACGATCCGGGTGCCAACTCTGCCTGCAGGAGCAAAGAGAATCCCCATCAAACCTGGCTCATGGTCACAGGAGCAAAGAGAATCCCCATCAAACCTGGCTCATGGTCACAGGAGCAAAGAGAATCCCCATCAAACCTGGCTCGTGGTCACAGGGAGGGAGAAGGAAGGTAAAGCTCAGGGTGCATCCCTCAGTGAGAGGATGAGATCCCAATTCATGCAGTCACCCCCTTGTTAAGCCTCATTGCTCAGGAGAAGGTAGGAGGGGGTGAGGCTGAAAGTAATCTTGGAGTTTTTCTCCACTACCAATGATTCTATGATTCTAATTCCAGCCAGGATGCTAATTCCAGAGCTACCCTATTCCAGCATGATGGTTCTGGAAGGACAAGAGGCAATGGACACATTAAGGAACAGGAAATTCTATCTGAACAAAGAAATCTTATTTACTGAGAAGGCAGTCAAACACTGGAACAAGGCTGCCAAGAGAAGTTTAGGAGTCTCCATCCATGGAGATACTCAAAACTAAACTGGTTGTGGTCCTGGACAAGCAGCTCAAACCTCCTGCTAGAGCAGAGAAGTTGCTCTAGATGATTTTGAGAAGTCCCTTCCAACCCAAAAAATCCATGAACTGACACATTTCTTCCTCTGCTTCAGTACACAGAGAACAAAAGCCTGGTTTCTGTGGTAAACCCTTTGTCTTTTAGGGAGCTCAGACCCTTTCTGATATTCCAGGATGGATGCAATCTCACAGGAACCCCTGGCCACGCTCAGGCAAACCTCATAAATTTCCTGTTGGGAGTTTGATGTGTGAGGCTGGAGAGGCAGGTGGGGATGTGCAGGGAGCTCACTGACAGGGGAGCACACAGGTGTGCCTGCTTGGCTGGTTTTGGCTACCCCGAGGCCATGGGAAGATGTTTGCAGGTCTCCTTTGCTGGGAAGAGAGCCTGGAAGTATTGGGAATGGGGAGAGCAGAGCTGTGAGCAGGGAAAAGCTCCTGTGGGCTGCCTGGGTGACTCAGCCCTGCTGCTGCAGCCACAGAACCCCCTCAACACTGGATCCTATTTCCAGCCTGCTGTGTCCATCCCATCTCACCATCTGTTCATTTCCTGCCATCACCAGCTTCCTCCATGCCAAATATGGGCTTCTCCAACCTAGGACAATCCAATCTCTGCTGTTTTTAGCATGAAAACAAGGCAGCTTTAAAATATACCCTGGCAAACTTCTTTTTTTCTACTTCCCAAAGCACAAAAGATGACAGGTCCCCTTTGTCCCACGCAGTTTGAGATGAATTAGTGGTTGGAAAAAGCTGCCTAACTCATCCGCAGCTCCCCAAAAAAACCCTTGTTGTATCATGGCAGATCATTAAAAGGACTTTATGTCTTTATATAAAAAGCAGTGGCCTCTATGCAGCAGTTGCTGATAACACAGGAAGTGGAGATGGAATTAAAAGATTTCTGGATAGATCTGTCTTCAGGCTTTGGAGACTTTTGCTCTGATTTATGCTACACTAAATGATATAAATCTGGAGGTGATTACACCTGACACCCTTAGATGACAACAGAACCCCATCTTTGCCCAGCCTACAAATGACTCTTGAGTTTAACTGCACTTTTACTCTGTGGCAGCCTCAACATAAAGCACAAAAATTGGGAAATACCTCAAAAAGGAGAAAGCTGCAGGGAGCTCCTAAAATAAGACAAGACTGAGAGAGATTCTGAATAGAAGAGAGAATCAAGACATCAGGTAAAGAGAGCTGATGGAATAGGACAGTCCAAAATGCCATGGGAAGAGCTTAGAGAATGCTCACAGGAGGTGTGCAGGATGCTGCTCCTCCATCAGTGGGAACAGTGCAGACAATCTATGGACACGTAACTGCTCACATCTGGAGGAACTCCAGCATCTGGAACTGCCTGGACATGGATCCCTGCATTGTCTAAGCCAGGAGCACCTCTCTGAACTAGCAACTGTGGGATCAGCAGGGTTAGGTCCTGCAGCAAACCCTTGCCCACTCCCAGGATCTCGGGTTTATAAAAAATTATTTTTGTGTTTTCTCTGCTGATCAGCTGTTTACCACTGACCTGAGAATGCAAACTGAGTTTCTTCTCTTCCCAGCAAGAGAGTTTGAAGAACTGGTCGCGAGGCTTTTCTTCTTGTTTTTTTCATTCTGTTTATTTTTTCTTATCATTACATTCTGTTCCTGACCTGCAGAACTTTTCATTGCAGGTCAGTTCAAGGCACAAACCTCAAAAGCCCAGTGCCCTATGCTAAATGCTTAATGCTCTAACTACTCCCACCCTCAGGGTGGCGTGGATATTTATACTACAATCCACGTAATCAGTATTTATAATACTTCCTCAATAACTATTATCCATGTTAGAAGGTTAGACTCTACTCTAAGTCAACTCTAATGTGCTACCTCACTGCAGAACACGGAGGCAAGGAAGAAGGAAGAAAGCCAAAAGCCATGTGGTTCCTCCATCTTGCCTTCACTTGTTTGCTATCCTAAAAACCCCATATATTTAAAATTCTTACCCTGTGATAAAACTACACACTATTCTACTATCTAATAGTAGATATGTGAATGAAAACTCTGCTTCATTCCAGAGCTTAGAAGCCCTTTTTCCATGAACAAAGGTTAAAAACACTGCTTGTCAGATTTCACCTGACAGATTTGTCAGGGATTTCACCTGAGCACTAAGCTGTAAAGAGGAGAGAAAACAGATTTTCCATGGAGCATTATCTTCACTCCCATGTTTCCCGGTGTGGAGAATGGCCATGGTGTGTTCCTGGGTGCAGGAAGGAAACACAGGAGTCACCTGCATGGCACAGGGAGAGCTGAGGCCATTGTCCCTTGGTTTCCTGGGTTCAGTACAGCTGGGCTCACACAGCTGCCAGGAAGAGAGAGCCTGTGGAGTTTCCTTACAGATAATGTGAATCCAGCTGGGACAGGCTGTACAGAGCAGTAATTGGGAGAGCTGCTGGTAATTACAGGCTGTGATTCACTGCACCTTTGGAGTCAAAGCTTCTCCCTGTGCGTGGCCATGGTTTGTAGGCACCGAGCCCTCAGGGAGCACAAGGGAATGTGCATCCCTGATTTGGAGCCTGTGAGCTGTTGTCATTTTCCCTCTGTGTGATGCTCCCCACTGTATCATCCTATGCAGCTGCCTGGGATGGAGCCACAGGGCTGGGATCATTTCCAGCTCCTCACCCAGCAGTGGGTACAGGTTAACCCACAGCAAGGAGTGACACCCAACCTGAGAGTCTGGGCAGCCTGGGAGGGGGCCAGGTGGTTTTGGAGCTGACACTTTTGCTCCCAATCTGGAGAGCTGCAGTCTCCAGTGCTTAATGTGAATTCACAGCATCAGCTTGCAGAAGACACCTCTCTTCCCTCTGCATCACATTCCCTTCCACACACAGAAAAATGGGATGAACCATTCTGCCTGATCCTTCTGAACTGTTGCTCTGTGGGCACTGTGCTCTTAATCACAAAATAATTGAATATCCTGAGTGGGGAGGGATCCCCAGGGATCATCCAGCCCAGCTCCTGCCCTGCACAGCCACCCCAACAATCCCACCTTGTGCCTGAGCATTGTCCAAACCCTCCTGGAGCTTTGTGTCCATTCCCTGGGGAGCCTGGGCACTGCCCAGCACCCTCTGGGGGAAGAACCTTTCCCAAAATCCAGTCTGAGCCTGCCCTGGCCCAGCTCCAGCCATTCCCTGTCCCAGAGATCAGAGCTGCCCCTCGGGAGGAGCTGCAGCCCCTGCTGAGCTCTGCCCTCAGCCTCCTTCTCCAGCTGAACAATCCAAGTGCCCTCAGCTGCTCCTCAGACCCTTCCCCACCCTCATGTCCCTCCTCTGGACACTCTCCAACAGCTTTAGATCCTTCTGATATTGTGGCACCCATGACTTGAGGTGAGGCCACAGCAGAGCAGAGCAATCCCCTCCATTAGTGCAAGAGCCTGATCCCAGCAGCATTTTCCAGGCATTGCCAAAATCCAGGGATTCATTAAGCACAGCACAGCTGCTGTGTGGGGGAGCACACTTCAGTTTATTTCTTACACCTCCGTGAAAAGGAAATCTGCTTGGAGGTGAGGGAGCTGCTCCCACCATTTCAGACCTACAGCCTCTCCTTCTTCACTAGGTCTGGTGTTGGGATGGCCCACACATGGCGGGGAGGTTCAGAGGGAAGGAAAACATTCTAGAAATTCCACAGCAGAGATGTGAATGCAGCCATAAGCTGGAGAGAGAGAAATTCTACAAGCAGAGTGATAATTCCCACTGAGAACAGGACTTCCCTGCTTTGCCTGTGGTATGGAAGGATTGGAAACAGGACTGTGGAAGCTCACCTGAGAAGATTTGCATATCAAAACTCTCCTTTTCCCTACAGGACTGAAAAAGAAGAGGGATAATTCAGGCTCTACAGCCTTCCCTCAGCATGTAGGGTGCCACAGGCACTCAGCAGCACGTGCCCTCTCTGCCAGCACATCATTAACACCCTGATCTCTGGGCCAGCTCTGCCAAGGAAAGGGGCTCCAAGAGAGCTGCTCTCACTGTGTGACTTTGGACTGACTGTCTGCTAAAAAACCAGGGATTTATAAAGCTGTCTTCTTACAGTAAAGATCAAATGGGGCTGAAGTTGTTCCTGTCTCAGTTGTGAAATGGTCTCTCTGAGGTCAGGACAAAACCAGCCCTTAACACCAATGTTAGAAAAGAAAACAAGAGCTACAGCACGGGGAGAAACAGTTCACAGGAGCTGAAATATCCCAGGAGTGTGGAACAGAAGGTGATTTCCAGGCACAGCTCCACAAGGAGGGACTATTTCAGCTTCATTCAGCAGCACTGTCTTGTCAGCAGTACAGTGTCCCTGTCTGAGTGTCCCCACCTGCCACCTCTGGGAGGGGAGAGATCCTCATGATACCACAATGCATTTCAGGACTCGGGTCCAAGGGACTGAAAAGATGGCTCTGCACACAGAATCATAACATCAACTCAAAACCTGTCACTTCTGATAGTGTGGGTGACAAAAATCTGTTTAGTTCAAGGGGAGACTGGAAAGGTTCTTAGGAGAAAATAAATGTACTGAGGGTTAGCTTAAATGTGTGCAAGCCACAAGTGATGGGGTTGAAACAGCTTGAGAGCTGCAGGGAACCTGAGGGAAGTTCCCATGTGCTTCCCCAGACATTTTCTTTCAGCCAGGCTGGGGAATAGCTAGATGCTCTGGCTGATCCAACACAGCAGCTTCTGCATTCCCAGAACAAAGCTGGGCATCCTTTACCCCAAAGCCCACCCAGCTGCACATGAACAACCATCCTGCTGCAAACAACTCATCTATGGCCTGTTTCAGGCAAGAGGTTTCTCTACACTGCAAATGGTTAAGACTTTCAGTGCTGAGACAATTTCATTTTCTTTGGCTCTCTGACAAAACAAGAATCTTACTGCAAGTGCCACCACAAATTCAGGGAAGTCCATTGTATTTGTCACAGCCTCAAATATCTACTGCCAGACAGAATAAAAGTGGATGTGATATTTTATTCACATTGACAATGCTAAAATTAAAATGTAGAGACCAGATTGCCTCCAGCTCTGACATCCCCAGCAGAGGAAGGGCATGGAGCTGTTGGGAGAGAGTTGAGAGGAGCCCATGGAGATGCTCCAAAGGCTGGAGCCCCTCTGGAGCCAGGCTGGGAGAGCTGGGGGTGCTCACCTGGAGAAGAGAAGGATCCAGGGAAACCTCAGAACCCCTTGCAGGGCCTAAAGGGGCTCCAGGAGAGCTGGAGAGGGACTGGGGACAAGGGATGGAGGGACAGGACACAGGGAATGGCTTCCCACTGCCAGAGGGCAGGGATAGATGGGATACTGGGCAGGAATTGTTCCCTGGGAGGGTGGGCAGGCCCTGGCACAGGGTGCCCAGAGCAGCTGTGGCTGCCCCTGGATCCCTGGAAATGTCCAAGGCCAGGCTGGAGGGGGTTTGGAGCAGCCTGGGACAGTGGGAGGTGTCCCTGCACATGGCAGGGGTGGGATGAGATGAACTTTAAGGGCCCTTCCAGCCCAAAGCAGTCTGGGATTCTGTGATAAATCAGTGTATTCACCAATCTACAAAAGCAAATGATCAGTGACACATGGGTTTACTACAACAAGCCCCCCTAAGGAGGGAACTTGGCTCTAAGTGTGATATTGTGGCAATAAAGCACCTGCAGCTTGGCCCCTGCCCTCCCAGCCACAAGCTCTCACCTCCCTGCTCTCTCCTGGATCAGAGCCCTTCCTGCTTCCCTAACTCTGCTTTTGCCATCTTTGCTGACCCAGCAGCACTGAAGGTAAAGCTCCAGAGCCCATTCCAGCTTCCTTCTTCAGCTGCTCCTGTTCTCTCTGCACGTGGGGTAGGGGTTGATTTTCCCTCTGCACCACACCAGTCTCCCCCAGCTCCCTCTTTGCTGCTCCATGAGAAACCAAATCCTTTAACTTCTTTTAATTGACTGAAAGAATAAAACCAGGAGCAATGTTGTCAAGCCTGCATTTAGTTTGAATTTTGCTGCATCTAGACAGAGCTGATGAAAGGGCTCTTCAGGGAGAGTGTGCTGATTTTTCTCAATTATACCAAGTGGCCTAAAAAGAGGGATTATCTCTTCCTGAGAATCTTGTCTCTATAATGGCAAAACACACTGGAGTATCTGCCCACCACAGAGAGGGAGGAAGTCTTATCTCCCAGCACTGATAATCTGGGAATTAGAGATGTAGAAATGCACCCCAGCAGCCACAGGGACTGAGCACAGTGGGCTCTTTCTCCTCAGCTTGAGAGCAAAGGTGGCTCAGGAGCATCACCATGGAAGAAAACACAGAGCTTCCAAAGAAAAGTGATTGAATATCTTAAATTGAGTCGAGGAAAAAAGCAGTAATTAATAGAAATAACGCTCTCATTATGTTGCCTCGATCATTAAGTGTATTTTAAAGGCAAATTGCTGAAGAACACCAGCAGATCTGTGGTGGGTTTAACAGCAAATGGGCAGAGAATATTCAGCCCTGGTTTTCTAAAGAAGCTGCTGCTTCTGACATTAATCTCAGGTTTTAAAGTCTGATGAACTAATATTAAGTTTCCATTAAGGGTAATTAATGGTAACAAAACTCTTCCTAGAAAAAAATCTACTGGCAGTAAAATCTACAACTTTTAGAGTAAACTCTAAAACTGCTATAAAGAGCAGCAGAGACTCAGGTTATGGTGTTCTCTGAGATGAAACATCACAGACAGGTACAGGGTCCCTTCCAAAGCTCTAAAACCTGTGAACAAACCTTTCCTTGAGAAATGTCAATGTGAAATACTCCTTAGAGAATATCAGTGTTTCTAGCACTTAACAAGACTTTTCAATTTTCAAGAAAAACAAGAGAAAAAAAATGCTTAAATTACACTGACTTGACACTGGTCTCAGTCAGAGAGGGGAAAGCAGAATTCCATTCACAGAACTCCACATGTTTGCAGTTTATCTAAGGACGAGGTTCCAGCAGGAGTGGTGGAACATAAAATCCCCCTCACAGGCATTTCCTCCAGACTCCAGAGAGGTTTGTGCTGACAGCTCAGAATCCCTCACTGCTAACAAAATGAACCGCCCCGATTTCCTGGCTGTGTTTAGTCCTCCAGACTAAGCAGAACATTTCTTTTCCCACCTGAGTGAAACACAGACCCTCACACAGCAATTCCTCTGAGCTGTTTGTCAGCAGTGGGAACAGCAGCCAGAGGCTGCAGCTGCAGTCCCCAGGAAGCAGGGCAGAAGGCTCACATGGGAGCAGCAGCTCAGGTGTGCTCCACCTGTGCCCACTCAGTGCAGGTGACTTTACTGACTCACTGAAGGTTTCCCAGCTAAAACAGATGCCAACAGCTACAGGGATTTGCAAAACTACAGCTTTGCAATGAGAAATGGTATTGCTTCCCTAAGGCTTTTGGGCTCTTTTTTCAGCAGTGTGTAAGGCAATGTCAAAGAGGGATTTTCCCCACACAGTCATTTTTCTTTCCTAGTAAATAATTCATCATTTGCTCCCCTGGAAACCCTGTTTTTTCCACAGGGCTTTATCCTCCTGCAGCTCCTGAGAACTGAGCAGTGCCAATATTCTGAAGGGTGACAGGGATTTCTGATATTTGCAGCTACTCAGGTAACTCCAGCACATCCTGGTGGCTCAAGGCAGGGTTAGGATACCTTGCAGGAGAGCTTCTGTGCTGATGCGGTGCCTCGTGATCTGCAAATCCCCCTCGCTGTCAGATCCTTCATCCTCCTGGATTTCTATGTCAGAGTCATCATTACCTGGTTGAAAACAAAGCCAGCTGATTAATATCACCCAAAAGCACCACCAACCCAGAACAGCTGGACATAGCTTTGTTCAAGCCCCAAGAGGAATTGAGAATGCAGCTGCAGAGAGTGCAGGAAAACGGCCAATATCCACATCCCAGGGAGAAATCCTTCAGCATGGGAATGCCAAGGCAGCATCCACTGTAAACAAGAGCTTTGGGACAATCCCAGACTGTACCATAAAGGTGCTGTTTAAACATCCCCTCTGGCTATGAAGAGAAGGTGCTGCTTCAGCAAGTGCTCTAAAGATAAAACTCTGAAAAGCATTTGGGAAGTGTGTGTTTATTACCCTGGTTTTACCCTGACACCAGCAACGTTAAAACCCATCTCCTTGGACTATTTGCCTTTCATTTAATCCTAGATAAGCACAGTTCCACATCCCCAGATAAAGGAATGCAGCAACAGCCAGACCCAAGATGCTGGACACACAGGGAAGCTTCAGATAGAAGACCAGGAATTTCTTCAGATATTTTCATCATCTGCCTTTGTTTCCTCCTCCCCATCCAAAGCAGAGTTCCCAGGCCAGTGCCAGGACAAATCCAACAGGACCCCATGGGAGGACCCATCACAGCAACATTGGCTGCTGATTATTTAGAGAAAAATAGGCAATTCTTTCCCAGGTACATTTAATTACACACATGTCTGAGCTGAAAATGGAAATAACTACTTTAATTAGGATCAGTAATGAGCTGACACATCTTAGCAGTATTTAATTATCGGACAATGTACAAATATTAGACATTTTCTCATCCACTTTTTCACTGCAATTTGAAGTTAATGAGAAAATAATAATGGCAAGGGAAGTATCTGCTAGCCTGGTAAGATTACAAGACTCCAGCAGAGTTAGCTATAATATCTATTTGCACTTTCTTCTTCGGTAAGTGAGGGAATCACTCACTGCTCTGTGACCTGGATGCTGCTTGTGTTTGCCTGGCATTTAGGAAACCGAGGTTTTGTTCAGCCTTGCATGGGCAAACTCCTTGGAGGAACCATGTGGAGCTTACAGAAAGGATTTAAGTTTGTGCTCAATATATTAAAGAACGAATTTATCACACTTGTGATGGCTCTTACTGCTGCTAGAATGCCCTCATTCCTATTTTGTGGGGTTTTCTTCTTCCTTCTTGGTTATTTATTTTATTTTTAGCAGCAATTTCTCCCTTTCAGGCTTTGTCATTTGTGTTCCTGTTAGGCAGCAGCACTGCCAAGAGCTGAGGATGCTGCAGGGAGCCCCCTGATTACCTGGCCAAACCTCTCCCATTCCATGATTCCTGCTCCTGTCTGGGATCTCCTCAGCATGAGCTGCCAGCTGAGCAGGGAGCAACAGCCTCCCACTGCCAGGGAGCAGGGTTGGATGGAATATGGGGAAGAAATTCTTCCTTGTGCCTTTACAAATCCTTTCAAGCCAAATGAAAATACAAATTCATCAGCTGAACTCCCAGCATGTCCTGGCTTGGAAGAGACCTCAAAGCCCAATTTGTTCCGCCCCCTGCCATGTGCAGGGACACCTCCCACTGTCCCAGGGTGCTCCAAGCCCCCATCCAGCCTGGCCTTGGACACTTCCAGGGATCCAGGGGCAGCCACAGCTGCTCTGGGCACCCTGTGCCAGGGCCCCCCCACCCTCACAGGGAAGAATTTCTTCCCACTAACCACAGTACAGCACTCTTCCTGCTGAGTTGTGACTTTGAAACGAATGTTATGGATCCATGGCAAGAGTTTGGGTGTTCCTTGAACAGCCTGGCTGGAATGCTGGAGCACAGAGCCCAGCTCAGAGCATCACTGCAGTCAACTCGTGCCAGAGGCTCAGAGAAGTGACAGCTGCAAATGCAAATTCAGCAAGATCAAAATTCCTGCCTCCAAGCCTCCTGCTTCCTCTTGACAAGACATCAAGCACCTTTTTCAATCCCCAAAAACAAATACACTGCTCCAATCCAGCCTAAGGGCTGTTATCAACAAGCCCATGTACAATCTGAGTTATCAGCTGAACTGAACTGTGCTGAGCCAAAATCCCAAGGACACAGAACCAGAGCACAGTGCTAAAAAATTATTCAAATACGTAAGATAAAGAGGAGCTGAGTACAGGCTTTTTATCAGGGTTAAACACCAGGCCAGCCCAGTGCTGTGTGTGACCTGTCCTAGGCAGTGTACCACCATCAACCCCTCACTCCACACCTACTGTGCCCAGTTCTCACCAAAATATTCTTGGCATTCATAAAAAGTGACAGCTCAGAAAGTTTCATTGAACAACATGCAAGAAGACTTAAAACCCTAGAAGAAGCCACAATCTCATATATGTACCACTGCACAGCCAACTACAATCAATTTTGGGGAGATAAGGAACATTCCTTTGAAAAAAACAGGTTTTTCTCAGGATCAGCACAGAGCAATGGAGATAATCAACCACAGCAGCACAAATTGTCACGTGTTTGTACAAGGAGCACAGAACCCACTGAATGGAGCTGGCTTATGAGATTTGTATGGTTTTACATGAGGATTATTGGAATTCTCACAACAGACTTATTTATTATTATTATTCAGCAATCCATGTGCCTCAATTGAGGCCAAGCTGGCAGCTTCCAGAAGCTTCAGACTGAGGTTTTAAGCAGCTCTTGTATTTTTATTATGAAAAGGTAATCAGCAGAACAAGTCTGTAAATTGTGCTGGGCCCATCTCCCCACTGCTGTGATTGCACAGAAAACACTCCAAATATCAGCCAACCTGAGGGAGGATATACTTGGATTTTCAACCCCACTTGCCTTTCATTTCAACATTTCCATTTCGTAAAGATGGGTTTCAGTCAACTAAATTAGTTTCCATTAAAGCTGTCCAGCCACAAAAAATATATCCTGGTTTCACTGATCTCCAAAGGTGGGATTTTTGTTCCTGCTCCCAGAAAAAAGCCAGAGTTGATACCTGGCCAGATAATACTATATTGAAATGATTTAATTTTTGGTAATTTGCAATGCTTGAAGGAAAAGCAGCATGATTTAATAACTTAGCAGTGATTTCATTGCAGATTTGGTAGTTTGCATCAATAATCAAGTAAAGGTATCCAGCTGTAAAATAAGAAGCAACTGTGGTGAGGATAATGAGCACAGTGGCCACTGTTTATTGATATGCTCTGGAATTAGCTCGAAGTGCTGTGCAGCATGTCCAGTTTCATCAGACAATCACTGCCTTGGAAACACAGGCAATGGCTCCACAGCAATTATTGCACCCAGCAGGATGCTGGTTTTGGTGAGAAAACATCACGAGAACAATCAAATGGGCAACTGGCAGCCACTTGATCTCAAATGAAATCCAGTTAATAAATGGCATGAAATAAGGGAACAGCAAAACCCAAAGGGGGTGGGATTGGGAGCTGTGATGTGCTGAAGGAGAGGGGAGCCCAGTGCCCACTGAAAGCCTCAGCTCTGCCAAACCCATCCTATTGTCACACCAAACCCACACCACCAGGCTCTGAATCAGCCTGAACACTCCTAACCCCACAGCTCTGCAATTGGAAGGGAAAGAAAAGTTTGGAACCTGGAGGGAACGTCCTTTGTCCTTAGCACAAAACAGATCTGTCATCTGACCTCTTCAAAAACTTCAGCCTGGTACTGAGAGCTCCTGAGCAAAGTCCAGATGTGTGTCACTCCCAGGAATTCCAGTGGAAAACTTGAATGTTCAGAGCTGTGCAGCCAAAAACTGGGCAGTAACAGCAACAAGGAGGTTGTAGAGGTAGCTCTAAGTGAACTTATTCACCTTGCCTGGTCATTTTAAGATCACAGAATCATGGAATAATTTGGGTTGCAAGGGAATTTAAACTCAGCCCATTGCAGCCCTGCCATGGGCAGGGTCACCTCCCTCTAATCCAAGCTGCTCCAAGTCCATCCAGCCTGCTCTATCTACAGAATCCAAACTCTCAATTTATCAGTAAGGATGATTAACCACTGCCTGGGGAACCAATAGGTCTCAGCCACTTGAAATAATTAAAACTAACTCAGGATGACGAGCTGCACTTAAACTGGGTTTTGGAGTCTTAGCAGGAGTGAGCAGTGAGATTATTTTGGGGCCCATTTGATAAAGAGGTCATATTTGGCGACCAGAACTATTTCTAATTGCCTTACAAGCTAAAAATCCATCCAAGCATTATTAAATTAGACCATGAATTTGCAATTACCCGACAAGCACAACACAAAGCTGCTGTGGACGGGTTCCAAGTGCCTCTTACCAGAAGATGGATGGCCTGAGCACCAGCAATATCATCCAGGAATCACCCCTCAAATCCCACAGCTGCTGCAATGGGGCTTTTTGTTTGTCTGCTGGCAGATTTTAAAGCATCTGGAGTAGAAAGGGTGCACCCAGGAGCATCAGTTAAATCCTCTGGTTGTTGCTGAACAGGATTCAAGTACTGCAGACTTCCGAATGGTGGGGAAAAGGAATGTTTATTCATTCTACAGACCAAGCAAGAGGATGCAGGGTGGACTGACAGGAGCAGCACAATAGCAAATGGCAGAGTCAAGGAAAAATTCAGTTTTACAGCAAGTAAATATTTGTAATACTTCTGCGTATTTAAATTAATCCTGGCCACAGCATTGGCCAAAAGAAATGCAGAAAATATCTTGAAAAATTCAAAGCGTTTATGTTTTTGTACTCCCAAAACAAAATATTTTACTTTTTAAAAAATACAGTTCATATATATTCCTAGAAGAAAGGTGGAGAGAGACTTTGGACAAGGACCTGGAGTGCCAGAACAACAGGGAATGGTTCCCCACTGGCAGAGGGCAGGGATAGATGGGATATTGGGCAGGAATTGTTCCCTGGGAGGGTGGGCAGGCCCTGGCACAGGGTGCCCAGAGCAGCTGTGGCTGCCCCTGGCAGTGTCCAAGGCCAGGCTGGATGGGGTTTGGAGCAGCCTGGGACAGTGGGAGGTGTCCCTGCACATGGCAGGGTGTGGCACTGGATGAGCCCTTCCAACCCAAACAACTCTGGGATCCTGTAGAATGATTCTGCATCATCTTCTTTTAAATTAAATAAAAAGCTCTTGCAGAATACCAGAAAATGCATTGGAAAAAGTGTGTAAAAAAGTGAAAAAGAAAGATCTGTAAATGCAATAAGCTGAAGAGTCTGAAAAAAATATTTCAATCTAGAAACATTCCAAGTTGTTCCTTTTTTGCTCAATGAAGTTTTTGCAATTTTGTATACACCTGAGGAAATAAACTGAATTTCTGCTGCAGTCAGTGACCTTCCCTGGCCTCTCCTCTCACACAATCCAGTACCAGAGCACCCAGTACCCACACCTGACAGCAGTGCTACCTCCAGCCTTCACCCAAGCAGTGTCTAAAACACTGTTTAAAGTGTGTCACTTTGCCATTAACAAAGAAACCAAGCCCTGAGTTTCAGGCAATTGGATTTGTTACGTTGCACCAGTCCTGGATGTGGCACAGGGGCAGCAGATGTGTGAGACACCACTGGATCAGCCTCTTTAAGAGCATCTTCTGCCAAGCAAAGATTAGAAAAATAACAGTAATTTCCTCCCTGCTCAGCACAAAAGACATTTTTATACTGCTGCAAATACTTAATTGTGTGTATTTTCATCAGGAAGATAATACTCAGAGCTTGATCTGTAGCTAGAGTTCAAAATCTTTATGTTGTTTAAGAACAGTATTTCAGGCAATTTTGTGTTGGGTTTTTGGGTTTTCTTCAGTGCAGTGGTTTTACAGAGTTGCTCTGTCAGGGAGAAAAGTTGATTTGCCATTTGTGGAAAGAAAAAACAAAACAAATCAGACTATTGCTCAATAACAATGAACAATTTTGCCAGTTTTATGTGGACTTCATTCTTAACGCAGACCTGCACAACTCAACCTCCATCTCACAGCTCTCCTTTATGAGGAACAGGATTTAGGCTTCTCAGCCTGAAACTCAACTGAGAGCTGCCCAGAACTCCTGCAGCTTCATTGAAGAGAGAAATGAAGTGCTAATTTGGAACCCTTCTTACCAAATTAGCAGGAGATGAGGTCAGGGGACCCAGACAATTCCAGAGCTGATCAATTCTGTGGGTAGGTGAAGGTAACAAAACTCACAGGGCAGAGAGGATACTGACTTTTATCACTTAATGGCAACAAATTTATCACCACCTGCCAGCCCAGGCTGTTAGAAAAGCCTCAGTAAGTTTTTTACAGCTCCCAGGGGCAAAGAGCACACAGAGTGAGAGAAGCTGCCTTGTTCTTTTTGGGGACACTGCCCCTGCAGCCTCCCTCCAAGGAGGGAAGCAATGAACCTGCTCCAAGGCAGCTCATTCCCCCATCTCAACATCCCAGAATCAGCCAGGGAGTTCTGGGATACTGGGAGAACCAGGCCAGCCTGCCCACCTCCCAGTAAGCAGAGAAGGAGCTCACCCCTTCATCTCCAGAACCTGCTGCATGAGCAAGACCAAGTTAGAGCAGGGCCCACTTCAACCATCCTGGTGTCTGTTGGGTTGAAGGCTCAGGGAACAAAGTCCTAAGTTTCCAAACAAACTGAAGATGGAATAAAATTTTGGATGAAACCACCTTGCTCTGTGTGGGGGAATTACTCAAAAATGTAACTGGAATAATGAAGTATCTAGCAGGGTCTGTGGTGACAGGACAAGGAGTGATGGTTTTAAACTGAAGGAAGGTCAATTTAGACAAGAAATTAGGAAGAAATTCTTCCCTGTGAGGGTGGGGAGGTCCTGGCACAGGGTGCCCAGAGCAGCTGGGGCTGTCCCTGGATCCCTGAAGTGTCCAAGGATAGGTTGGACAAGGCTTGGAGCAACTTGGGGTAGCAGGAGGTGTCCCTGCCCATGGCGGTGGGGGGGGGGGGGATGGGATGAGCCTTAAGCTCCCTTCCCATCCAAAGCAGTCTGGGATTCTACAAAATTTTTCCCTCCAAAAACCTGCTTCAGAAAGATGTTTCTGATGGTGAAGTCCTACTTTACTCTTCCCAGCTGAAAGGCTGAAGTGCTCAGGGCTGCAGCACCTCACACCATTTCCTCACCAGGCTCACAGCAGGCTAGATAAAATCACTGCCACATCCAGCTGCAGGTCCTTGGGAGTCCTCTCCAGCAGGAACCCCATCCCTCAGGTGATCCCTGTTTCTGGTGGGAGCTGCAGGATTAACCCTGGGGAAGGGTGGGCAGGCAAAGCTGCTCAGTGGTGCTGAGCCCATCCTGCTGCTCTTGCTTTGTTTTCCTCTTGGGCATTTTTCCTGTGATGAGGATCCTGGCATTAACACAGCTGCTCTGTAAACAAACTCATGTGCCATGTTTGAACCACCTTCTGCATTCCCTCAGCAAAGCCAATCTCTTGGGTTTGAATTGTTTAAAGGGCAGCATTTAATTAATAACAAGAGGAGGAGGGAGGTTTGCTCCAAGGGGAGAGGACAGGTCCAGTGTGACCAGACTGGTCCTGGGGAGATTTACAACATTTAATTAATAAACCTCTGTGCTCCTGACTGGAAAAGAGCCCTGGAGAGGCAAATTTCCTGTCTCACTTCTCACAGACAAAGGCAAGGTGGAGCTGCCAGAGATGACTCGATTTGCCAAGGTGATGGGACAGTCAATAAATGAGCCAGCTCTGGAAAGCAGGATCCTGGTGCTCCTCTCACTAGAATAAATGCTAATTATGACAATTAGGCCCTGGAATTAAGATGTATTATGGTACTATTTCAGGTCATTAAAAGTAATAATCACATTCTTAGGTGGCAGGTAAATCAGGCAAAGTTCCTTTTATTTCAGAGATGCAAAACGACAGGACAGTTTTCCAGCTGAAAATCCAAAGATGAGGACCAAGCAGGGCAGCAAATTTTCATCTGATACCTCACACTGCCAATGACGGGTGCCTGATCTCCACCTCCTCTTGAAATTTTTACCCCAAAAACTGTCAGAGAGCAGGACTTGGATTTTTCATGCAAATAAATCCTTGAAATAATTCCACAGTCTTGTAATTTACATTAAAAATCCTGTATTTCAGCTAAAACTTCTTCATTCTTTACCTCATTGATATGAGATCAAAGATGGGCAGAAATCAGTGAATTTCCTTTCATGAGTTTGCTCTGAAAATCTCAGATACCAAACAAACTGTGAAGTGCAACTTTTATGTCTTTACTCAATTTCAGCTTTCATCAACTCTCCCTCTGATCCTGAGAACTAACTTTCCTCCTAGTTTCTCCCAGTATCAAATAAAAATGCACAGACTGCAATATTAAATTCACAGGGGTAGTTCATGATGAAGTTCTGGCTGGTGTTTGGCTCAAAAAGAGCAGTATCTGGTTAGTGAGCTTTCTACAGAGTCTCAAGAGGTCATTAATTCCCTTCTGGTCCTAATTAATTAAGAAGTAGTTTAGGGAAAAAAAAAAGGAAAAAAAAAAACCCAAACAAATTTTAATTGCATTCTCATTTTGCAGGTACACTAAAATCAAACAAATGCAGGGAGGCAAATGTGGATCCTATTGAGAAGATTGATGATATTACAGAGGACTTTAAGCTGTGAGTTTTCATCTGGGAAAGTTCTGATCTGTGTCATATTTGAATACAGAACTAAAGCCTGTGCTGAGGATGCAAATTGGGGCCAGAAAGGACACTCTGGTTTGGCAGGACACCCCAGCATGGGTGTGATGAGGCACAAACCAGCAGGACTCTTCACCTCCATGAAGCATTTGGCTGAGAAGAACCCTCTGTCCAAGTCTGCTCTCAAGCCAGCAATCCCCTGGTGCTGGCACAGGTCTGTGTCCCCAGGAGGGGCTGGGAACAGTAAAAATGGAGCCTAAATCTGCTCTGGGATTGCCCAGCATTTAGTGGCTGATTGTGGTCATTCCTCAGCTCTGCAGGTGAAACTGGCAAGGCAGGAGAACATTCCCAGAGGAATATTTCACGCAGCCTGGCACTGCTGTCCTTTAAAAGGTCGTAACTCCACTTGTTCTACCCCTGCCTGCTGATTCTGTCATCACCCCACACCCCCTTGGAAGTGGACACTTACACATGGAGTAGCCAGCACTTAGCAACTCCTGTGTTACTACAAGAGGTGAAGGAAATGCCACTTACTTCCACTCTTCAGCAGGTGCTGCTCCTCCTCCTTCAACCTGTTCTGAATCAGACGTAGCATGTTGGCTGCTTCCTGCAAGAGGAGAGAAAGAGCTGCCTTGGGAAAGCTGCCACACGTAGAATGGGACCAGAAAATGTCAGCATGGAGAATGTTTTGTGGAAAAACAGGTCTGATTTGAAACACGGAGCTCCTGCTTACTTTGTGAGGGTCAGGATATCAAGCCCAGTGCATTGAAATTCAATCTTACATCCCCTCTGGGTGAAACATCACTTATCGCGTGGAAAATTAGTTTATTTGTCTTCATCCCACAGAACATGACTGCTGTTGCTTTGAAAAGCAGGATTTGGTAGTTGTTTTCAGCCAACAGTCCATTAAACACCAGAACTGGTTGGTGAAATGACTGCATTTCCTAACACACATCCAAAGCAGAAAGAATCCACACCTTTCCCTGCATGCAAACAAAACTGGAGCAAACAATCCTATCAGTGAGCTGGAAAAGAACAGCCATCTGTACTTCTGATCTGGTGCAAAGGAGAACCAACCAAATGAAGGTCAGTGACACTGAGAAGTCTCAGAATGGCACCTTTCTAACCCATTTTTAATGGTATTTAGCTTAAATTTGGGTAATGCTAATGGTGAAGAGCAAACGAAACACAATAGAGTAGGTAAGAGATGAATGCACAGAATCAGGCACAGCCAGAACCCACAACATGAACAGGTGGAAACAGCTGATAGAAGATTTAGCCAAAAATTTTGCTAATTTTAGTCTCTTCAATTCCAGTCAGGCAGAGGAAAGTTAATTAATTGTGGACTGAAGTAAGATTTTTCCAATCCTTTGATTTTTCTATGCAAAATATGATTATAATTAAAGCCACCAGTTTACTCTGATGTGATCAGATCTCCACACTTGCAGTGCACTTGTGGGAAGGAAATGAGGACTCAGCTGGAATATCCATGGGACACAGGGAAGTAAGAAAGAAGAGCATGAAATGTGGAATGGAGCAGAAGCTCTTTAGATTTTCATGTGGAAATGTGTTTCCATAAGCATGGAAGCTGAGAAGGAACCCCCAAGGCCCACCCAGCACACGAGGAAGTGGAAACACGAGTTGGTGGAAATAGAGGCCTGAGGACAGACTGAAATGGTCCAACACAACTTGGAAGAAATATCTGTCCTGGGAATTGAAATTCAGGCTGGAAAAGCTTGCAAGGAAGATATTTCCAAGTGGAGGTGATGTGTCACCTGTACCTGGTGAGAAGCACAGCTCAATGCTTCTCTCAAGGAATTAAATCCTGATCCAAAATCTGCTTTGGACAATCACACAAGCTACTCTACAAACTCTCAGTGCTGGCAGAGACAGGGATGTTGCTAATGGATCCTCAGGATCTAAGGAAGAACCCTGCAAAACTGAAGCAGGTGTGACAATGTCCAGGGGGATAAAGCAGAAAAGTCAGGATGCCAAATTTTATGGAATGAGACCCTCCAGCAGCAACTTGCATCAACAGGACTGCTGAAATCTCCAAACTGATGGGTGTGTTCTGCAGGGAAAAGCTAACTCCTGCAAACAAACAAGCGAGGGAAAGACACAAGCATGTTTTTAAACTCATTTCATGTAGACTCAGAATGTTTGAAATACTCTGTGGAGGAAACTGTTCTTCTTTATGAATTCCTTCTTCATGATTAACACTCTCCACCCCTCCTCAGTGCCAGCAAAGCCTTTTCAAAAATGAGGAAAATTGAAACGTGTGTGGACTTGAGGCAAATTTCTCAGAGCTAACAGTGTTTCCTTTGGTCATTCCAAGGCCTCCCTCTGCATCAGCAAGTCCCAATATTTCTTCCCTGAGCCTCATAATTGCTGTCTTTATTTTATTTTTATTCGTTACCTCCTTCTCCCAGTCAGCCCTAAGGTTTAAATATGGTCAGTAATTTATATAAGCCCCTGCCCTCATTCCCAATTCCCTGCTCTGTCCCTGGGACAAATGGATACATGAGGGATCCATCCCCCACCTGGATCCCAACCCCACTGGCTGCTGCAGCCAACACAGTGCATATGGCAAAGAAAGGAAAAACCAGTAAAAAAAAAGAAAAGGACATTTTCCAAATGTCACGGGGACAAGTTCATAAGCCCAGGAAGCACGTTTAGAATGTTCACAGAGCACTGAAATAACCAGCAGAGACATAATCACTGCCTGGCACTGCAATTCCAGGCACACACCACGACAGCTGAAGCTGGCAATTCCAATTTACACAAATAAGCAGCTCCCTGCTCCTTCCTTTCTCCCACTCTCCAGCTCAGAGAAAAGCACTTGTGCAGTGACACAAAAGGAACCTGCTGCAAACTAATCCATCAAAACAAAATTAAGCCAGGCAAATTGTCCACTGCAGCTCAGCATGTGCCTACTCGAGGTCTGACTGGGAGGATGGGGTGCTGCACCCGTGGGGAAAACAGCAGGGTTATGAAGATGGGGTTTATCAACATAAACACAAGGGAAATGAAGGCTACATGAATGTTTACCCATACAGCTGAACCACTTCTCCTTTCCTCCAGCCTTTCACCTGTGCTGCTGCCAGCAGCTCAGCTGATCTCATTGCGAGCCAGCCCAGACACTTAACTGGCAGGAAAAATGTTGTTTTTCTGCTGGTTTAGGCTTCTGAATAACTTGATGCACGGCTGGTCAAATGCCACTGTCAGCCCAAGGGACCTGCTGAGCCTGTGCATCCTCCCTCCCAAAGCAGCCCACGGCTCCATCACTGCCACATCCTGCAGAGGCTCATCAAAAACTGCAGCAACAGAAAATGTTTTAAAAGGGCAGCTCCAGATCAAGCCAGAACCAGGAGAAAATCAGTAAACTGCTGGTTACTGTCCTCAGCAAGTGACATCCTCAAAGAGGGGGCAGAAGGGATGGCAAATCAAAAATCTAGAAAGCAAAAAGAATTTGTCATTTAAAGGTTTTGAATGCCTGCAGTCATCAAAGCTGCATTTTTGGGCCTGAGCAGCTCCCACTTTCCATGGTGACACCACCTTGGCAGATGTGATTTACGGCAGCTCAGCAAAGCCCAGCCTGTGCTCATCAGAGCTGTTTTTCTGTTTGAAGCTGGGCACCTCTGTGTGATCCAGGGCACAGGAGCTGGGGAGGATGGACTGGAAGGCTGCAGGTGCTCTTTGAATACACGGTGTTGTAGCAGAGCCCAGGGGCTGCTCCAGTGTCACACTTCCCTTGCAGTGACAGGGTGACAGCTCCATGAAAACAGAGCTGTGTCCCTGTGCTGCTGCAGCTCCCACAGGGACCAGCCTGAGTGCCTTGGGATGCTGGATGGGAAGGAGCCACTATTTAACCCCTTGTTCAGTCCCTCCAGTAAACAAAGAGACGAGCTGCAGCAGGCAAACACTCTCTGGATCGTCCCCTCCAAGTGAATTTTACTCAAATGAAGGGGCAGCTCCCACTGGGGATTCACAGTGTCAGCTCAACACAATTTAAGTACCAATTAACACAAAATCCAAACCAACCTGCCCCTTCAGAGACTCCCAGGGCTTTCAGGGTACCAGGGATCACTGGGGCTGAAAATCCTACTTCAGGGGCAGACAGATGGAAATTCTCCTTCTCTGCATCATATATTAGGCAGCCTCTCCTGGGTGTAAATCTGCCTGAAGGAATAATTTTTGCCAATAGCACAGGGAAATGGGCAGCAGGGCTAGGCTGACACTGAGACCCCCTGAATTACTCTGGTTCCAGGGGATCTTCCAAACTCCCAGCCCAACCTCCTGCTCCAAGTAGGACCAGCAATGGGATCAGATCCCAGCACTCAGGGCTGGAGTTTATTGGGTCCTAAAGATCTCCATAAGGGAGAGACTAATCAACATGTCTGGGCAACCTGGCTGTGTGTCCACAGAGTGCAGAAGTTCCTTCACAGCAGGTCAGAATGGCTTTTCACTGTAAATGAGCTGTCCCTGCTCTCAGCACAGGGCCTCAGGTGTCCTGAGGTCAGAAATGTCCCCACTCTCCCTGTAGGGCCTTGGCTGCTGACACAGAGCCCACACAGACAAGAGCAGCAGGAAATGCAAAGCCCTTCTGGTGACACACAAAAGGCTTCTGAATCAAGAAGTTTCACCTGTGTTTACAATCAACTGGGATTTTTTCATGCCCATTTTCTGCTGTTACAGAAATGTTACCTGTCCAGCACACAAGAGAAATATTTTCTGTAGATTGGAGCTGGAATGAGACAGCACACGTGCTCTGCATCTCAATCTTCTTCAACTGGCAAAGCAGATGACTTTCCACCTAATACCCATGGAAGTCTTTGCAATAAATTGTGTCAGAATGGTTTCATGTGATCTATTTTTCTCTGAACAAGTAAAACAGTTTTGAGTTCCAGTGTGCAGGCTCTGGGGTGGGAGTGGTGCTTGGGGTGATTTTGTTTTTAAACAGCAGCCATGGAGAACATCTCCCAGCACCCACAGAAACCTTGCTCTGCCACTGTCTCAGTGTTTGCCTCAAGCTCCAGGATTTGGATAAGCCACCTGACTGACTGGACTGCCAGTCCTTCAGCCAGTCCTTTATGATGTACCTGATGTTCCCAAGTTCTGGTTTAAACCATAACATCAAGCTGGAATTCATGAGAAATCATATCAGGAGATTGAAGACAACTCTGCCACTGCAGATTGCAAAGCAGCAAGTCTGACAAGCTCAAAATAAGGAAGAATTTGACCATATGAAACATCTCAGCTTTTTTTTTTATTTTATTTTTTGTTTGTTTTTAGCTGTTTAGCTAACCTCAAATTTTTTTCTTGAAAAACACCAGCAAGATTTTGAATACAAAGAATTTGTGCCCTGCAGCCAGCTGGCAGACACAATTACCACTAAACAGAAAGGAAAGGGAAAGGAGTGGGTGAAATAGGAAGGGAATAAGTACAAAAGCACAGGACAACACTGACTTTTTGCATTTGGATCAAGCATTTCAATTTCTGCCTAAGTTATTCCTTTTGTTCTCAGACACTCTCCCAATCCCAGAAATCTCTCTCTGTCTAATGTTTTCATCTTAGCAAGGGAAAACAATGTTTCCTGCTGTTTTCTTCTGGAGTGATTTACAGTACTCCTGCAGCTCTGGAGCACCCTTGGAGGAAGGAAACCAATTTGCTGCTGGACTGAAAGGTTCAGCTCATTTTGACTTCATCTAGGCAGCCGCTCCCTGCTTTGTCACAGAACAAAGCACCTGAGATCAGCTCCTGCTACACTGAGGCAGCTGGTTCTGATAAGAGAGTGGCCACTAATTCAGCAGGAGGGAGATAAAGAATGAGGAGAAATCATGAAGAGACTGATGAGAATGTGACAACTCTCAATGACAGCAAATCTGCCAAGGCCAATGGGAAAGGGACTAAAGTTCATGGAAACAGGAGGTACCAACCCACCTGGAGCTGCTCTTTAAGAACAGAGAGGATGTTTCCTGGATGCTGCACTGCTGTTAAGTGCCTCTCCCAAAATTTATGTTCTGAATGGGAACAGGGCTCTTGTTATGTTGGATAGACCTGACTGCAATGCTGCAGATTTGTTCCTTTTTATTCTGTTGAGGAACGGTGGGACAGAGACAAGATCTGTTGGAACCCAGAATGCAGAGAATATTCCTCTGCATGTTTTAAGGGATCCAAACCCTCTGACAAATCCTACTTTTAACCTTCATCCATGGAAAGGGCTTCCTAGGCTCTGGGATGAAGCAGAACTTTCAAGAATGTCAATTAGATACTAGCAGAATATGGAATTTTTCACAGGGTGAGAAATTTAGATTTTTTGGGTTTGTTAGCATGGTAAGGAGATGAAGACAAGCTGAAGGATCGTTGTGGTTTTTAGGCTTCTTTCTCCTTCTCCATCTCCTCCACATTCTGCAGTGTTGGGGACACAGGAACATTGGGCACAATTTGCCACAGTGCAGTGTTACATGAATAGAAATTTAGTCAGTTAGTGGAAGTAAAATAGAAATAATGTCTATTCTTGGTGATAATTGGGTGAAGTATTTTTAAGAGAACCTTGATTCTCTGTGTTGGAGGCTTTTTTGGTGCCTTTTCTCCCTCACACCAAGCTGGTGTAAAGCCTGGTGTGCAGAAATTGCTGATCAAAAAATAATAAACAACCTGGAGAGCAACAACAACCAAGAGTCCCATCTGCCTTTTAACTTGACAAGGACTTCTTAAAAGAGACATGTGGAAGTGAAGAATTCTGACAAGATCCACCTGAAACAGTGGGGCAGAAGAACTTTCACCAGCAGGCTTGCTCAGATGAGCAGAGCTTTGAATGAGGTCTGGCAGGGAATGATGGTGATGATGATGATGATCCTGACAAGAAACAGGGCATTGTGAACAGGCTCTGGAAGGTTCACGTGCCTGAACACAAGTGCATCCATTGCAGGAAACTAAGGAATGTGCATATCTGTGATCCCACAGCGATTACAGGAACATGGGGTCTCCTAATAAATTCTGGGACACCAGCTCCGGTGCTCACATTTATCAAAATAATCAATTAGACCTGTTAGATCACTGCTGAAGGGCACTTTCATCAAGAGGAGTCACAAAAACACCTCAGAAGTCCCCTGAAAGGTTTATTTTTTTTAAGGACAAACGTGTTAATTAACAGAGTGTCTTTCATGCCGTCAAGAAAATCAGGGGGAAAGCACAAATGCTTTCTAAAGTGAGGGCAATGTTTCATCAAGGAAAGCTGTCAGAGGAAAAAAACCTAGCAGGAGTTTTCAGAGACTCACAGAATCATTAAGGTTGGAAAAGACTTCTGAGATCAAGGGGTTTTTTGGTCAACCATGTCCCAGGGGCCACATCCACTTGTTTTTTGAACTTCCAAGGATGGTGACCCCACCACTGCATGTCCCAATGGCTTTCTGTGAAGGGATTTTCTTTGATATCCAACCTGAACCTCCCCTGGCACAGCTTGAGGCCGTTTCCCTTTGTCCTATTGCCAGCTATGACGACTTTGTTTTGGGGGAAAAGTCTTTAGGAAGGAAAACTTCCATCAGGGATGTGTGGGAAGGGCGTCCAGTGGAGCCTTCCCGTGGGGGTCACGTGAGCAGCAGAAGACAGAAGCAGGAAAAAATGGGATTTTTGGCTAATTTACACCAATGCAGCTCTCAATGACACTAGCTCAGGCTGCACAGAGCCAGACAGTGAAGTGTATTCAAAACAAACCCACAGCAAGTGGTTTAAAATCAGATTAGTTTAACATATCCATAATTACTTGGCAAGTCCTGACTTTACCCAGCCCCAGCACTGCAATACCCACAGATGAACTGGAGCTGGAAGGGAACAGCAACTCCATAACCTGGACATCAACAGCTTCCCTCTGGGAACTCAACAGAAGGAGATTATTCAGGGTGAGGAATGGCAGCTTGGTAATTGTTAGTTCTCACCCCGTGGGATGTGTTTGATGACCTGGGTGGCCTGCTCATGTTTTGTGAACTCTCTTTGCCTCTCTCTAAGCTCTACCCTCATATCCTCACACAGTAAATGAGTAATTCTCCTTCTGGCACGATTATGGAGTGACTTTTGATGCGATATAAAAACTTCTGCACAGGTTACTGCACGTTTTACTGTACACAGTTCATGTTTTCTATTGCAATGATCAAACAGTGCACAGCTGGCCCAAAGAGGATGCACAGTCTCTGTCCTTGGAGGCTTGGAGGACTGGACTGGAAAAAGTCTGATGCCACAGCTGACCCTGCTTGGAACAGAATGAATCTGTCAGTCAGCGACCAAGAAAGCAGGCTTAAAAGTGATTTATTTAGTTGACTGGTTTTCTATTCAAAAAACCCCAAAAGACAACAAACAAAGCCCAACTTAAAAACTTTCCACCTCAAATACTTGTCTGCACTGCTGTGCTGGTTTCAAGGCCAGGTTGGAGCACCCTGGGCTGGTGGAGGGGTCCTTGCCCATGGCCCCAGATGAGCTTTAAGGTCCACCCCCAACCCAAACCATTCTGTGATGTCAGAAATACTCCTGACCCACCCAGGAGTCACAGGTCAGAGCCAAGGGAGCAGAACATCCAAGGAAACAGCACAGAGTTCTCTGCTGAGGATTTGTGTGATTATCCATGCAGGGCACAGCTCAGGAGGGTTGTGCAGACACAGGAGACAGAAGGGTTGGGAAGGCACTGGGAGAGGCTGCATGAGACCAGTGCAGGGCACAGGCCTTAAAATCATCTGCCAGCACTGGGAGAAATCCAAACAAAAAGAAGGAAAGAAGCCAAAAAAGAGATCCAGACTAGCATTTTCTGCCCAGAATTTTCCAAGCAAAATCCTTTCATAGAAGAAACTTCAAGTCAGCAGTAACACAGACAAATTCACTACCCCCTAAAATACCACAAGACAGGATGGACATTATCCTGTGAATCAGGTGTGATCTGTATTTAGCATTACATACAACACAAATTTCCCCCAATGACAACTCTCCATTTCTCCTATCTGCTTTTGTGGAAGGGATGAATTCTAATGACTCAATAACAGCTCATTGAACATTCCCTTCATGGATTACATCTTTATTGTATCGAGCTTACAAGTGATGCTGTTTGGATGTGTAATTAATTTGAATTAATGTACAATTCTGCAGTGTAAACCTGGGGTCAGTTTGCAGTGCCTGAAGAAATCATCATCCAAATTAACAGTGATTGGAAGTTAGGAGGCACAGCAGAGTCTTGTTCAGCACCACAGAGCAGTCACTGCCTCATCCCTGCCAGACTCCAGCTCCTGAATTATCCCCTGCCTGTGGCACAAAGCTCAAGTGTTCCAAGGGGGTCAGGATTATTCATGCTTTTCAAGGAGAGTGTTTACCATATTAAAGGGCAGCTGTTCTTGGTGAACTTGAGGGTTCCAGGAACTGATAATGGACTGTGCTGCCTTCTGTCCTCAGATCAATTAGCTCAATACAGCCCCCATTTCTCACAGCAAGAGCCTCTTCAACAGGGGGCTGACAGCACACTTCAGTTTATTCCTGATCTCCCACCCAAATGAAGTGGCAGCACCATTAAGCCTCTCTGTAACTCTTGTCAGAGCCTAAGCACAGGAATCACAGACCTGTTTTTCACCGTTTCTCCAGCTTGAAAATATTTGCACTCCTACTCCCTGCTCCCCAGGACAATGCTCTACCTACTCCTAAGATGACTGGAATAAAACTATTTTCAAACATCTCCTTGTGGTGGGTTGGAGAAGAAGGAAGTGCAGGTGAGATGATGCAGATAAACCTCTTTAGCAAGGGGGTGACAAGCACTGCTTCTAGAACTGTTCATGCATCAGGCTCAGATTCCTTAACACAAAAGAACAGGTAAATAATTTCTGGGCAACCAGGAATGGACAACACCAGCAGGTTTCACCTTACACATCCTGCTTCTCTGGTTTCCATAGCTCTGCTCTTCTCCACAGAACAGGGACACAGGAGAGCTCCACTCCAGTTTACTCTGAGGATTAAGAAACTGGAGCTGTTGGTTTAAACACCCTGGTGGCTGAGCAGGAACTGAGATGCTGATGCACTCTCTGAAGTTTCCCAGTAGAAGGTGGCCACCAGCAGGTATTTCCAGGGAATGTGGAACTGCCAAGGGGACTCAGACCCTGCTTAACATAACAGGTTCCTCCTCAGTCCTCTCACAGATGGAGCAGAGCCTGAGGAGGAGACTCAGACTCACAGCTCTCCAGGTGAGCAAATTTTTAAAAAGCAGGAGAGTCTCACAATGTAGGATCCTACAACGGAGGTTTCCATTGATTTTGGAACTACATCACGCTCAAGGTTAAGTCCAAATGGGAATGGAATTGAATTTCCAGCAAGATAAATCTGATCCCAGCCCCCAGACAGAAAGGTGTGCAGTTTGTCCTGAGATGTCTTACCTTTCCTTGGTCCTGATCTTTAACCCTGCTGCAAAGCAGAGTTGAGCCCATGGGTTACCCCAACATCAGAACCCTCTCCACAGGATCCTGGAGCTCTGGGAGGAGAAGGCAGGGACTGCACAGGGCAGTGGCTGCCCCTGCCAGCCCATGCCAAGGCTTCTGCCAGGACATTTACCTCAGAGGGCCAGCTTTCACACCGGCACAGTGTTCCACTTCCACATCTCACACAACTCAACTAGGAACTGCTTTCATGCAGCCAGAAAACTGAGAATTACTTTCCTGTTTAAAGACTCAGACCTCACTGTTTTGCACCTGATGAGATTATGCATGTTTATGCAAATCAAATGCCACTCTCCCAGCTCCTTTTCCCCACTAAGTACCTGCAGCAGAGCATAAACCTCCTCAATTTCCTATACATCATTTTAACACTACCTACTTATGTAATTTGGTGCAAAGCACCAAACATCAGTCCCAAATTAAGAGTTATTTTAGCTTTTTCTTTCGATAACCTGTTTAAATGTTTCCCAATGATTTAAATGTTGCTCTCTGGGGAAAAATAGAAATTGATTTTCTTGATCAATGTTGTTTCAAGTAATCTGATTGTCTCCTATTCTGAGTAAGTTTCACGTGATTTCTCTTACATATTTCAGACATCTAAAGTCTTTGTGAATATTCAAAAGGATAATGCAGGGAAGGCAGGAAGACCATAATATGAACCACACCCTTATTCATCTTCTTCCCAAATGAAGCTGGATAAAGAGAAGATGTAAAACCTACAAGGCAGCACTTTGGAATGCACTAGAGAGTGTTCTCATTCACTGTTTCTTCTCCACTGGAGTCACCGCACAAGAAATTCAGTGAGACAAGTTAAGAATTGAATTTATTCGAGATCAGATAGTTCTGATTTCTCTTTGTGACAGTTATCCATGGATTTCCAAGCCATGCTGTCAGTGGGAGCTGTTACATCTCACCCTTCACAGCTGCTGTCAAGACAAACTCACCCTGGCTGCAAAACTCAGCAGATCTTCTCTGTGATCCTTCCCCAAGTGCAGAGTATTTAATTCATAAAAGAATTAGCACAGATTTATAACAGCAGCAAGAAAGAACCAGACTGAGCAACCTTTACCAGGGGTTCATATCCAACCACAGCACCAAGGCCTGAGGCCCAAGGAACCTCTTTACTCTTCAGGGGCTGCTAGAGGCAGAGTATGAATTTTTCCATTGTTCAGAAAAGCCTGTAAGTGATTTGGGATTCAATAATTTCTTGTTTCATCTCTAGCTCTGTGATGGAATGAGCTCTGGAGTGTGTCAGACATAAAGAACTTGAAGCTGTGAGTCAAATTGCCTCAAATCTGGGATCTTAAGACAAGTTTGTCACCCACCTGGTACATCAGATATCCAGATAATCCTTATGAAAACACATGAAAATCCCTATTTGAGCACTGAGTTGATCTGACTGAGATCAATTGAACTGAATTCAATTGTTTGCGTTTCCCAAAAAGTTCTCCCACAGCTTTAATGGGAGAAAGCATCAACAGAGCCCCAGGAGCAGGCGGGCACAAATTGCCTCAGGGCAGTTGCCATGGTATTGGTAGGGGACTGCAGAATTGTATTTCTGTGGAATGAATGCACACAGAACCTTTTCATCTTCCCTAATGCACCCTCCACACGCCCTCCCACCTTCTATCTCCAGCTTCTCCTTTCTGTGATCATCATTTCTCAGTCAATAATTTCTTTTGTCCTTTTCTCCTACGCTCCACTGCCCCTTCTCTTTCTGTGAATTCCCTGCCCCCTGCTCTAATTTTTAACACATTTCCTCACTGGTTTCTCTATCTCAGTGCACCAATACTGTCACCTTTGTACGCTGAACTAAAGGCCAAAATAGAAGCAACCAAAAATTCATCAGCCTGTGCTTACTTTTACATCTGATATTCCATGCAATTCTGCAACGCTGGATCAGGGGTGCTCTCCTGGCACCTGTAAAATGTTTAAAGCACTCATAATTCAAATGCACATTAGTTAGAAGATTAAAGGCTGTAACCAGCTGCTTTTCATGTCAACCTTGTGCTGGTTATTGCAGCAAACAGCTGTCACAATGGGAATGCTGAATTTAGTACTTAAGAGGGATAGTTCAGTGCAAAAAGCACAGAGCAAGGGGTACCTCAGAGTGGAGCATAACTCGGTTATTTATTAATTATTATTATGTGCATATTCAGAAGCTCTGCTCAAATGAGTTTAATGAAATGAGGATTTTATTTGGGGAGGGTGGATTGCAAAGGCTAAGTCACAACACAATCTGTTTATTGGAAATTGCATGATTAATCATGAAGGGCTGTTTACTGATAATTCATAGAATCAGTCATGGAATTGTTTGGCTTGGAAGGGACCTCAAATCTTGTCCCATTCCAACCCCTGCTATGGGCAGAGACATCTCCCACTGTCCCAGGCTGCTCCAAACCCCATCCAACATGTCCTTGGGCACTTCCAGGGATTCAGGGACAGCCCCAGCTGCTCTGGGCACCCTGTGCCACGACCTGCCTACCCTCCCAGGGAACAATTCCTTCCCAATATCCCATCTACACCTCTCCTCCTTCAGTTTAAAGTCATTCTCCCTTGTTCTATCTCTACATGCCCTTGGAAACTCCATAATGATGAAAAGAAAAGCAGTTTTAGCAATCCCAAACCAAAGATAAAGACTGAGTGGCTAAGAACATCCTCATCCCCATGTCCACCACTTCATGGCACTCAGCTGAAACTACACACTAACAGCATAAAAACAGTCTGAAAATACCTTAGGAGAAAGCAGCTGAAGAGGAAAGTACTTCTGGGGTGTCCTCTGAGAAGCACAAGACAGAATAAGCACATTCTCTCCAGGGAAAAGGCAAATGCTGAAGGAAATTGCCAAGTTATTCTGGCATTACATAAGCTAATTCCAAAACCACCTTTTAGAACTGTATTAGTCTGTGCTGTCCTTTAAAAGAGAGGCATTCATTTATAATCCAGAGAGAATTTCAACTCCTAAATCTGAAAAACCTCTGAAAACTGGGTTTTTCAGAACAGCCAAAGTTCTAATAGCTTCTGTGTCTAAACACCCGAAACTATTCCATCTTAGAAACAGGGTAAAAATGAATTAACTGTGCTGAATCTTCTTACAAAGCAGAAAAATAAGACCCAATCTTTGAGGAGACATGGCTCATAAATCCCTGCCTTGGCACAGAACTGCAGGAAGATGGATTAATTCCATGAACAGCACAAAGGAACAGAAGGAGAATAAAAGAGGTAAAGAAGGTGAAGGAAACTGCAAAGACAAAAGGCCCTTGTTTAAATTCCTCGAATCCATGAGTAAATAGTATATGACAGTTGTCAATAAGTGTGAGAAACTCACTCTAAAGACGAGCCATGTGTGGATTTCTGCCCTCTCCAGATGATAATGGCCAAATCTTTTTGTATTTTTCATATATTTCAGCAGGCTCCCACATCAGACAGGCAGGTGCTCAGCAGGAGCTGCTTCATCACCAATTAATTGTTGGGCTCAGACTCAACACGAGCCTGTCAGTTCTTTTATCACAGATTTCTCAGCCCAGTGCCTGGCAGGAGCCTCCCACTGATCACACTCCAACCACTGCTCCCTTGGACTGACACGGGCAGGCAAAGGATCAGGAGGCTCAGGACAACACCAGGAGCCACGTGGGGCTGGACATGCACAGCATGGAAAAAACACCTTAAAAATGTACACAGCCACCAGCTCTGGAGGGGCTGGAGTGCCCCAACTGCTCAATGCCACTTAATTAAAATCCTTAAACCACTTTGCTAATTAGGAGCTGCACTCTGGTCCAGGCTGTGGATACCAAACCAGTCTGAGTCCAACCGCAGCACAGATCAGGCTCATTATTTAGCAACAGAATCAGGCTCTCAATCAGAACAAAAACTCCTAAAAACGTGGACTAAATCAAGGAGAGGGGCTCAGAACAGCACAGGGAGTGCTGGATTAATCTAACTGCACTGCTGATGCTTTTTGCTGGCAAGCTCTTTAGCAAATACGCAGCAATGATAAAAGAAACGCCTCACGCTGCTACTGCAGAAGTTAATTAAGGTTTCTTTGGTGGAACAAAAGACAAATCAGGTTTGGGGAAAAAAAATCAACATAATTTTCAGTGTTTCTGACAGATGGAGTGAGTGTGTTTTGAAATAGATTAAATGTAATTATCCTTGTTATTTTTTCCTCTGTTGATGCTGAAAATGACACAAGTTTATAAACTGTAGAACAACATGCAAAGCATTGTTTTGGAGCAAATTGTTCTCTTCTTTTAATAACCAACAGTTTTGCTTCACCATAAAGTAGCCGAAGTGTGGAAGCACTACCTGAACAGCAGATCAAGATTGAAAGAAGTGGCAGATTCATCTTTGTGTTCCAGGTTGGCCAGAGATTAATCCAAAATGGATTAAACAGTAATTCTCACTAGTTTGGAAGTAGCAGTGAACCAGCAAGTCCCTTGGTTTAGCTGGGACCCAGATTAGAATCATGGAATGGTTTGGGTTGGAAGGGAACTTAAAGCTCATCCCACCCCCTGCCATGTCCAGGGACACCTTCCCCTGTCCCAGGCTGTTCCAAGCCCTGTCCAGCCTGGCCTTGGACACTGCCAGGGATCCAGGGACAGCCACAGCTGCTCTGGGCACCCTGTGCCAGAGCCTGCCCACCCTCCCAGGGAACAATTCCTGCCCAATATCCCATCTATCCTTGCCCTCTGGCAGTGGGAAGCCATTCCCTGTGTCCTGACCCTCCATCCCTTGTCCCTAGTCCCTCTCCAGAGCTCCTGGAGCCCCCCTTTAGGCATTAGAGGCTGCTCTAAAGTTTCCTCAGAGCCTTTTCTTCCCCAGATGAAAATCTTCATCCTCTTTCAGTCCCCAAGTCCAAGAGTTTGATTTTGAGGACTGACATCCCAGTTTGGACTCCAGCACTTCTCAATATTTGGCTGGAAGAGAGACACACACACACACACACACACACACACACACACACACACACACACA